>CM031616.1:3733957-3752933 GCA_018398815.1 Conus ventricosus
GGTTACCCTTTTTTTAATCAATTTACAAAACTTACTTTTTTTTAAACCCTAATTTTAATTTTTACAAAAAATCCGCACACTTTAATTCGACAAATTTTTTAACCAAACAAAACTATTTTAAACCCAGAAAAGGCTGACACCGGGCTGAAACCATCGTTTAAATTTAAACCGCGGGGCGCAGCCCGAGCGACCTTCGTTCACCCCAGAGAAACGGCCGGCTACAAACCGCGACCAAAAAACCCAATAAAGGGGGAGACGGGGCTTGCCAGGTAAAGGGGGGGGGGTGGGGGGTGTTTTTCTTTTCAGGTTGACAGCGACCCCTTTGTTTCGCGTTAGCGAATGTTCTAAAATTGTCACTGTCATTTCCCACTTTGTGGCCGCCACGCCCGTGGGGCCCGGGTTTGTATTGCCATTTATTTTGGGGCGGCTTTGGGGTTTGTGAAGGTTGGGGGGAGTAGAAGAATTTTCCCGGTTTTGTGCAGGTTGGTTTTTGTTTATATAATTTTTTTGACCCATGGCAGACAAAAAAACAGGGGGAATTTCTAAGCTGCCAATTTTAAAGAGAAAGTTGGGAAACCACCCACTTTTTGTTAGTGTTTTTGGATGATTGAGAGGGGGCCAGGCCCATCATAAAGTAAAAACTACCCCCCCTTTCCCCCAAAACCCCCAAAAAAGGGAAAGCTACCCTAAATTTGAATGGAAAACCAAGCAAAAAAAAAAAAAAATACACCAAAGAACCCCCCAATACTTGAAAACAAAAGGGGTTTGATGGGGGGAATGACATTTGGGAAAAGAATTTTTTCGTTTTTGGGGGCAGAGGAATAACTTTCTATTGCTTTGCTTTTAAATAAACTGAAGGAGGGTATAGACAGTTTCCCCAAAGGCAGAAGCTAAAACAATGTTTTTTAATTTTGCAATAGGGGTTGGTTTTTTAGAACAGACCTTCAAGGCCTTTTCACAAAAAAAAAGCCCTGGAGCGCAACTAAAAAAGGGAATTGATGGTTAAAAAGAGCAATGGGGGATATCCCCTTCATATTCTGGGAAAACAAAAGGAGATTCCCCTCGTTTGTTAAAATCCAAAGCAAAAAGGGTTTTCTACATTTTGGTCTTTCTTTAAATAAAAATTTAAACCTTTTTAAGGGAAGGATTTAAATTTTTAAATTTTTTCCAAGCAGTGAGGGATTAAAAAATTTAGGGGGGGGGGGGGAACAACTCTCGTACAAAAACCAATAAAACCCCCTCCAAACACAATCCCTCAAAGTCCGCACATGAGAAGAAAAGCGCTCTCCCCCTTAGTACATCACCAGAAGGGAAAGAGGAGTAGTGTGTGGCCAGCAAAATTTTTCATAAAAATGCTCCAAATTACAATACATGTACTACTACTGGCGATTAAAGCCGCCATAAAAGCTTGGCTACAGCAATTACTGCTGTAACCGGCCAAAGCCATTGCAAGCCGGGTTTGAAAAAGGGGACACAGAAAACCGGGTTAATGACCCACATCCCTAAGGGGAAAAGGGTTTCACAGGGCAATTTTTTTTTCAGCGCTCCACCCTAGACGGTAAAAAGGTCACAGGGGCAAGCCTTTTCTTTTTTTCAGCCTCCACCCCTAGAGGGGTAAAAGGGCCCACAGGGGCAAGCCGTTTTTTCGGGCGCCCCCACCCTAGACGGTCAAAGGTCACATTTGGAAAGGGCCGTTTTTTCCACGCCCCCACCCTAGAAGCGGTCAAAGGTTATCACGTGAGAAAACAACTTTTTTTTGCTGCTTCGTGGGGTTTTGGGCGGGTCTACCTCCACTTCACATACAAACTTCAATTCAGACGTTTTCCCCAAAAGTGGTTTTTCACATGACAAAAAATTTAAAGCTCGTTAAAACCACACACACTCCCCCCCCCAAAAGTCGCCCCAAGTTTTTAAATTTAATTTTTTAAAATTAAGCCCCCCCAAGTTTTTAAATTTAAAAACTAATTAAAAAATTTAAATTTAAAAGTTTTTAAAAAATTACTTCAATTTTCTTAATAACTTCTTATTAAGTTCTTGTTTAAAGTTACTTCAAGAAAAAATTTTAAGTCCCCCTTTAAGTACAACAAATTTCTTTTTCAAGTTACCCTTAAAATTTATCAAAAAAAAAACAATCAAATTTTTTTGCCCAAAAACAGCAAAAGGCTAATATATACACACACGCCTAAAAAAAACGCGTCATCACTGAGAAAATTTTTCTCGGCGTTCTCTGCGCGAGACCCGGTCAGCAAAAGATCTTAATAAAAGTCAAACATCCGAAGAAAAACCCCCTTGTTTTAAAAATTCGGTCTAGGGAAAAATGCCCTTTTTTAGACCCCAAATGCCTTTTTTTTAATTGAAAACCATCATTTTATAATAGGGCCATTTTCCTTTTTTTATTAAAAAAAAAAATTTAAAATTAAGTTTTTTTAAAAAATATTTTTCCCCATTTGAAAGGGGTTTCCAAAATGATTTTTTGTTGTTGGGGGTTTTTTGGCGGGGGCAGGCTTTTTCTGTTTTTAAGGGGGTTCAAAATTTTTTTGATTGTTTTTGTTTCTTTTGCCATTTGTATATTTTTTTTAAAACCCCGTAATAACCCCCCCCCAGCACCAGCAAGGGCGCCCAAAAAAAGGGAAAAAGGGTTTTAATTCAAAATCCATGAAGATTTTGGGGGCGGAGGCCCTTTGTTTACTTTGGATTTTTTAAAAGCTGGATTAAAATCAACTTTTTCTGGCTTGGGCGGTTTTAAAATTTTTTTCATGATGAGAAATTTTCGTAAAAATAATTTTTTTTTGTCTTTTCCCACCTGCTAATTTTTTTCCCCGTTTTTAAAACGCCCAGGATTTTTCCCCCATTCCCCACCTAAATTCAGGGGTTTTTCTGATTCTGCTGTTTTTCCCTGGCTTGGTTATTTTCCCTCCACCTATTCAATTTTTTTCCTGGTTTTTGATGTTTTTTCCAGCTCGTTCATTTTAAAGGGGAAAATTTAAAATCTATAAAATTAAAAGTTTTTTAACCCCAAAGATTAGGGGCCCAATAAAAATTTTCCCAAAATTTTGTAATTTAAATCACACCCTAGAGACCCCCTTTAATGCCCTTTTGTTAAAACGGATCTTGCGTTAAATCAACGTAAGATCTTGTTCAAATCAATGGGAAAAAATCTACTGACTAGTTTAGTGTACAACTAAAAAACCTTTTCCCCCACCTTTTCCCCCTTCTAAAACCCCGGGCGGGCCTTCATACCTTTTAAAAGATATTTTTAAAATTTGTTTTGGGTGGAGACATTGTTAAATCGGTTCTATGCTGAACCCTTCCGAGGAACTGTTTTTTTTTTCCCCCCATGCTGCCAAAGAAAACAGCCCTCCTTTTTGGCAAAATATTTGGGGCATAAAACTTGGCCCATTCAAAAATTTTCCGGAAGGTTTAGGCCCCCCCTGTAGTTTAAAAGTAGATCATCGCTGTTTCATGTTTTTTTTTTTAATAAAAAATTATTTTTTTTTAAAAAATGAGCACCAAAAAAACCCGGTTCCCCAACCTTGTTTTCCAAATTCTTTTTGTTTTTGGGGGGGTTAAGGGTGGGATACACAATGCTTGGAAAAAAGGCTTGTTAAAATTAAACCCGGCAGATCTTGGAAAAACTAGACTTTAAGACTCAAAAAACTGATTGCGTTATACCCATTTCTTTCCCGCTACAAAAGTTTTTCTTCAAGCAAGGAAAAATTCCCGACAGTATAAATATGAAAATAAAAAATACATTTTAAAAAAGGCTTCACTCGTAATGAGATGGGGCGGCGCGTGGTGAAGGGCTCTTGCTTTTAGTGGAAGAAATTTTAACCCCTTTAGAAAACCCTGGGGGATGACGGCGAGAGAAAAAGACAAAACAAAGCTTGGACAACTACTGCAGCACAAATCGCTATGAAAAAGCAGAAAAATTGAGCATTTAAAGTTTATTAATAACCCCCACTGAAAAAACAGGGGCATGCAGCTCCCACTTTTAAAGATTTTAAAAAGGAAAATAAAACAATTTTATTTTGTAACGGGAAAAACCCCCCGGAAAAATTGCCCCCACCAAAATTCAGTGACTTTTTCAACCCCCAAAAAAAAAAAGATCCCAAGAAATTGGGTTTATTTTTTTTTGGTATGACTTTTTGGGGTTTTTTTGTTGCGCATAAATTGGCTGAGAAAAAAATGAACAAAATCAATTTTCCCCAAAAAGGATATTGGAAGGGAAATCACCCCCAATTTAAAAAGCTAAGCCAAGCAGCGGGAGTCAGTGAACAAACCAAAGAAGGGTTTTATAAAAAACAAGCCGATTTGGAAAATTTTAAATTTTACCACGCCTAGACAAATCCCGAGCCCAAACAAAATTGGGTCAATAAACCCCAAAACGACACCCATCAAATGGCCCCTCTATATTTACCCTCTGAACGTTTAGACAAAAAAAAATTTAATTCCGCATCACAGTCTTTGACATAGCTTAAAGATACAAAATCCCGAACCATTAAACAAAAGAGGCTTTTTCTGTTCCCTGTTCCATACATTTGAAATCAAGGGGCCCCCTAACTTATCCCCCCGCCTAAATTCAAAGTCGATGATGGAAAAGAATTTAAAGGCCAAGTAATCAATTATTTTTTAAAACACAAAAGTTCCCAAATTGGGAACCCGGTTTCCCGGGGATTTTAAAACAGATCACAGGTTTTTAGTTAAAAACTTTAAAAAAACAGTTACTGAAAAAAATTTTCTCCTCCCCATATCACAAGAGCTTATTGAAAATTTCCCCGAAAACACGGGAATTTTTTAGAAGTTTGGCCCTAAAGTTTTGCGCGAAATTGAAAAAAAGGGAAAAAATTTAAAGGGAAAAAACCCATACAAGAAATCAAAAGAAAAACAATAAAATTTTAAAGGGAAAGTCTTCACCGGGAAAACTTTTTCCTTTTGGTTTTAAAAAAAGTAAGGTCCCTTTTTTTTTCCCGGGGGGAGAACAAAAGGGGCCCCTCGCACAGGCAACCGATCCATTTTGGGAGTTTTGACCCGTATAAAAATAAAAAGAATTTGTAAAAGAAATCCCCCCCGGGTTATTATTTACAGAAACGACCCCAACAAAACAACCACCCCCTAAAGATTTTTTTGGGGAAAGAAGAACTGCAGAAAATCCCCCAAACACTGTTCCCCCCTTTTATTTAAATACGAAAATATATTTAAATTTTTAAAAGGGAAGCTCAGAAGGAACGCAGAATGAAACAAAAAATGGTAAAGGAAGAGCCCTTAAAAAATTAAATGGGGGGAATCATTCTTTGCGTGTAATGCTTTTAAGGAAAAAATTTTCGGGGTTTTAATCAATGCATCGAAATCATCCAGATCACCAAAAATTTTAAAAACCCCCAAAATTTGGGGAAAAAGCAATCTTAAAAATAAAAAAAAAAATTCGAACGCGTCAAGCAAACATGGGAAAAGATTTAAAAAATTTGGGGATAAGCTATGTTTGATCTTAAAAATAAAAGTTGATGAAAAATAAAAAACCCCCTTGTTTATGGGGCCCCTCCAGTGCCCGTTTTGGCATATGAAAACCCCGGGTTTAAAAACAAACAAAAACTTTTTGGGGTTTGTTCTATCTAACACTTCTTTTTTCCAACTGTTGTTTTGATCTCATGTGGGTTAATCGCAGTTTACTTTGTCATGATGAAAAGTCTTTTTCCCAAAAACAATGTTTCCCTTTGTATTTTTCATGTGAAATTTTTGGACGCACAACACTGCGAGAAATTCCCTTTGCTTTCTTAATGATTTTCTTTCCCGGGCCTCGAAACACTGTCCTTTTTTTTCCCAAAAACCCCAATAAACCCTTTTGTTTCACCCCCCCCGGATAATTCATCCTTCATTTTTTCCCTAAAACCTTCTTGTTATTTTTGAATGAAAAGGGGCGAATCTTAGGATAATCAAAACGTGCCCAAAACCATCCCCCGGGCCCTTTAGGGACTTCTAATTCCTTTCCCTTTAAAAAGATGTCTTCAGTAGGGAAAACCTATAACAAAATTATCTGTATCGTGAAAAAGTACCGGACTCTGGAAAAAAGGGGCCTTAAAGTAGTCAAAAAGAAACTCAACATTAAAAGTTTTGAAAATTTCCCCTAAAACGGTAAACCCAAAATACAGGTTTGTCCAATTTAAAACTTTCTTTTTTTCCATCATTATCCCAAAAAAAGGTTTAAAAAATTTTTTCTGAAGTTCCTAAAATTTTTGGGTTTTTTAAAGTTACAAATTTGCTTCGTTCTTCTTTGGTGCCCTAATCTGACATTTTGCGTTTTGTGCGGATTCTCCATATTTTTTTTCCAAAACAGCTGTTTTTTCATCAGCTTGAAAAAGTCTTTTTCTGAAGCATCTGGGGTTTTGGGGTTCCCTGAGATCATTTTCCCTTTCATGATGTATTTTTCATAACTGTTTTTTGATCAAAAGCAATTAGGGCCCGGGAAAAAAAAAAAAAAAATAAAAAAAAAAACTGCTGTAAACCCTTCAAAAACCATGCTTAAATAAAATTGTAGAAGCCCGGGTAATACCGACAAAATTTTTTTTTTGCCTGGGAAGATTGGGCCCAAGTTTAGGGCGGCTCTCTTGGATTCATCTTTAGACTTCCTGCTGCTAATGGATCCCCCTTAAAAGCAGGTCAGGGAGTTAAATGAGGATATTCTAAGTAAAACTTCTAGAAAAACCACGCGGGGACGGGTTTTTTAAAACTGCCAACCAAACTTTAATGCTTTTTGAATATTATTTGTCCCCTGTGAACTTTTTAAACTTTGGGGGTAAAAAAAGGTTGGGCCGCCATTCCCCAAACCCAAAACCAGATTTTTGCATCAAAAACATGAAAATAGTTAGCCCTTTTAAACCTGGGACCCAAATCGTCCAAATTTTGGGTTGTTTCTTTACAGAAATTAAATGCAACCCCATCTAATTCCTCCACCAATCCGTTTCAATCTTTCTGAATCATTGGTAAATCGACAATAAATCAATCTGTACTCCCAAAAACCCTTTAAGAAAGCATCCCAACCATCCCGGGGGGCAGAAATGAAAACCCGGGGATCCAGCTATAATGTTTCATGCAGTTTTTCTAAAATTTTTTCAAAAATATCCGCCAACAAACATGTATCTGCCCATTAAGTAGGGGGTCAGGATAGTCCCCAAATTTTTTTAACAACCCCAACCCTTGGGCCACCCCTTCGGGAGAAATCTGGAAATCAGAATCACGAGGGTCCTTCCTCCTGAGACAGAAAAAAAAACGCGCCTTTAGGGGGAAGTGGGGGGCCCTTCTAAAAACCTTTTCCCCAACTTTTTCATGTCCCAATAAGGGAAAAAGGGCCCTTTCTAACAAGAGTTGAGTCAAAAATTCTTCCTTTTTTGGGGCAGGACTTTAAGGAAAATAGCCAGGGACTCTAATAAAACCCACCCATGTTTCCCTAGAGCATAAAAAACCCAGGGTTTTTTTTTTTTTGATTAAAGCAAGTACTTTTCGATAAACGGGGGCAATCCCAGACCCCCCTTAAGGCATCTTTCCACTGCTTTCATTAAAGATAGAGCTAACCTCGCAATTTTATGAAAGAAAAGGGGCATTTTCCCATGTCTTAGACCCAAACTTTGGGTTAAAGGGTTTTGCTTTTAAACTGGGGCCTGCCCCCCTCTGAACTTTCCGCTAATTGTTTCATGGTCTCTTACTTTTGGGATTCCTGCGTTTTAAAGGGAGAACCTAAACCACAAACCCAAACAGTGAGTGGCTGCGCCCAAACGGGTTTTTGGGTTCTTCAGGCCCCATTATGATTTTAGATAAATTCAGATTTTTAGAACCCATTGCGCCCCCTTGGGCTGAAATGCGTTTTAAGAAGTATTCTGCAGCATTGGGGCCCTCTAAAAAATTTTTGGGCTTTGAATAAAGGGCCCAAACCCGACCTAAAAATAATGAAGGCAAATGAACAAATCTGATGATTACCCATTAAGACGGGTTTTTTTGGGGGGTTTTTTTGTGGCCGGGCCCCTTTTCCTAAGGAAAAAATAACGCCTCAAAGTCTGCGTAAACAACATATGGAAATTTTGCACCCTTTTTCCCATTTTCTTAAAACTAACTTTATTTGGCCTTCGGGGGGCGTAAAAAGTTCTGTATTAAAAAGCCCAACTGGGCCAATACAGTGTTTCTTATGTTCCCTCCCCCGTTTTAAAAACCAGAGGGAAATTTCTTTTTAAAAACCTTTTTCTACAGAATTTTGTTTATGTCCAAAATTTTTTTAAATAAGCGCATTAGTTTACTCATTGGGTTTTGTTCCCAAAGTGTAAAGCGGGAGCCCGCAGTGAAAACATCAGTAGTAAGTCCCAAAATGTTTTTTTTCCCGGTTCCCAATTGTTTTGGGGTGTTCTTAGACACTTAAAAACGGCATAAAATTTGTTTCCCCCCCAAAACCCAAATTTTATACATTTAAAAGGGTTTTTTGGTTTTTTTGTTCTTCAAACCGTCAAAAGGAAAACCCCCGCTAAAAAGGAAAGGACACCCCAAAAAAAGTTAAAATCTTGAAGAAAAGGGTGAAAGTTAGATACTCTCCTCTGCGTTTTTTTGCGGATATAATGCAGCCTTGCGAGAACACACCACATAAAGCATTTGTTGTCTGAATTCTTTTTGGGTTTTAAAACTGCTTTTTTTCGCACCAAAATCTCGAGGGGAAGGGGGAATGTAAGGGCCTTTCCCCAAAAACGGCGCATAAAATTTGAAAATTTTTTAAAAAATTTTGATCTCTAGGACTTTCGCCCCCTACCAACCAGAGCCGCTATTTTTTGGCCCTTTTTTCACGGCAGCGGTTTAAACTTTCCAAAACCGTTCGTCCCGCCCAAAACCGGGGGTGTTTTAAAATCAATTTTTGGGAACAAGAAAATAGTCTGTTGTTTAGTCGAGACCCAGAAATTCTAGTTTTCTTCCCTTTATTGTTAAAAAGTCGAATTTAAAAACAGCTAACATTTCTTTAAAAATGGGGACCCATTGTTAGTTTAACCCTTTGGAAAATTGAGAAATACAAACAACGCTTTGCCTTTAAATTTTTTTTTATCCCAAAGACTTTAATCAAAATTTTCTTTTAGGGCCCTTTATTTAAAAACCTCTCTCAAGCATTCCTTCAAACAATTCGCCCGGGCCTTTTATAACTTACCATGGGGAGTTTTTTTTTTTCTAACTCAAAAAATTTATTTTAAAAAAAAAAAAAAAATTAAACAAATCAAATCAACGGTTTTTTTTGTGCTTGGACTCCCTAAAATAAAGTTTTAAACACCCTTCGAGTTTTTTACGTGAGCTGTTTAGAAAGAGTTTAATGTTTCGGGTTTTAAATTTTTTTCATTCCTTTTTTAATTTTGCTTCGGGCGTTTTGGGGTGTTTAAAAAAGTTTCCTCGGGCCCTTTTTTTGAAAATCAAACCCTTTTTTCTTTTGTTTGTCAAAAAAAAAACGGGGCCCGTAAACCCAATTAAAATTTTTCAAAACCCTGATTTTGGTCAACAACCTTTAATTTATTTCTTTAAAAAGAACTAATTTAGCCGTTATTAGTTTTAAACCATAGCTTTTGGGGCTTTTTGGGGGGGGTTTAAGTTTTTTAAATTTTTTGGGCCCCCGCACCCTTAAAAAGCAATGAAACACAAAACCCCAGAGCTAAAGACAAACCCCCCTAGAGGTAAAACTGCGGTGCGCCTATGGGCCCTTTTCTTTAAGGGGGCCACACTTGTCCTGCCAATGCCAAACACTTATAGTTTTGCTCCAGTATTAACCTATGTAACAGGCATTAAAAGGCAGCAAAATACCTTCGTTTGGTTTTGCTGTATTTTGAAAGGTCCCTTTCTCCAAAACTTGCCTGCAATTTTCGTAAAATTTTTTTTTAAACCCCCCAAAAAAGGGTTTTTATGTTTTGGGGGTTTTTACAAACTCTTCCTTTTTGGGGGCGCTGTAACCCCATTTTTTAAAATTTAACCCGACAAGGGTTTTTATAAAAAAAAAAAAATTTAAATATTGTATAACTTTTAATCTGTTATTTTCCCAAAATTCACTGCGGGAAACATATAAAAAAAAAAATGTACATTAAGGGGGGTTTTTTTATCGGCTCTTCTTCTTAATTTAATTTGGGGAAGGTTTTAAATTTCGTCCCCCACATTCTTTTCCCCCCCTCCCCGCTTCCATGCAACTGATTATCCTCTGTTGGGCCCCAAAGGGCAAAAACCATAAACCGTATTTCGTTGTTAAATAATCCCTCAAGTCTAACCCTTTTGAAGGGGCCGGGCTTTAGACCCCAAGGTCTTTCGTTGGGTTTTTTAACCCCCCTCCCGCCTTTCCCCCCAGTTTTTCTTTTATTTTCAAAAAAAAAAGCTGATAAGGTTTTAAAGGCCCGCTAGCGTAGAAAAATTTTTTTTGGACTTAAAACCCTCAATCCGGGAAAAATTTTACTTTTTGTTTTTTTGGATTAAAAAAAACCCCTTCCCCCCTTCCTCTTTTTAACGGTTTTCTACTTCCAAAAGCAATAAAATTAAACCCTTTAAAACGATCTTGCTGCGACAAATAAAACTTAAAAAATTTTCCCTATAGCGTCGCCCTGCTTCTGGGATATTTGGGAAGATGAATCAAATCTTTCCCTAATAATTGTAATTTTTACTGATAATTTTGCCCCAATTTAGCCTTGCAAAATTTTGGGTTTCTAACAAAGTCCAAAATCTAACGGGGATGTTTAAAATGCTGTAAATTTTTCTTCGGGGTCTGATGATCTATAACACGTTTTTTTTCATTAAAAGTTAGTTTTATATGCCCAAACTGTCTTTTTTTAAAGCTCCTTGAAAGAAAGGCGCATGCGCTTTTTTCCAAATCAAAAACTAAAAGGGAAAAGGAAAAACGAAAAACCCAAAGCAAAATTTACAGGGAAAAAGCCTTTTTGCTGCTTTTAGCATCTGCGGGGACTGCGGCCCTATTTTAAGTTTTTTGTGCTTCTTTTTTTCGATTCCCTTTAAACGCAAGATCAAACCCTTTCATTTTCCCCGGGTTTCCAAAGATCCCAAAAAGTTTAAAAAAAATGTCTGCATTGTGTAAAAAAAATTTCTTGCCCCTCAAGTTTTTTTTTAAAAAAATTTTTAACATTTCCCCCCCAAAAATTTTGGCCCAAATGTGCGTTTTTTGTCGTTTTTTGAAGCGAGAAATATTTGAAAATAAAAAACGCGCAAAAGCCTGGCCAACAATCACTTCATCCCCTCCAGGCTGGAAATTTTTACAGTTTTAAAAATTTTATCCGCATCAATAGTAGATGGATTTTTGGAACAGTAATATTCCGTTTATTTCCCTTCCGGGGCCCAAAGGGGGTCTTTCCCGTCCTTTTATACGGGTCAAAATCGAGCCAATTTGTGGCAATTTTTTTTTTAAAAAAAAAAATAAAAAAAGGGTTAAATTTTTAAAGAAAAAATGGCAGGCAAATTTAAAAATAAGATTAGGGTGATTTTTAAAACCTTTGGGGACGACAAGAGTGAAATGACCCTTTAAAACAGCAAACCCCCGGCGCCCTCATTGCGGCGTGAAAAAAAAACCCGAAAGTAAGGTCAATCATTATACCAAAGGTTTTGGGGCCAAAACCCTCCCTAATTTTTTTTAGAAACCCCAAAAGTTTTGGGAAATAAAAAATGACCCTTTGTTTGTGAGGACGACCAAGGACAACCTTTTTTTCAGCCCTTTCATCTAAACCCCAAAATCATCAAAAAATTTTTTAAAAAAAGTACAATTTGAAAAAAGGTCAGTGGGGGGAGCGATCAAAAATCGCCTTTGGGATTACTAAAACCAAAATTAGGGTAGGGATGCAGTTTTCTAAACCCTTTAAAAACAACCAAATGGGGAAAAAAACTTCCCAAAAGCTAACCCAAAAAACAAAACAAAGGAACTTTCAAATTTAAACCCCCTCACAGATGAAATAATAAAAGTAAAAGAAAGCAGAAACCGGTTTTTTTCAAAGAAACAGCGTTTAAAAAAAAAAATTAATGATTTTCCCCCTTTCCTAGCGGGAAATTTGCGGCCCCGATCAGCTTTGAAACCATTAAAGGGGAATTTAAAAAACAAAATTTTGCAAAAATGGGTGAAATAGGAAAGAGCATTTTAAAAAAAAGAAAAAGAAAAACCTCGGGTTTTTGGGCGGGTGAAAGGGCCCAAATTTGGGGCGGGTATTAAAGAAAAAATAAAACCCCAAAAACAAAAGGGTCTTGAACAAGAAAGATCAGGGAAAAACTAAAGCGTTTTTCTACTAAACCCAGAACAATTAAAGGGAAATCAAGGAGCAGAAATAAGAGAAACTATCCAAAGAATTTTTATAAAGAAGAAAACAAAAGCAAACAGAAAAAATAAAAAAACCCCTTTTTTAGAGAACAGGAGTCACATTTGCAAGCGTTTAAAAACGGCCTTAAAGGGTTTGCAATAAAGTAACGGGGTTTTGGCTATTAAAAGGCGGCGGTGGGGCCAAAATTCAGTGGCCCCCCACCGCCAAATCGCCTCCCCCCCTGAAAATCATGGGTAAAAAAAAAAAAAGCTTGATTCATCTTTCGAGTTTTAAAAAAAAATTAGCTGGTAAAGCTTTTAACCCCCTTTTCCTGTATATTTTGGAGGTATTTTTGCTGGCTTTTTTTCTACTGCAAGCAAAGTAAAAATTTTTCTTTATGGCCGACACCCTTTTGGACAATTTGTTCTCTGAAAGTTTTGGGATTAAAATTTTTGAAAAATAAAACCAAGAATCCTAGGGGCCCGTTAATCCAAGAACAAGCGGGTGTCCCCTTTTCCCTATTCAGGGGCCCTCGGAACAGAGGGCCCCGAAACTTTTTTAAACGGCCTTTGGGCTTTTGGGCCCAGGGGTTGGATGACTTATTCTTGGGGGGGCATCTTGGTTTTTTTTTCGCCTGCAAAAATTACTGGCTCCCGAATTTTTTTCTTTTTTTTTTTTTTTTTTTCCCACCTTCTGTTTAAAGGCCCGGGCCCCAAAGGGTTTCAATTTTTTAAATTTTATTAAAGTGCCTATCTGGATCTGAGGTCAAAGTCAGCATGTATAAACCAGTTTCCAACAGCCCAAAATTTTACTTTTTTTTTCTTTGCGTAATTTTAAAAATTTTTTGGGACCTTTTAATTTCTTGAAGGTAAAACAACCGTAGAAATTTAAAGGCGTCCCCAAAAATTTTTCTAAGTATTGTTTTTTTTGCAACAAAACCAGTAGAAGGAACATTTTTTGCTCGATCCGTTTTTTGCTTTCGAACCTAAACAAACACCAAAAATAAAATACAAAGAGTCGTTTTTTCGTTTCTAAATTTCCCCCCCTTTAAATTAGGCCCCTTTAAAGGTGTCTAAGATAAATGTTGTTTCCCTGCCCCGGTTTTTTTAATAATTTCCCCTTTCCCCCTATGGACCCCCAGGGAAAAGCCTGTGCCTGAAGAGAAAATGTGTAAGGAGGATTCCAGGTTTTTGTTATACTTTCTTGGCACCCCCAATAATTTAAGGGGGGCCTAAGCCCTGGGTTAAAAATCAGACTTTTTTCAAAAAATTTTCTTTATTTAAAATTGAATTCGTTTCAGATTCTTCAAAAGCCTTTTATGTCCCTTTTGGTTTCTTTAAAGGGGTTAAACGGTTTGGGGCAATTTGGGGAAAAGGCGGGTGCGGGTTTAGTCAAAATTCGTCTGAAAAGGGGAATAGAAAATGAAACTGTACACGACCTAACCAAAAGGGTTAGGATAATTTAATGATCAGCTTAAAGAAAACCCCCCACCCAGTTTTGGCACAAAACACAGCAAAAAATTTTTAACTGGTCTGAAAAACTGCAAACGGATACTTAACCACACTTTTTTCGGGTGTATCCCCCTTTTTTAAAAAGGGGGGTTTTAAAATATCTGGGTTTAAAAAGGAGTAAATTACCTTTTTTTGAAAAGGCCCCAACGAGTCACGAAATGCGAGGGTGGGCATTGCAAAATTTTTAAGATTGGGCGGCCCAACAGAATAATTTTTCATCAGTAATTTTTAATGCACTCATTTTTTTAATTTTTGGGTTTTTTTAAAAAAAGGGTTTTTAACCCAAAAACAACTCAAGGGCCGCCCTTCCCTTTTTAGGGAAAATGCTATTAAAACGAATGCGGAAAAAAGAAACGGCGCTGCTCCATGAAATATTCTAAAAAGTCGTAAAGGGTTTAATAAAAACAAAAACCAAAAGAATTAAAAAAATTAAAAAATTAAAAATAGAGGCCAATTAGTTAGCCATTTAAACCATACCCGTTTGGGTTTTTACGGGTTTTTCCGCTAAAAGAAGCAAAAGAGAACTTTTGGGCATTACTCCCCCAAAATTAAAAAATCCCAAACTAAAAACAAGGGTTTCCCCCTTAAACCTGAAGAAGAAAATAGGGGACTATTTTGATAAAGAGCTAGCAAAAAAGTTAAGGGTTTTTCAACGGGCCCAAACGGCCCCTTTTTTAGTTTTAGAGTTCCCAAACAAAAAACTTATGAAGGGGGAAAATCCGCTCGATCCCCCGCCCGTAAAAATTCATTTTCCTATAAAAACAATTTTGGGTGAGCTTTAAGGGGACTGATGAAAAATTAAAATGAAGGGGAAACCCCCCAACGTTTTTAAAAGCTCTTTCCCTCAGGGAAAGCTGCAAAATTTCCCATTTTGAAAATATACAATTCCCTAATTTACAGTTTTAAAAAATTTTGTTTTTGTGGGAGGGTCGGAAACAATTTTAAAAATAAAAATTTAAAGACAAAGCGGGGAAAAATTTTGTGGGAAATGGTAAAACCGGCCCCATTTTTTTGGAAATAAAAAAAACTTACTAAAAAATAAAATTTGCGGGGCCAGAAAAAATCAGGAGTTACTTTTGCGCCTGTAAAAAGGTGTATAACCCCTTTAAAAAAAAAGACCTTGGGAGGGGTTGCGGACTTTGAAAAAAAAATGTGAGATGGCCCCTTTGTAAGGTTTTTGGGGTACCCCCAAAAGGGTGGGATTATAAACGCAAAAGGTTGGGGACAACAAAAAATTTCCTAAAAAAGAACAAAATTCGCAAAACTTGGGGGCCCCCTAATGTTGGGCCAGTATGAATATAAAATTGTTCGAAAACCTGACCCTCAAATGGCACTTAGAACCAAATTTTGAATGGGGCTTAAAAATTTGAATTCAAAAACCCAATTTTCAAATTTAAATTTTTTTAGGGCCCTCAAAAAAGTTTTTAGAAAAAGCCTTCAAAATCTGGGCCCCTTTTCATGTAAGTCTATGCCGGGACGACAAAACGGGAAAAAAAATTAAAATAAAGCCGTAAGGGGAAAAAAAAGTACATTTTTTCCCCCAGAAAAAAACGTTGTAAAAAAACTTTTAAAAAATTACAGTTTTTTTTTCCCAAGCAAAAAAAATTTAGGAGAAAACGGGTTTACCCCAAAGATATTTTTAAAATTTTTTTGTCTTTAAAAAAATTGGGGGGAGGGAAGGGGTTGGGGCTTAGAGGGCTCCCTATAAACAAAAAAAATTTAATTTTTAGCTTGGGAAAAAAATTAAAACGTTTAAAAAAACCCCTTTAAAAGGTTTCCCCCTCGTCGTTCTTTACAAAGGTAGGATTATTTAAAATCCAAAAAACAAGCCAAAAAAATCAATGTTGACTTTAAAAAAGAACCCTCTTACAGAAAAGAATTGGATTTAAACTTTAAAACCAAAATTTAAAACCTCATGGGTTTTTAATTTTCTGAACCCGTTTTCCGGGGAGGTTGAAAACCAAAAATAACTGGATTGATTAAAACTGTTAAAACTTAAGGGGGGCCTTAAACTTTATGTAAAAATCCCCTCATTTTTTTCCTTTTTTTTTTTGGGCAGGCCTTTTTTTAACCAAAAAAAATTTTTTTGTTTCCTAAATTAAAAAAAACAATTTTTATCCCCAAAAAATTTTTTTTCATTTTTGGTAAAATTTTTTGTCCAACACTTTAAAAGGACAAAGCATATATGAAAGGAAAGGGTTTTATAAAGACAAATGACGGGATATTTAGTTTAAACCTTTCCCTAAACGGAGGGGAAATTTTAAAAATCTTTTAAAAAGTGTTTGAAGGGAAAGCAAACACCTTTATTTTAAAAAGACTGTTCAAAGGGGGGAAAAAAAATAGTTAAAAAAAGAAACAATTTTTCAAAGCTGGGTTTTTACGGAAGAAAATAAGGGAAAGGTTTTTGGGGGTTTTTTGCCAGAAAAATAACCCCCGGTTTTTTTAAAAAAACTTTTAAAAACAGTTTTAAAAACTGTAGGGTTTTTTCCCACCCTGAAAGAAAAAGAGACCCATTTGAAGAAAAGTTTTTTCGGGGAAAATAATGATTGAAAATGATCAGGAAAAAAACAAGGAAAAACAAAAACTAAAATCCCGAAAAGTTTAGAAAATTAGTTTTAAAAAAAAGGAAAACCCAAAACCGTAGGTTTTGGTTTGTAGGGGGTTTCTTTGGGGAAAAACTAATAAATACCAAATTCCCTGGGGCCCAAAACCGCCCGAACTGGTTGAAGCGGTTTTTGAGCAGGGGTTTGGGATTTATTAGTTTTTTCCCAGTTTGGGTTTTTTTCTTACTCTGCAAACGAGGGGGAGAGGGGGTTTTCCCCACGTTTTCTTTCCCCACTGTTCTCCTGTTCCGCGTCCCAGGGTGCTCGCGGGAAAGGGCAAACGCCACTTTTCCGGGGACCAAGTCAGAGAAAATAACTGGGGGGGGAGACCCTTTGAGGGGGGACCAGGCTGTCGTCACTGTTCACGAAATTTGGCCCCCGGGGAAAATCTGACGGGCCCCCTTTTCTCCCTCCCCTTTTACCCAGGCTGTTTGCTGTGCAAACCCTCCCTTTGCCCCCGATATGCCGAGCCGCCCGTTGTTGGGAAACGCACACAGATAGTCCAAGGCGACGTGCCCGGCAGAAGGGCCTGCCCGGGTGAACCGCAGGACCGCACTCTGGGGTTGGGTTTGGAAAAACCAAAAGGGCAGCACAGCCCACTTAACAGTTCTCTTGTGGTTTGCAGTGACTACGATGCCCAGAAGTGATTAGTGGCCTGCTTGACTAAATGGGACTCCGACAGAGACGGATAGTGAAAAAATTGGGAGTTGGAGGGGGAGCGGGAGAGATGCTTTGTCCCTCACCTCCTTCTCCCTTTTGTTGTCGTTTTATTTTTGCTATTTTGTCTTCCGTGCTGGCCGAAGGGCACCACCTCAACGGCACTCCTCCCTGTTCATTGGTCACAGTCACTCCCTGGTCTGCCCAGTCACAGCCCTGGCGTCAGCAATCCGCAGGGAGCAGAGAGAACAGTAAATATGCCAATCCTAACTCACTTTCGCCCTCAACCAGTTTTCGGGCGAAAGTGCCCTAGGATTGGCATATTACTGTTCTCTGACAAGTAAGACTTCAATAACCAAAACATAACGATTATCTACAAACAAACATACTGTGTAGGATTATCCGTTTTCAATACTAATTTACTAAACTTTTCAGATTTCAGTTTTTGCTTAATCCTATGTTTTTCTTGATCATTCTCAATAACATCATTTTCACGCAAACATTCTTCAAATGAGTCTCTGTCTTTCATGTGAAATAAAACTACAGTCTTTAACTGTTCTCTAAAGTCTTTTAAAACTGAGTTATATTTTGGCATAAAATCCACACACTTATCCCAGCATGTCTTCCACTGAAAGCTAGTTTCGACAAAGTGTTTCTCTTTTTAACTATGTCTCTTTCTGCTGAACAGTCATCTATAATAAATAGCGTTTGCGTTCCCTCAAACAATATAAAAAAAGCGTTCTAGACACTCACTCAGTTTATTGCTGGGATCAACTAAAAATATGTTATCATCAGTCCATATAAACCTTCTATCATGATATGCTTTGTTCCATTTAAGTGTTGGGCAGAAAAACCACAATATGATCAAATTATAACGATAAACTGTTTGTAACAGGTGAGGATAAATATTGTTTTTCCACAACCAGTTTGTCCACAAATTAATGAACAATGAGGGGTTTTTGTCATAAAGTTTAACTGCTCCATAGTTTTATAATAGAATTTAATCTAATCCAGTTATTGTTTTTATCATGCTCTCTGTTAAAACTTGTTCAGTATATAAAATCCTATAAGGTCTAAATGTGTAAGATTAATCCAATTCAGTTCTGTAAGATTGTTTCTATTTAGACTAATATTGATTTTGTTGCTTGTTGTTATGACCTTAATATCCTCACCGTCGTGAAGAATGACGACGGTAACTTTAAGTTTTTCAACGTCTAAGTTTTGCCAGCTAATTAGAATTCCTTTTAGAAGGACGTCACTAACGCCCACAGCCCCATTCCTCTTCACATCTTTTAAGACAGAAATTTCAAATATCATTGTGAACGTGTCTCCTAATTTCATTTGTGGAATGAATTGTAATTTTGTAGAAGCATCTTTTAAAACCGTTTCTCTTCTGTGGAGGATGTACTGTTTATTCCCATACGGCTTTATTTCAATCTCTTTCCGACTATTGTCATCTGGCATAAGACTTACATGTAAAGGGCCAGAGTTGAATGCTTTTCTGAAACTTTTTTGACGGCTAAAAAATTTAAATGGGCTTATGAATTCAAATTTTATTTCCCATTCTAAATATGGTTCCAAGTGCCATTTGAGGTCAGGTTTTCGAACTATTTTATATTCATACTGGCCAACATTATTTGCTTCTAGATTGCGCAGTTGCTCTAGTTTAGGAAACTTTTTGTTGTCGCCAACCTCTTTGCGTTTATAATCATCATCTTTAGTGTACTCAACCCATACAAAGTGCCTATCTCACCATTCTGTTCAAAGTCGTAACGTCTGCAAGGTCTTTAATTCTAAGTTATACACCTCACAGGCGCTAAGTAACTCCCGATTCAAGTCTAACTGTGCGGCCACACGGTCTATTTATTTAAAGATTATACACTCACTTAGTGCTAATGATATACTTTCAACATTTTTCGCA
>CM031616.1:3753033-3860533 GCA_018398815.1 Conus ventricosus
GTTTATTTTTTAAGATTGTAGTGCGGCCAACAGATATTTGCACTATTTGAATGCATATTTTTTTTCGTTAAGAATGTTTGTAAAATAACAATCAGACCATCCTTCGTTTTTAGAACATGCTATTGACAACGATTGCGGAACCAGAAGGTTGCACTTCATGAAATTTTTTACAAGTTGTATGGTTTAATATAACCGAATCCAAGGAGAATAATAAGATTAAAAAAGTTAATAATAAAGGACAATTAGTTAGCCAGTTAACCATACCTGATGGTTATTACGGGTTTTGCTCACTAAAAGAAGCAATGAGTAACTTTGACATTACTCTCAAACTTAACAATGCGAATCTGAAAACAATGTTGACCTTCAAGCCTGAAGAAGAAGAAGTAGGTTACTATTTTGATGGAGAGCTAGCTAAAATGTTAGGCTTTACAACTGCCAATCGGCCTATTCATAGTTTTAGAGTTGCGCCAAACAAAACTACTTATGAGGGAGAAAATCCGCTCGATCTTGCATTACATTCATTACTCTATGTTCATTTGGATGAGCTGAGCACTGATGAAAACTTATGTGATGGAAGGCCTTGAACTGTTTTAAGAGCTCTTCCATCTGGGAAAGCTGCATATTGCGATTATGAAATTATACAATTCCCTAATTTACAGTTTAAAAGATTAGTTTGTGGAAGGGTCGGATCATTTAATTTAAAAATTGCAGACAAAACGGGGAAAGTCGTGAAATGTGATAACCTGCACATTGTTTTAGAAATAAAATAATAAACTGTACTAAAAAAATAATGTCGCGTGGACCAGAAGAATCAGGAGTTACATTAGCGCCTGTGAGGTGTATAACTTTAGAATTAAAAGACCTTGCAGACGTTGCGGACTTTGAACAGAATGGCGAGATAGGCGCTTTGTATGGGTTTGAGTACACTAAAGATGGTGATTATAAACGCAAAGAGGTTTGGCGACAATAAAAAGTTTCCTAAACTAGAGCAACTGCGCAATGTAGAAGCAAATAATGCTGCCAGTATGAATATAAAATAGTTCGAAAACCTGACAGCAAATGGCACTTAGAACCATATTTAGAATGGGACATAAAATTTGAATTCATAAGCCCATTTACATTTTTTAGCCGTCAAAAAGTTTCAGAAAAGCATTCAACTCTGGCCCTTTACATGTAAGTCTTATGCCAGAGGACAATAGTCGGAAAGAGATTGAAATAAAGCCGTATGGGAATAAACAGTACATCCTCCACAGAAGAGAATCGGTTTTGAAAGATGCTTCTACAAAATTACAGTTCATTCCGCAAATGAAATTAGGAGACACGTTCACAATGATATTTGAAATTTCTGTCTTAAAAGATGAGGTGAGGAATGGGGCTGTGGGCGTTAGTGACGTCCTTTAAAAGGAATTCTAATTAGCTGGCAAAACTTAGACGTTGAAAAACTTAAAGTTACTGTCGTCGTTCTTAACAACGGTGAGGATATTAAGCTCATAACAACAAGCAACAAAATCAATATTGGCTTAAATAGAAACAATCTTACAGAACTAAATTGGATTAATCTTACACATTTAGATCTTATAGGATTTTATTATACGGAGCAAGTTTTAACAGAGAGCATGATAAAAACAATAACTGGATTAGATTAAATTCTGTTATAAAACTATGGAGCAGACGACTTTGGTGTCAATGCCGATGTTAAACTTTATGATAAAAACCCCTCATTGTTCACTGATTTGTGGACAGACTGGTTGTGGAAAAACAATATTTATCCTCGACCTATTACAAACAGTTTATCGTTATAATTTTGATCATATTGTAATTTTCTGCCCAACACTTAAATGGAACAAAGCATATCATGATAGAAGGTTTATATGGGCAGATGATAACATATATTTGATTGATCCCAGCAATAAGCTGAGTGAGTGTTTAGAACGCTTTTATAAACTGTTTGAAGGAACGCAGACACTATTTATTATAGATGACTGTTCGGCAGAAAGAGACATAGTTAAAAAAAGAAACACTTTGTCAAAACTTGCTTTCAGTGGAAGACATGCTGGGATAAGTGTGTGGATTTTATGTCAAAAATATAACTCAGTTTTAAAAGACTTTAGAGAACAGTTAAAGACTGTAGTTTTATTTCACATGAAAGACAGAGACTCATTTGATGAATGTCTGCGCGAAAATGATGTTATTGAAAATGATCTGGAAAAACGCAGGATTAAGCAAAAACTAAAATCTGAAAAGTTTAGTAAATTAGTATTGAAAACGGATAATCCTACACAGTATGTTTGTTTGTAAAAAAATCGTTATTTTTTTTGGTTATTGAAAGAGAATGTGTGATGAATTATCATTTTTAATTCATTGTTGAAGTCTTACTTGTCAGAGAACAGGAAAACGTTCATTTCTAGCTCAACCACCCGAAACTTGTTGAGGGTGGTTGAGCTAGAATGAACATTTTCCTGTTCTCTAGAAGAATTGTTTTTAGAAAGCGGTTCACCAAGATAAGATTTAGCCGACGTCTGATCCCCCAGTAAGCCGTGTCAGGTAAGAACATGAGGACTCATTCGGGGGCTTTTGTCCTTTTTTTATGTATTTATTTGTTTGTTTGTTTGTTTTGTTATTTGTTTGTTTGTTGTTAACTCTTGCTTGCTTGCTTGTTTTGGTTGCTAGTATTGTTGGTTGTACGTTTGTTCTGCTGGTTTTTTCCCCCCCAGTTCCTTGCACTTTCGGGGGGAGGGGGGGGGACGTACGCGTGAGTATAAAAGGTGTGCATGTAGGGTGTGTGTGTGTGTATGCGTGCGCGCGCGCGCGCGTGCATGCGTGCTTGTGTACGTGTGTTTTGTGCGTGCGTGTGTGTGTGTGTGTGTATCCGCGCGCGCGCGCGTGTGTGTGTATGTGCACGCACGCGCGCGCGTGTGTGTGCATGCGTGTGTCAGTGTTCCTGACCTGTTGGAGTGGAGGCTCCGGATCATGGCGGTGAGGTTGGTGAGGTAGGTGGGGAAGGGGACGATGACTTTGGTGTTCCCTGTGACACTCGCCTCGCTGAACAGGTAGGCCATCTGTGCCGTCCAGTCGATCTGAGGGGCAGGGTGTGGGGGGTAAAGAGTCAACAAATCTGATGGGCGGGGTGTGGGGGGTAAAGAGTCAACAAATCTGAGGGGCGGGGAGTGGGCAAAAGTCAACAGATCTGAGGGGCGGGGTGTGGGGCAAAAGTCAACAGATTTGAGGGGCGGGGTGTGGGGCAAAGAGTCAACAAATCTGAGGGGCGGGGTGTGGGGCAAAAGTCAACAGATCTGAGGGGCGGGGTGTGGGGCAAAGAGTCAACAAATCTGAGGGGCGGGGTGTGGGGCAAAGAGTCAACAAATCTGAGGGGCGGGGTGTGGGGCAAAGAGTCAACAAATCTGAGGGGCGGTGTGTGGGGCAAAGAGTCAACAAATCTGAGGGGCGGGGTGTGGGGCAAAAGTCAACAGATCTGAGGGGCGGGGTGTGGGGCAAAAGTCAACAGATCTGAGGGGCGGGGTGTGGGCAAAGAGTCAACAGATCTGAGGGGCGGGGTGTGGGGCAAAGAGTCAACAAATCTGAAAGGCGGGGTGTGGGGCAAAAGTCAACAAATCTGAGGGGCGGGGTGTGGGGCAAACGTCAACAGATCTGAGGGGCGGGGTGTGGGGCAAAAGTCAACAGATCTGAGGGGCGGGGTGTGGGGCAAAAGTCAACAAATCTGAGGGGCGGGGTGTGGGGCAAAAGTCAACAGATCTGAGGGGCGGGGTGTGGGGCAAAGAGTCAACAAATCTGAGGGGAGGGGTGTGGGGCAAAAGTCAACAGATCTGAGGGGTGGGGTGTGGGGCAAAGAGTCAACAAATCTGAGGGGCGGGGTGTGGGGCAAAAGTCAACAGATCTGAGGGGCAGGGAGTGGGGGAACGAGTCAACAAATCTGAGGGGCGGGGTGTGGGGGAACGAGTCAAGAAATCTGAGAGGCAGGGTGTGGGGGGCAGGGTGTGGGAAAAGAGTCAACAAATCTGAGGGGCAGGGTGTGGGGGGCAGGGTGTGGGGAAAAGAGTCAACAAATCTGAGGGGCAGGGAGTGGGGGAACGAGTCAACAAATCTGAGGGGCGGGGTGTGGGGGAACGAGTCAAGAAATCTGAGAGGCAGGGTGTGGGGGGCAGGGTGTGGGGAAAAGAGTCAACAAATCTGAGGGGCAGGGTGTGGGGGGCAGGGTGTGGGGGAAAGAGTCAACAAATCTGAGGGGCAGGGTGTGGGGGGAAAAGAGTCGACAAATCTGAGGGGCAGGTGTGGGGGGGGGGGGGGGGGGGGGGGGGGGGGGAGTCAACAGATCTGAGGGGCAGGGTGTGGGGGGAAAAGAGTCGACAAATCTGAGGGGCAGGTGTGGGGGAAGAGTGGGCGGTGGGGGGCGGTGGGGAAAAGTCGAACAGATCTGAGGGGCAGGGTGTGGGGGCAGGTGTGGGAAAAGATCGAGCAATCTGAGGGCAGGGTGTGGGGGGCAGGGTGTGGGGGAAAGAGTCACAAATCTGAGGGGCAGGGTGTGGGGGAGCAAGGGGGGTGGGGGAAAGGTCAAAAAATCTGAGGGCATGGGAGGTGGGGGAACGAGTCAACAAATCTGAGGGGCGGGTGTGGGGACGTCAAAAATGCAACCAGTGTGGGGGCAGGGTGTGGGGAAAAGAGTCAACAAATCTGAGGGGCAGGGTTGTGCGGAGGAAAGTGTCAACACATCTGAGGGGCAGGGTGTGGGGGGAAAGTGTCAACACATCTGAGGGGCAGGGTTGGGGGGAAAGTGTCAACACATCTGAGGGGCAGGGTATGGGGGGAAAGTGTCAACACATCTGAGGGGCAGGGTGTGGGGGGAAAGTGTCAACACATCTGAGGGGCAGGGTGTGGGGGAAAGTGTCAACAATCTGAGGGGCAGGGTGTGGGGGAAGTGTCAACACATCTGAGGGGCAGGGTGTAGGGGGAAATGTCAACACATCTGAGGGCAGGGTGTGGGGGGAAAGTGTCAACACATCTGAGGGGCAGGGTGTGGGGAAAATGTCAACACATCTGAGGGGCAGGGTATGGGGGGAAAGTGTCAACACATCTGAGGGGCAGGGTTGTGGGAAAAGAGTCAACAAATCTGAGGGGCAGGGTATGGGGGGAAAGTGTCAACACATCTGAGGGGCAGGGTGATGGGGGAAAAGAGTCAACAAATCTGAGGGGCAGGGTATGGGGGGAAAGGTCAACACATCTGAGGGCAGGGTGGGGGAAAAGAGTCAACAAATCTGAGGGGCAGGGTGTGGGGGAAAAGAGTCAACAAATCTGAGGGGCAGGGTATGGGGGGAAAGTGTCAACACATCTGAGGGGCAGGGTGTGTGGGAAAAGAGTCAACAAATCTGAGGGGCAGGGTATGGGGGGAAAGTGTCAACACATCTGAGGGGCAGGGGTGTGTGGGAAAAGAGTCAACAAATCTGAGGGGCAGGGTGTGGGGGAAAGTGTCAACACATCTGAGGGGCGGGAGTGTGTGGGAAAAGAGTCAACAAATCTGAGGGGCAGGGTGTGTGGGAAAAGAGTCAACAAATCTGAGGGGCAGGGAGTGGGGGAAAAGATGTCAACAAATCTGAGGGGCAGGGTGTGTGGGGAAAAGAGTCAACACATCTGAGGGGCAGGGTGTGGGGGGAAAAGAGTCAACAATCTGAGGGGCAGGGTGTGGGGGAAAAGAGTCAACACATCTGAGGGCAGGGTGTGGGGGAAAAGAGTCAACACATCTGAGGGGCAGGTGTAGGGGGGGGAAAAGAGTCAACACATCTGAGGGGCAGGGTGTGGGGGAAAAGAGTCAACACATCTGAGGGGCGGGTGTGGGAGAGGGGAGGGAGGTCGACAAATCTGAGGGGCAGGGTGTGTGGGGAAAAAGTCAACACAATCTGAGGGGCGGGAGTGTGGGGAAAAGAGTCAACAAATCTGAGGGGCAGGGTGTGTGGGAAAAGAGTCAACAAATCTGAGGGGCAGGGAGTGGGGGAAAGAGTCAACAAATCTGAGGGGCAGGGTGTGGGGGAAAAGAGTCAACAACATCTGAGGGGCAGGGTGTGGGGAAAGTGTCAACAAATCTGAGGGGCAAGGTGTGGGGGAAAAGAGTCAACACATCTGAGGGGCAGGGTATGGTGGGGGGAGAAGAGTCAACACATCTGAGGGGCAGGGTGTGGGGAAAAGAGTCAACACATCTGAGGGGCAGGGTATGGTGGGGGGAAGGTCAACACATCTGAGGGGCAGGGTGTGGGGGAAAAGAGTCAAACACATCTGAGGGGCAGGTTGTGGGGGGAAGAGTCACATTGAGGGAGGGTGTGGGGGAAAAGAGTCAACATCTGAGGGGCAGGTGTGGGAGGGGGGGGGGGGAGGCGACAAATCTGAGGGTTTTTGTATTTTTCTTTGTTGAATGACTGTTTGTGGTTTGCATATCTGGTTTTGAAGTGGTTTTCAGTGATCCCTATGTATGTTTCTTTTTCATTTTCTGATGTCACAGTATCCTGGTATACAATATTGTTGTGAAGACATTTATTGCTTAGTGGACACTGCTCTTTCTTGGTGCAATTGCAGGGTTTCCTTTCGTCACCCTTCTTTGCTGTGTTGATTTTCATTTTGTTGGATGCATCAGTTGGGTTTGTTGAGGCTGGGCATAAATGAGTACGATAGTTTCACAGTGTTTTTGTTTAAATATTTTGGACAGTTTGTGTTCTTTTGGAAATAAAGTTGTGAGGATTTTGAAGAATTCTTTCCCTATGTTTGTTTTGAGTTTCCCATCGTATGGGGGGTTGTACCATATGATTTTTCTTTTTTCTATTTTTCTTGCTTTTATTTGTGTTTTTTATCTGGGTTGTATTGTAGTTTGTAATTGTATCCACTTCTTTGTAGTGCCTCCTGGTATTCTACTGCTGCATTGTTGAACACTTTCTCACTGCATGACAGGTTTGATATTCTCTTGTTTATGCCATGGGGTATGGTCTTTAATACAGATGGTGGATGGTTACTTTTGATGTGTACATAGAGAGGTGTGTCGTTGGGTTTCTTGTATGGTTTATATATGTGATTATTGAGATCCAGTGTTATGTCTAAGTAGTTCACTACCTTTTTGTTTGCTTCAATGGTAATTTTTAAGTTATGATTTTGGAAGATTTTGCATAGTTAGGAGCCGGAATAGCTCAGTTGGTAGAGCGCCGGACTCGTAATCTTGGTGATTCTGGGGTTGCGGGTTCGAACCTCCGCCGGGGCGTTTCGGTACAGGGGGATTTTTTCCTCGGAGTTAACATTGGTTCTGACTCCATTTCCCATACAGTCCTTCGAATGAGACTATAAACCGAGGTTCCGTGTGTGAACGCACGCATAACATCTTGCACACACGTAAAATCCCATCACCAACTTTCGGAAGAGTAGGCCAGTTTGGCCGTTGGTATGGATGACACGTTACACATAGCATGCACCCTGCGTGAGAAATGGAGAGAATGAAGGAAGTGAGGAAAATGAGTGATCGATATTGAACGATACTGACTGGATGACACGGGAAACGACTGAATGAAGCGCCAGCTGGCAGCTCTTCAGTCGGCACTACCCAGGTAGGCAGCCCGTTGTGTAAACGAGTGTTGATTGTAAAGCGCTTAGAGCTTGGCCTCTAGCCGAGAATAGGCGCTATATAAGTATTCATTATTATTATTATTATAGTTCTTTTTTCCTATTTTCAATGGTTCTTGGGTTATTGTTTAGTGCAGCAAGGCCGTCATCTCTGTATAGTCCGACTTGCTTTCCGAGTTTTTTCTTGATGTTGGATAGCATGAATAGTCCAACCAGTTCGCATGTTTCTGCACCATCATATGAACCCATGGTTACGTCAAATGTTGAATTTCTGTTCGTTTTATTGATCCAGGTTTCGTTTCTGCTGTGCAGTAATGTTTTCTTGGTGTGGAGAATGATTTCCATTTCGGACCCTGTTATGTCTGTGTGGTTACTGGCAAACTTCAGTGCTTTGTTGAGTAGTTCCTCATCTGGTTGGACTATTCATGCTATCCAACATCAAGAAAAAACTCGGAAAGCAAGTCGGACTATACAGAGATGACGGCCTTGCTGCACTAAACAATAACCCAAGAACCATTGAAAATAGGAAAAAAGAACTATGCAAAATCTTCCAAAATCATAACTTAAAAATTACCATAAAAACACAAATAAAAGCAAGAAAAATAGAAAAAGAAAAATCATATGGTACAACCCCCCATACGATGGGAAACTCAAAACAAACATAGGGAAAGAATTCTTCAAAATCTTCACAACTTCATTTCCAAAAGAACACAAACTGTCCAAAATATTCAACAAAAACACTGTGAAACTATCGTACTCATGTATGCCCAACCTCAACAACCTAATTGATGCATCCAACAAAATGAAAATCAACACAGCAAAGAAGGGTGACGAAAGGAAACCCTGCAATTGCACCAAGAAAGAGCAGTGTCCACTAAGCAAAAATGTCTTCACAACAATATTGTATACCAGGCTACTGTGACATCAGAAAATGAAAAAGAAACATACATAGGGATCACTGAAAACCACTTCAAAACCAGATATGCAAACCACAAACAGTCATTCAACAAAGAAAAATACAAAAACCAAACTGAATTGAGTAACTACATTTGGAAACTTAAAGACGCAAAAATAAACTACAACATATCCTGGAAAATCATAAAAAGGGCATCACCATACAGCAATATTTCAAAAAGGTGCAACCTATGCCTAACTGAAAAATGGCTAATACTGTGTAAACCTCACTTAGCAACTCTTAATACTAAAACAGAAATAGTAAATAACTGCAGGCACAAATGGAAATCGTTGTTAGTGAACACACCCCGTACAGTAACCTGAAAACCCAAAAAACACGTGCAGCCAACACGCACGTGAAAACAGCTGCAACCGGGCCCCACACGCTATATAACACCGGCGGTGGGCAACCCAAACTCCATCCTGACGATAGCCAAGGCTTGAAACAAATTTGTAGATTTTTAATACCTCTTTTAATACTTGTCTTATCTATCTATCTATTTATATATATATATATATATATATATATATATATATATATATATATATATATATATATATATCACACATCTCACACACACACACACACACACACACACACACACACACACTCACACACACCACATCACACACACACACACTATATATATATATATATATATATATATATATATATATATATATATATTATATATATATATATATGTGTGGTGTGTGTGTGTATATATATATATGTGTGTGTGTGTGTGTGTGTGTGTGTGTTGTGTGTGTGTGTGTGTGTGTGTGTATATTTATATTATATATATATTGTGTGTGTGTGTGTGTGGGGTGTGTGTGTGTGTGTGTGTGTGTTGTGTGTGCACCAGGAACCAAACGTAACTGTACAAAGTTAATTGGTAACAGAGTTTGACTATGAAGTGTCATCCCTGTCCATAAACCGTTTTTCTATTATTGTTTTTGTTTGTTGTTGTTGTTGTCATAGCATGCAGGCAGGTGTGACTGTCATGACTGGCCTTTTTCTGTACCTGGCCACCCGTAGTCTGCGTCAGGTCACTCAGAGTCACCCGTTTGGCTTCGGTGTGCGCGTCTTGTTGGTACTCGGAACTGGAGGCAAACTGAATTCAGAAACCACAGATGACAGTTTGTTTCATTAATCAATAATAATAATAATAAAAGAAACACACACACACACACACACACACACACACACACACACACTGTGTGTGTGTGTGTGTGTGTGTGTGTGCGCGCGCGCGCGCATGTGTGGTGGTGGTGTGGTGTGTGTGTGAGTGTGTGTGTGTGTGACAGAGAGTAAATAAAGCTGTGAGTGTGTGTGCGTCTGATGTGATTACGTGTATGTGTGTGTGCCCTTTTACCTTGGCTATGTCGGATTCCACTTCGTAAGCCTCCCTGACGAACGTTTCAATTCTGGTGGTCAAGTCCTGATCAGCGGAAGCGGAAAGGCCGGCATCTCGTGTCACCAGCTGCGCCACCGTGCGCATGAAATTCTTGTAGTCAGCCTGAAGCTGCGGGCATCAGACAAGGAAAGGGTCGGACATTCCAGTAGGTGTGGGAGGCAGGCTGTGTGGACCAATCTCAAAGACACTGACATACATTATACATATCACGGACATCGACAATTAATATCAATGCTCTAAAGACAGATCAAAATCAGTAAGATGCACTGCAAACTAGTTAATTCAGCTTTCTTTCAGTTTAATACCCCCTTGTTCATCGATTAGTCTAATATCACCACTGTTGTGAACAGACGTTAAATCAAATCAATCAATCAATCAATCAATCAATCCCCCCCCCCCCCTCCCCCAATTCCCCACCACACCAAAAATAGTAACATTATTTGATTGGTAGGGAAAACCGTCGGAATTCTTATTTTCGTTGAATTATTTCACGTTCTCGCATCCACAGGATTGAACACACACACATACAGACACACATACACGCACGCCTAATCTCAAGTAACATTGGACGCGCGCGCGCTCACGGGCCCGTTCCTGTCTTACCACCTTTTCCTGTTGGGTCTAGATTGTTGATCATTCTCTCACCTTCCTCTGTAGCAGATTGTTGAAGATCATTCTCTCACCTTCCTCTGTAGCAGATTGTTGATCATTCTCTCACCTTCCTCTGTAGCAGATTGTTGAAGATCATTCTCTCACCTTCCTCTGTAGCAGATTGTTGAAGATCATTCTCTCACCTTCCTCTGTAGCGGGGTGGGGTCCTGGGTGTAGTCCGCCCAGCGCATGAATTTGCCCGTCCCGCCCGGGTAGATCTGTAAACATCGACCAGCGCATGAATTTGCCCGTCCCGCCCGGGTAGATCTGTAAACCATCGACCAGTCCACGCTCTTCTTCATACATCTCCTTTCATCTCGATACCTGGCCATGGAACTCAACTTTTAACTTGTCAATTCTGCGGAAGCTGTCAGTCACCGAGTCATTCATTCACTGCTTTCGCTAAAGGGTTCATGTTTTTTTTGTTTTTTTGTTTTTTGTTTTTTGTGTGTGTGTGTGTGTGTGTGTGTTGTGTGTGTGTGTGTGTGTGTGTGTGTGTGTGTGTGTGTGCGCGCGTGCGTGTGCGTATGTGTGTGCGCGCGCGCTTGTGTGTGTGTGTGTGTGTGTGTGTGTGTGTGTGTGTGTGTGTGTGTGTGTGTGTGTGTGTGTGTGCGTGCGTGCGTGCGTGCGTGTGTTTGACGAAGTTTGGTTGAAAATTGTTCAGTTTTTTTCTTTTTTTCCTTTTTTTTTGCGTCAACCCGCTCACAGACGGACAAACGTACGAACCAGCAGACGCGATTAAAAAAAATGCATGTGGACGGTTCCGCTAAAATGTTTGTATCTGAATCAGACGCGATTGATGGGCAGGATCAGTACAACTGTGACCGCTGGCACCAAACCAGTCTGAAACTGTCGAGTCGTATCGCTTTTAGAGGCCAAAACAGGCAATAAGGCATTTTTCTCCTTTTTTTTTTTCTTTCTTTTTCTTTGTTTTTTTTTTCTTTGTTTTTGTTTTGTTTTGTTTGTTTTTTACGACTGTGGATTTTTGACTCCCTAAATGTTCATGGGGCAGCGTTCTTTTGCTTTAAAACGTTGGCCATTTCATCATCTCGATTCCACGCCATGAAACTTCACGAACATGTCAAGCTTACGGGAAGCTGTCAGTCACTGATTCATTGATTCACTGCTTTCGGTAAATGATGTTTAGACAGGCTCGGAACAATGTCGTGAATGGATCGCAAAAAACTTTAGAAGCCGTTTTCTGAAAAATGGCCGTCAGTTCAGGAACCCCCTCCTGTGCCCCCTACACAAAGGGCCATAACTTTTTTCATACGAAAACTGTAATGTTACTGTTATTAATCGAAAAATATCCGGGAGTTATAACAGTTTGATGGAATATTAAAACTTTTTTTCTTTGATAAAGCCTTTGACTTTTTATGTTGTATTAGCAAGATGTATACGAAAAGTAACTCCTTCGGTTCCTAATACTTTCCTCGGCGGAAAAAAAAGAGTTTTTTATGCATGAACTGACAAAATGGCGTATACAGCTTCAAAGATGCAAAGACCATCGAAGGTAATGATCCCCAGTAATCTGTCATTCATCCACTTTCTGTTTCCTGGTTTATACATTTCTTTCATTCGTTAGCTCATTCCTGCTGCTGTTCGCATTATTCGTTGGTTGCTTAGATCTGAAAAGGGTTTTCCAAAATGAAACAAAGAGGAAGAAAACAGAAGACAGTGCCGGTACAGGAAAGAAAAGAGAAAAAGGAGAGCGAGAGAGAGAGAGAGAGAGAGAGAGAGAGAGAGAGGTACGTGAAAGTAAAAACTTTGGCCGATAAACTACACACGTACCCAAATAAGCCTGTTTTGGGAAGCAAACTCATCAGGGTACACCCGCGGAGCAAACATGGCGTCCAGCCAAAGGTCAGTCTGTACGACCTTGACGGCATTGTTCAGATCCCAGGTGTTCGCATTCCAGGAGCCATCCGTCACGTACCACCCACCCAGCAGCGGAAACACCTGGTCCAGCAAAGGCTTGCCCTTCAGCTGTTCCCTTAAGAATTCGTCCGTGCAGGACAGGTAGAAGTCTTTCATCTTCTTCTCCGAGGACCAGCTCATGAATCTCTTGGACGGCGAATTGAGAATGGCCAGCAGCTGGTCTTGGTTGTTCTGGTACATTTGTTTGAGGATGCTCTGGTACAGGGTCTTCGTGTCCGTGGGGTTCTTCACTCTGTAACTGCCACAGGCGAAGTTGTAGAAGTTGTCGCAGGGGTCCACGGACATGTTGATCAGCTCCATGATGTGGGCGGAGGTGCGGAGACAGGTGCTGTCCCTGCATGCACTCTGGGCCGCCAGGGCGCCCGTCTGCGCCTGCTGCAGGTCGGAGGACGACTTGCCCAGGAAGCCGGCCAGGAAGAGGCAGACGACCAGCAGACCCCCGCCAGCACAGCCAGGACCACCTCCCGCAGACTGAAGCGCCAGGACCGGAAGGTGTAGCCATCGTCCACGATGGGACTCTTGTCCAAGTTCTTGTCGAAGGTCTGGAACTGGTCGGCCATGCTCAGGGTCTGTCGGTGCTAAACCTGGGGGAAGAGTGATAATGGGATACCGAAAATTATAAGTAAAACACCTGAAGAAATTGTAAGAGTACCTAGAAGAATCAAACCTTCTGGAAGCACAGTTTGCAAATGAAAACGACTTCAAACGTTTAACTCTAGCATTGTGCTAACATTATAATGACCATGTCACCTCCTGCCGAGTTCCTAGCATTGTGCTAACATCATAATGACTAGGTCACCTCCTGCCGAGTTCCATCTGGTCAAAGACTCGGTGATGGGGCTGTACTTGACGCTTCCTTTCACATTATGTCTCGGGGTCAGCTTCGTCCGAGAGATTCAGTCACCCGCAGTGTTGGTCAGGATATTTGAACAATATATATAAACGCATTCATTAAGTTGATGAGACTCGACCATGTCATTCCAGTCTGTCCATGTGAGCCTGTGACATACTGGGCTTTGTGGGAGAGGAGGTCATGGCGGAGAAAAACACCATTAACTGCCTCTGATGGGAGTCGAACCCACTACACGCCAGCCCGCAGGTTTGTGATGCTACCTACTGCACCGCAGCGTCTGATCTGACGATCTTCTTAAAACCTTCACCCTGCTGAGAGAGAGAGATAATGATGATGATGATGATAATCTTTATTTCCAAGGGTAACAGATAAGCAAACGCATGCTTTTTTTTTTTTCATCCGCCCTTGCCCAGCTAAGAGACTAACTAAGAGAGATAGAGAGAGAGAGAGAGAGAGAGAGAGAGAGAGAGAGAGAGAGACGGAGAGAGAGAGACGGAGAGAGAGAGAGAGAGAGAGATGGAGAGAGATTGAGAGAGAGATGGAGAGAGAGAGAGAGAGAGAGAGAGACGGAGAGAGAGAGAGACGGAGAGAGAGAGACGGAGAGAGAGAGAGAGAGAGACGGAGAGAGAGAGAGAGAGAGAGAGAGAGAGAGAGAGAGAGAGAGAGAGAGAGAGAGAGGAGAGATCTAGTTGCAAAGGGAGGCGACTGCAGGCGGAAATCTACACAAATTCTGAATATTATGTTAGCGCACCGCCAAAAAAAAAAAGAAAAGAAAGAGAGAAAGAAAGAAAAACGTGGACAAACGAATCACAAGACAAAACACGACGCGTTTCGACCTCTTAGGTGTTCTTCAGGCAAGATACAAAACACTCAGGACAACGAAAATGAACGAGCAATCACTTATCTGTATCCACTTCAGCGGTGCGCTAACATTAATATTTTAAATTCCTGCAGAGAGAGCCTCTGCCTCAAGCCCTTGAGCCATGGTGGAGTCGCCTCATGACGGTTTGATATTGACTGCTCTCCGTGGGTCGCCTCATGACGGTTTGATATTGACTGCTCTCCGTGGGTCGCCTCATGACGGTTTGATATTGACTGCTCTCCGTGGGTCGCCTCATGACGGTTTGATATTGACTGCTCTCCGTGGGTCGCCTCATGACGGTTTGATATTGACTGCTCTCCGTGGGTCGCCTCATGACGGTTTGATATTGACTGCTCTCCGTGGGTCGCCTCATGACGGTTTGATATTGACTGCTCTCCGTGGGTCGCCTCATGACGATTTGATATTGACTGCTCTCCGTGGGTCGCCTCATGACGGTTTGATATTGACTGCTCTCCGTGGGTCGCCTCATGACGGTTTGATATTGACTGCTCTCCGTGGGTCGCCTCATGACGGTTTGATATTGACTGCTCTCCGTGGGTCGCCTCATGACGGTTTGATATTGACTGCTCTCCGTGGGTTGCCGGCGTTGGGGCTTCGGCGTGACAGACCAGGGTGTGGCTGTGGATGAAAATAAAAATTCTGGGCAGATGGTGAAACGTTTAATACATGAACATCGGTCTCCACCTTTCTAAACCCACAACATTGGAAAAACTGGAAGTCTTAAAACTGACTTTAACTCATTTTATATTAATCAAGTTTAAGACATTTCCAAGTGGAAAACGTCTGGAGAAAAAAAAAGTATCACAACCACACATGCTGCTGCAGATTTGTTTCTCTTTTTTTTTCTTTTCTTTTTTTTCTTTTTTTTTTGTGCTTTACACCTTTGAAAGAACAGACCTTTTGATATGACTGTTTTACAAGGACTTTTCAGTCGAACACTCATGAACCGAATCTTCCCTGGGCAGGCGTGGAACTGCACTGGGGATTGTTCACTACCGGAATATACCACCCACCTGTTTGGACTGGCCACATTAATTCAGTACACACCTGACCCCTCGGTGATCTCTGTCTCCCTCCTCCGTTCTCTCTCTCTCTCTCTCTCTCTCTCTCTCTCTCTCTCTCTCTCTCTCTCTCTCTGATTTAGACACCCATGCCGTTCAGTCACAACCTCTCCTGAATCTCATTGTCACAAGAACAGGTTTGTGGTCTGCGAAGCTACAGACATCACTAAAATTTGAGGACCTGTTGCTTTAGTTAGTGCGGTTTTCGCTTAATTAAGGGGTCATGTTTAAAATATGACCAACAGTTAGTAAGCAGCAGATTTTAAAGGTAAGTGAGAAAGAACACTTCATAGCTATTCAAGCTCTTCAAGGCAAGCACGGGTTTTGCAAGGCAACACTTCATAGCTATTCAAGCTCTTCAAGGCAAGCACGGGTTTTGCAAGGCAACACTTCATAGCTATTCAAGCTCTTCAAGGCAAGCACGGGTTTTGCAAGGCAACACTTCATAGCTATTCAAGCTCTTCAAGGCAAGCACGGGTTTTGCAAGGCAACACTTCATAGCTATTCAAGCTCTTCAAGGCAAGCACGGGTTTTGCAAGGCAACACTTCATAGCTATTCAAGCTCTTCAAGGCAACACTTCACAGCTATTCAAGCTCTTCAAGGCAAGCACGGGTTTTGCAAGGCATGCGCCAGGTTTGCTCCTATTTTCAGATTCTAAATAAATGAAAGTTGCCACATTAAAAATTTTGTGCTTTTTCCCCCTTAAAACTGGCTTTCGTCAGGTGATGTTTGTGTGTGTGTGTGTGTGTGTGTGTGTGGTGTGTGTGTGTGTGTGTGTGTGTGTGTGTGTGTGTGTGTGTGTGTGTGTGTGTGTGTGTGTGTGTGTGTGTGTGTGTGTGTGTGTGTGTGTGTGTGTGCTGTTGTCACGTGGGCTGCTGCCGCCATCACCGTTGTTTATGGCTTTACAAACGCGAAAACAGTCAGCTGTTTTCACGAAATGTAGAATATGACAGTGTTGTCGCTGGTCCTTACGTGGTGACAGCCCTGATGTGGCCCTTTGCGGTCGGCTGGGCTATAAGCAACATTATCTTATCTTACATTATCTCGCTGGTCCTTAACTTTAGTTGAACAGTGTCTCAGTCATCAATACCGCCCGCTTCTTGTCAAGCTTGTTGAGGTGGTATTGTTTTGTATGTAAATGATTTAGCCAAGCCTGGGCGCAGTGCTCGACACTTGAAAGTAATTGACCTGAATGAAGTCGGAGGGGGGGGGGGGGGGGGGGGGGGGGGAGCATGGAGCTCCGGCTGGAAGTCAGTTCGGATGTAACACAATCCACAGTCAGTTTGTGGTGCGTTGTTTGCTTCGGATTTTTTTTTTTTTTTTCATATGGACGAACTCATAGTGGTTCGATGTTAAAATGTGGAGCAGTTAAGCAGTTACATAGAGTACGAATATATGAGCGCGCGCGCGTTTGTGTGTGTGTGTGTGTGTGTGTGTGTGTGTGTGTGTGTGTGTGTGTGTGTGTGTGTGTGTGTGTGTGTGAACGCGGGCGTGTGCGTGCCTGCATGTGTGTGTCTGTGTGTGTTTGCGTGTGTGTGCGCCCGCGCATGTGTGTGTGCGTGCGTAAAACATTAAAATGGGCCCTATCTGTTTTAATCATATTTAGAGACCAGAAGTCACCCAACATCATCGGAACCTTTCTTCTTCATCTTCTTCTCTGTCGCTTTTTGACATTCAACGTTTTCCCTTCAAATTATGAGCTTACATATCTGGACATTAATGCCACTGATTTTATTCCATTTCATTTACATATTCTTGTTCTGTTACCGCATATACAATGTACACATACAAGTACAAGCAATTTTGACATAACACATAGTATACTACTGCACGAAACAGAACCATATTACTTCTACAGTTAAGAAGTTATGTTTATTATTGAAAGAGAGGTAGATATATATGGCATCGTCCCAGTGAGTTATTCTGACTAGCTTTTTTTTTTTCAATTTCATATCTTTTTTTGAAATATGAATTATATTGTTTGAATTGAGGTGTTGTTGTTTTTGTTTTTGTTGTTTTTTTTCAACCTTCGAACTTAATTTGAAAAAAAATTTAGTGCGGATTAAAGTACGAGTGCTGTCTGCCGTATAATGGTCATGCTCCAAATGAAAATATCTTTCTGTAAGTGTGAGTTGGTTTTGGGCCCCTTTTCGTTCCCGAACCCTGAAAGGTACCCCAAAACGTTTTTCTCTCGGTCGCATGTCCAAACAAATGGGTATTTTTCCTTTTTGGTCATGAAAAAAGGGAAAAATTTTGTCGGGTCGGTTTATGTTTTCTGAAAAATCACGTTTTTTTTTTAAATTCGGGAAATTTAAATCTGTTTCAAAATCATTTTAAATTTAAAACTCTTTTATAGGGCCCAATTTTCCCAAATGCTTTGTGCCAACCTTTCAGTTCCAACCCTTTTTTCCCCAAAAACTTTTGGGTTCAGTTGTTCTTTGATTAAGTCTGTAAGAAATGCTTGCTCATCCAGGAGCTAAAAAAATAGTTGCTAATGTTTTGTTTAAATAATTCGAGGGCTTGCTGTTCCCCGGGACTTCGAATGTATCTTTTAAATTGTCTCCCTGTTGGCCGACCGGGGAAGGCTGAGTGACGGTGAGGAAAGCCCCCACTGACCGGGGGGAAAGCCCTGTTGACACAGGAAAGACTGTGACCGGGATTCTCTTCGAGGGCATGAAACCCCTCATGGCGAAAGTTTGGCCGGTCGGGGGGTGCCAGTCTATTGCCTGGGAACAGCAGCGAGAGAGGCTGCGGGATGCACGGGCATTTGCTTCATGTGGGTTTTTGGCCCTGGGTCGCAGTGTTGTTTTGGAGCTGCGAAAAGAGTGGAACAGATTCATTATTTCTGATTGGAGGAAGGATTTTTTTTCACATCTAATCATATGCAAACCTTTAATGTTGGAATTACTTCTCAACTGTTCATTTTGTGTTTTGTGTATTTTCGTGCTGATGCAAAATCAGTTTGCTCGCCCCGGCAGCCAAATGGGATTGACTTTTTTTTTTGAAAATAATTTTTCCAATGCACTGCATTAGCCCAGTGGTACCCGACTTGATTTTTGCTGGGTTCCATTTTGCTTACTTGTTAAATCATTTTCTTTTTTCATGAGATCTGGGCTGATGAGCGAAACCCCATTGCTCCAGTCCTGTGGTAGGACTTTGACTTGGAACCCAGCTCCCTAAAGTGCTGGTTTTTTATGCTTTTGCGGGGCTCATTATGCTTTCATAAGGCAGGTGAGTTCGTCATTTCCCAGTTGTCTTATGCCCCGAGGGGCTAAAAACACCAACCCCCATGCCCCTTTCCCTGATGATCTCTGGTGTTTAAGGTTGCGTGTACTGACAGTCATCCACTCCCCCTAGAAAACCCCCGATTCCACCCGGTGATGTCTTCCCGTTCCAGACTTGTTTTGTGGCCCCCTGCTGACAGAATGTTTTGCTGGAGCTTCTGGGGGTGTAGTGTTTCCTCGGCATTTCTGTCCGATGGTGAACTCCTGCGCACAGGTTTGGCTCCGTGTGTTTTTGGGCCCCGAGTCGGTGCTGCTTCCCTGAACCAGGACAGGTTCCACCTTTGTTTCTCCTGACAGAGGCACCCGCAGTCATCTGATTTCTTCCACTTCCCCGAGTTTGAATCGAGGGCAGGGGGCCCATGTAAGACTAAAGTGAGCCGAGCAAAGGGGTCCGTATCCGTATTTCATTCCAGCCGAGTTTCGTTGGATGACGTTTCCCCACGTCGCCACTTCCCCTGTCACCCTTTGTGGATGACGTTTTCCCCGTCGTCCCTTTCCCGCCCCTTTGCGGGGGATGATTTTTCCCCACGTGTCCACTTCCCTGTCGCCTTGCTGGATGACTTTTTTCCCCGTCGTCCATTTCCCCCGCGCCTTGCGGATGACTTTTTTCCCACGTGTCCACTTCCCTGTCAGCCTTGCGGATGACGTTTTCCCACGTCGCCCACTTCCTGTCACCCTTTGTGGATGACTTTTCCCCACGTCGTCCACTTCCCTGTCATACAGTCATCATTGCGGTGACGTTTTCCCACGTCGCCATTTCCCCGTCAGCCTTGCTGGTGAGTTTTCCCACGTCGTCCACCCCTGTCGCCTTCGGATGACTTTTTCCCACGTCGTCCATTTCCCCCGTCATTACAGTAGCCTTGCTGGAGGGTTTTTCCCCACGCGTCCACTTCCTGTCAGCCTTGCTGGATGACTTTTTCCCCACGTCGTCCACTTCCTGTCACCCTTTGGGATGACGTTTTCCCCCACGTTTGTCCATTCCCCTGTCACCTTGCGGATGACGTTTTTCCACGTTGTCACTTCCCTGTCAGCCTTGCTGGATGAGTTTTCCCCCACGTGTCCACTTTCTCTGTCAGCCTTGCGGGAGGGACGTTTTCCCCACGTCGTCCATTCCCCTGCAGCCTTGCTGGATGATTTTTTCCCACGTCGTCCTTCCCCTGTCACCCTTTGCTGGTGATTTTTCCCACGTGTCAATTCCCTGTCACTACAGTCAGCCTTGCTGGTGATTTTTCCCAGTCGTCCACTTTCCTGTCATCAGTAGCCTTGCTGGATGACTTTTTCCCCACTGTCCATTTCCCCTGTCGCCTTGCTGGATGACGTTTTCCCCCACGTCTCCACTTTCCTGTCATTACAGTCAGCCTTGCGGTGACGTTCCCCCGTGCCCCTTTTCCCGTCAGCCTTGCTGGATGAGTTTTCCCACGTCGCCCCTTTCCCTGCAGCCTTGCGGGTGACGTTTTCCACGTCGTCCATTTCCTGTCGCCTTCTGGAGGGTTTTTCCCCCACGTCGCCATTTCCCCCGTCACTACAGTCGGGGGCCTTGCTGGCTAACGTTTTCCCACGTCGCCATTCCTGTCACCCTTGCGGGAAAGAGTTTTCCCACGTCGTCCACCCCCCGCGGCCTTGGGATGTTTTTCCCCCACGCGCCCCACTTTTCCGTCAGCTTGCTGGATGACTTTTTCCACGGTCATTGCCTGTCACCTTGCTGGAGGGCTTTTTTCCCACGTCGTCCACTTCCCTGTCAGTTTTGTGGGCGTTTCCCCCGTCGCCCCTTTCCCTGTCAGCTTGCTGGTTGAGTTTTCCCACGTCGTCACTTGCCTGTCAGCTTGGTTGGACGCCTTCTGGATTCCCCTGGCCCCCTTCTTTCTTCAGCCCTGTGTCACCATGTTTTCTTTGTTTCCGTTTGCTTCCCCAAAAACCTCGTTTTGCGGCCCCCCCCTGTTTTTGGGTTTGGGTGTGTCCTTTTTATTTCTGTGATCTAGGGTTATCTTTGCCACCTCCCCCACCCCCCTCCTGGATTTCCCAGTTTTCCCAGTATAAATTTGGGGCTGAATGTTTTTTAATCCTTGTCCCCGACCCCCCGGGCCCGGTTAGTAACCCTGTTTCCCGCTTTTGCCCGTAGGTGGTTTCAAGGGAGGCTTAGTTTTTGTTTGCAACGCCGTGAGCCAGGTGGGCCACTGAGTTGTGGGTTTTTTTTTCGGGCCCCTCCAGTGTGCCATGTACTGTGCTGGTAATGTCCTCGAAAAGCAGTAATTGTAAAACTGCTTTCGTTTTGTTGTATGAGTGTGGTGTGGTGTGTGTGTGTGTGTGTGTGTGTGTGTGTGTGTGTCCGTCCCTGTGTATTTTTCTTTTCTTGAAGTTCACTGCCCTACAAAATTCCCATCCTTTCAGAAAAATATTTACAGGGGGTTCAAGCCCGGGGATGGAGTGGCTGTGCACCCCTACTGCCAGTGTTTTTTTAAAAATATCATCAGACTTTTCCCATCAGATAGTTCTGCTTACTTCTGAACTTACGCTTCAGTTCAAGCATTAAAGTTAATCCCTCAATATTCAAAAAAAACTTTTGATTTGTCGTTTGCTGTCGCTTTGGGGGCCCACAACTGGCCGAAACCTCCAATCCTGACTTCTCCCTTTTTTAAAAAAGTTTTTCCCTCTTGAAAGCGGAAGGTACAAATTGTTTTGCGGGGTTCCTGGTCATGTGGATTGGGGGAAAGTGAAATGGCCGATCGTTTGGCCCAAGAATGCCAAAAGGAAACTAAAAACTATCCCCTACTCAGTTTAAAAACCCCAAGAAAATGATTTGTCCAAGACCTCTGGCAGTTTGGATAACAAACTTTTCAGATCCGTTCAAATTTTAAAAGGGTTTCCCTCTCTGGTGGTCGAAAAAAGAAGAAAGGGTTTTATGCCGGTGACCCCGGCCCATTCTTTTTTAAAGCTTCGTCCCTTTTAAAGAGTAAAAAAAAGTTCTGCATGCAACCCATTTCATAAAACCACTCCAATAAAACTTTTTTTAGGGTGTTGGGATTTGCTGATGTGAGACATAAATTTTACGCAGCTCCATAAAAAACCTGTTCAGAGATTTCCCATGGAAATCTTTGAATTTCTTAAAAGAGATTACATTTTTTATTTTGTGATTTTTTACAGTAAGAGATTTTTAGAAAAATTTGGGGCGTGTTTTTAGGGGTGTACTTTAAAGGGTTGTGTGAATAATGATTTGAGTTATTCAACCAGTGACAGCCCTGATATGGCCCTTTGCGTTGGGGGTAAAGCAACATTACCTTACTTTCCACACATTAAATGAAAGGGGGGGGGGGGGGGGGGGGGGGGGGGGGTCCCAAAAAGGGAAAAACGGGGAGGAGGGATTCAGATTCAAATTAAAATTTAGAGGAGAGGAGAGAAGCTTTGCATTCCATTACCCTTCATGATGTACCTTATCTCAGTCTGGTATTTTTCCTCGGGTTTTAATACAAGAGGGGCCGGGTTTAATTTTGGGAACTTTTTTCTTGCTAGAAGCCATACATGGTACTTTTTTTCCCTCCCGGGGGGTTTCACCTTGGTGGGCGGGGGCTGCGTTTTGGGCCTGTGTCTTTTAGGCTTTTTTGCGGGGGCATCAAAAAAATCAGCTAGTGGTTGTTTGAAAATGTAGGGCCCGTATGCCCAAATTGCTGATGGGCCAAACATTTTCGTGGTGGAATTGATGTGGTAGGGTCTCCCCTGTCAAAAGGTTGGGTGAGGGCCCCCCAAAAAGAACCACCTTTTCCCATTTGTCTTTGCCCTTTTTTAAGGATCTTTTTTTTCTTGTCTCCCTTCAAGTTTCTTTTCACCTCTTTTCTCTCGTGGTCTCCTTAAGATCCGCCGGTTGGCCGGCGGGCAACCGTGTAGAGGGGGGTGAGTCCCGGTGATTGAGAGGGCCCGCGTTCAAACATCCCTTTTGGTCGGGGCCCTTTCCCGACAGGGAGTACCCTTGGCCCGGGGTGTACTAAACGGCTCCCCTCTTGGGGCTGGGGCAAAAAAAGGATTTCTCCCGGGGCCCAAAAAAACCCCTGTAGTGTCGCTCTCTGTTCCCGGGAGTTGGGGAGACAGGGGGGGTAGGGTTTGGGGGTTTTTGTTGTTGTATATCTTCCCCGAAGCCCGGAAGGGGTCAAAACAGTGATTTTTTGGCCCCGGCCCTTAGTTGGACTCCAAGGTGGGTGGGTAAGGGAGGGAGAAATATAATAAAAAACAAGGTTTTTCAAAAAAAAATACCCCCCCCCCCCCCTCCCCCCCAAAAGGAAGAGGAAACGCATCCCCTTTTTTAGAGGACTTTCAAACAGCAGCGTTTTGAATGAGGTCGCAGAAGACGGTTTTGGGCTTCCTGGCTGTGAGGGGGGGGAGCAGGGGGAAAGACCCCCTTTCATCTCGAGCCTTTTTCCCTCCCAAAAAAAGGTTTCAAGGTCTAGAGGTGACCCCCGTCAGTTAAAAAGGGTTTAGGTGGCCATTTTTAATCAATTTGATTAAAAAGCAATTGAAAAAATGTTGAGGCAACAAAGGGTAGGGGACGGGAGGGGTGGGTGATCCCCATAACAGTTAAATTGTAAAAGGTTTTGATTCGGCGAGATCTATAGGGGTTAGGGCAGAAATCAAGCGGAATGGGTCCAAGGTGTGAGGAGGTGGCAGGGGACGGTAAGAAAAGGTTCCGAGAGAGTGGCACCAACACCTCTTCTGCGTTCTGCAACCTGTGTGCCTCCCGGGCATCAAAGTCGGTTACCTAAAAAGTTCAGTTAGCTGTTGTGCCGTCCCCCTTAAGGTGTTTCAGATGCCAGAGGTTTGGCCTGTCAGAGGGCCCCTGTTCTGGGGAGGAGGTGTGCGGTATTTGCTGCAAGGCAACCCTGATGGGCCCTGTCAAGATCCGGACATTGTGCAAAATGCGGTGGCGACCTCCCCCCCCTTTCCGAAATTGTCCTCTGTGGATTAGGAATTGCAATACAAAGAGTTAAGACAGAAAAGAAGATTCCTTTTTTGAAAGCCCGCAAGAAAGGGTTTTGGGGAGTCAGACGGCCAAAATTTATTGCTTGGCCCCTAAAGAAAATTTCACTCGGTCAGTGCTGCCGACTGTGAAATTTTTTTTTTTTCAAAAACATGCAAGGGAAGAACTGTAGCTTGGTGGAAAACGGTCCACCACCCCCCACCCCCGTGAATGCCCTGTGGAGGCAAAAAAAAACCGCCCCCCTCAGATGCCCCGCAGTCTCAAAATCTGCGGGGAATTAAAAAAACCCCCCGCAATCGAATTCTTTTGCCCGTGCCCGTGCGGGAAGGGAGTTTAAAACCGGTGGGATGGTGGGGATGAGGAAGAAATCCCCACTCCCAAAACCCGACCTCCCCCTCTCCAAAATCCAGGCCCTTTTTCACTGGGGCAAATTGCCCGCAGGTCCAAGGCCCCCACAGTCCAGTGAAAAAATAAAAAATTTGCTCCTTGATGCGGAGTTTTAAGAGGAGTGACTGATTTCTCTCCCTTTTTGCCTCTGCACCTGGATAGACAAAATTTTCCCTAGGAAAATCCTGGGCTAAAATTCCAACTTCGAGGAGCTGCAGTTCTGTGTAGTCTCTAAAAACTTCCGTCGGCTCTTCAGAAACTCAAATTTAAAGCCCGAAGACCTTTCTCTTTTGGCTTTATATTTTTTCGAAACCTCACAACCATCCCGTTGGGGCTGTCGGGGGTGTTGCCCCCTTTTCCACAAAAACTTGTTTTATAGTCTGTCATTTGTTACCTCCCTTCAGGCTGTAGCGCGAGAGCACTCTCCACAGACGTGACAATTGTTCCCTTTATCTCTCACCCTTTTGTCCCGGGGTTTTTTTGTCAGGACCCTTTTCAGTTGATTTGAAGAACTTCTCGACCTTTTTTTTGTTGGGTGACTTTAACGGTCCCAATCCTCTTTGGGGTGTGCCAGTACGTCATCCGAGGTCTGCTTTTTGGGGATGTCCTTTCAGTTGGGGTTTGTGTTGTCTGACGACGGCTCGCAACTTCTCCCCTTTCCACGGTTTACTTTTGTGCTAGATTTTTGGTTGTGACCCCTCGTGGTTGGACTATGAGTGGTTTTGTCTATGCGATCTGCACGGAAAAGTGACTTTCCCTGTTCTTTTCAGCCCCTTTAATGAAAACCGCCCCTGTCCTCAACATCTCAATTATAAAAAAGCAAACTGGGTCTATTTTCAACAAATATTTCAAAAAAAATTCCAGGACATGATTTTTTTCAGGGTCCAGACCCCGCAGAATCATGACTAACACCGTGTCAAGTGTGCTAAAAACCCGTATTCCAGTGTCTTCCGGGCAAAAACCAAATGCCAAAAAAAACCCCGGTTCAATTGACTGCCCAAAAAATTTCAAAGTTCGCAAACGGTCAGGTGGGGTATACAACGCCTTCGGGTCCAACGCTAGAGCCCCTCAGAAACTCCGGCTAATCGAGAAACTTTCAAAATCAGTAAACGCGGGTCTGGAGAAACTTTGCTCCAGGTGAATCTAAAACTTCCCAAAAAAAAAGTCGGAACTATTAGAAAAATCAAGGGAAAACACCGACCCCTCCCTTCATCACTTGAAAATTTCTGATGCTCGTCACGACAAACAAGTGTTGCCAATTTGTTGGCCCCACCCTCCAACAGAAATCCTTTCTTCAAAAAATCTGCGTCTTTTTAAAAAAAAAGGGTTTTGAGAGAAATCTTCATAAAATTTTACATCAGACAACTCTGAACCTATAAACTTCCTTTTTTAATGTTGAACTCAATCAGCTTTACAACCTGCCTGATTCTGCCCCTGGTCTGGATGACATTATTATCGGTTGTGAAATTTTCCCGAAAGTGTCTCCCGATCTTCTCCCAAATCTATAACCATATCTGGACCCCAAAGGGGCTTTCGCCCCCGGGGCGGAAAGCCCCGATCATTCCCATTCCAAAACTGGAAGGTTTCCAACCCCTTCCAACTATCCCATTGCTTTGACCAGCTGCCCCTGTAAATGATGGAAAAGATGGTCAACTCCCGGTCTGATGTGGGGCTGGAAACGAGGTTTTTGGCCCGTAACGTGCGTTTGGAAAAATCCACTCGGGCGGTTGACCCTCTAATCCCTCTGGAAAACCCCCTCCCCAAAACCTTTTTTTAACAAGCGATGTGGTCGCAATCTTTTTCGACCCGAAAGGCGTAGACACCTTTTTGGGGAAAAAAGGAGTCCTCATGGACCCCGCACAGATTGGTTTTCGGGGTCACCGCCCTTGTTCATTTAAAATTTTTTTGCGATCGACAGTTCGGGCGTGGGCACCCCACTCTTGACATCCATGGGCAGGGTTGGGGTTCCCCCGGGGGGATCTTTTCCCCCCCTTTTCAGCATTAAAATTTAATGACATTGTCCAATCGGTAAACTGGGCACCGAGTCCTCTCTGTTTGTTGATGACTTTGCGCTGTATGCAGTTGGAGCTTCTTACCACAGTGTACAGCGTCGACTCCAACATTGCGTCACAGAATCCAACAGTGGGCCGAGGAAAACGGGTTTACTTCTCCCGTACCAAATCAGTCATTCATTTCCACAATTTTCGTCGATTCTTTGATGATCCTGAAATTCGTCTAGACAAGTCACCATTCCAGTTGTAAAAGAAGCCAAATTCTGGGAGTTATTTTTGACCAAAAACTCAACTTTCTCAGCCACATCAAAAACTCAAAACTTCTTGCAGAAAGCTCTGAATATTCTGCGGGTCGTAGACACACGACTGGGGCGCTGATAAGAAAACTTTGCTGCACCTCTACGAGCCTTGGTCCGTTCCAAAACTAGACTACGGTTGTGCCGTGTACGGCTCTGCAAGACCTCTTACCTCAAACTCTTGGACCTATCCACCATCAAGGGCTTCGTCTCTGTCTTGGAGCGTTCCGCACCACCCTGTGTACAGCCTGTACGCAGAGGCGGGTGAAACCTTCATTGTCAACCGCAGGCTGAAACTGTCTTTGAATTATTATATCCGACTGTTCTCAGAACCGCAGAATCCTGCCTATGACTGTGTCTTTGTCCTTCGTTCCAAAGTAAGTTTGAAACAACCCGAAATGTATTCCGCCGTTTGGTCTTCGTATGCAGCCTCACGTGCGGAATGCAGGTCTAGACCTAGGAGTTGTGTCGGATTTTTCCAAGTTTCCGGATCAACTCGTGGACCTTCTTCACGCCAGAGATTCGTTTCGATCTTGCAGCTTTTCGCAAAGAGTCTACCAGCTCTCTGGCGTACAAGGCTTTGTATGCTGAGCTCTGTTCCAAATTCCCATCTATTCAAAAGTTTTCATGACGGTTCCAAGTCTGAAGATGGAGTGGCCTGTGCAGCCTACTGCCCTGGGGCTCTTCTCAGATACTATTGGAACATTATCATTCAGATGCTTCTGTCTATTCTGCTGAACTTATGCTCTGGTTTTGGCTTTGAAGATAATCTCACAATCTTTGAAGAGGGACTTTCTGGTTCTGTCGGATTCGCTGTCAGCTTTGGAAGCCATAGCTGGCCGCAACCTTCAGCATCCAGAACTTTTACATTTCTTTGAACTTTTTAGCACGTTGAAAGCGGACGGTTACAACATTACTCTTGCTTGGGTTCCTGGTCATGTTGGCATCGGCGGGAACGAAATGGTTGATCGTTTAGCCAAGAACGCCACAAGAGAGAAACTGTCCAACATTTATATCCCTGCTCAGACGTGAAACCCAAATTAACGATTATGTGAGAGACTCTGGCAGGAGGATTGGAACACACAGACGAGTAACAAACTCTTTCAGATCGTCCAAACCTTAAGCACTTCCTCCATCTACGTCAGGAGGTCATAAAGAGGAAACAGTTCTGTGCCGGCTGCACACCGGCCATTCGTATTTTACACATTCTTACCTTTTAAAGAGTGAAGAAGCTCCGTGGTGCATTCCATGCCATGCGCCACTCACAATGAAACATGTTCTTTTAGAGTGTTGGGACTTGCACGATGTGAGCACAAACATTTTACAGCGGAGTCCATTGAAGATCCTCTTCAGGGATGTCCCGCTGATGTGATCCTCGAGTTTTTGAGAGAGATTAACATTTTTCATCTGGATTTAAGATTTTACGGCAGAAGATTTTTAACAAAGTTTCTGGTGCGTTTGTAGACGATGTCATTTAACGAGATGTGTGAATGTTTTTTTTTTTTTTTTTTTTTTTTTTAAATGACTGGTGAGTTGATTTTAACGTGGTGACAGCCCTGATGTGGCCCTTTGCGGTCGGCTGGGCTATAAGCAACATTATCTTATCTTATCTCGTACTTTTATTTCCATAAGCATGCTGCACGTGTGTTATAGTGTAAGTGACCGCGCGTGCACGCGTGCACACAGGGCATTTGAGAGAGGTCGAAGATCATTACATGTGCACGAGAGAAATTGAGACAATTGTCTGCATGTTTTGAATTCGTGCGTTAAGAGCAAGCACCTTGCTTTTACCCAACTAACTTAACCTTCGCCGGACGGTGCTCTTGACTTTTAACGGAAGACGGTGTGGGCCCGTGTGGACATGGCTCGCAAAGAGGGAACACCTCTTTGGGACATGGGTCCACATGGACCCACCCCGTCTTCCGTGTATAGTAAAAAGCACCTTCCCCGGACGGGTGTTTTTTGACTATACACGGAAGACGGTGTGGGTCCATGTGGACCCAGGGTCCGCAAGATTTGTTCCCTCTTTGCGAGCCATGGGTCCACACGGACCACACCGTCGTCAATGACTGTATAAAATGTCACCTTTAATTACCTTTGAATATTTTGACCTATATTTTCGAAATTTTAGGACAAGGAGAGAATTTGTGTGTTTGGAGCATATCTAAAATTTCATTGAAAAATATCTATAATATACGAGATATTGGCATTTAAAGCCCCTTCTGGGTCCACATGGACCCACCCCGCCCGGCGAAGGTTAGGATGCAAAGGCCAGATTCTGGGGCAGAACCTCTCTCGATTCTGAATAGTTTTTAATTGCTTCAGAAAATGCACGCCAACAAAATAGTGTATGTAAATAAATGTTGATATTGCCAAAGAGAAAAGAATTTGCCCAACCCCTGTGGCAAAGTGGTTTAGCGTTACAGATTTGTGCTGGTAAAAAGAAAAAAGGGGGGGGGGGGGGGGGTGGGGGGGGGATGGGTGGGCCCTTTTATCAGAGCCCTGTATATTTATGGGATTTTTCAGTCCATGAGTCTTAATCAAGAGTTGGTGCACTCAGTTGAGAAGACTGGAACCACAGTCAAGTTTCATCCACTTAATGCTGCCTTTTGAGTGTTGTTCAATTTACCCGACCAAAAACTGCAGGTGTCAGTATCTCTTGGGCCTGGTTGATGACGGATGTGTTATGAAAATAAGAGTAATGTCTAGCACCGTCATGCTGTCTCAGAGATTGTAATGGACTTCCATAGGGTCATCTTCTTCATCCTCATCAATCAGCATTAAAGAAAAAGGTGAAGTTGTCCCTCATGCCCTGTTGTCATGGCGACCTGTGTTTTGATTTCCTCTCTGCGTTTATGTCCTTGGTGAGTTCACGCTGAGGACCCTGGTATCACAAACTTCACAGAGACTGTCGTTGGACAGACGTGGTGGACGAATGGCTCCATGACTAAACTATCACTGTTGTCTGTAGGAGGCTTATTAGGTGGTGTCCTGGGCAGGTTGTATTAATGGAAACATCACTGGACACCACCCACCATAGTGACTCGGCAACAGTGCAGTGTCTCCTCTGGTGGGTTGCCTCTTGATGGCTTGACATTCATTGTCCCTGCAGATTGCCGGTCAGTGATAAGCCAGGGAGGGCCAGAATGAGCGGCATGGGGAGAATGCCACAGGAGTGGCACAGATGAGACAGCAAAAAGAAAATAATAATAATAAATAAATAAATAAATAAAATGAATAAACAAAAATGAGAAAATCTTGCCAGATCATGCACTGTAGTATGGGGCAATTGCAAAATACTTTTCATGATAGGGTTTTCTGTTCGTGCGTGCTTGTTTGTGTGTGTGTGTGTGTGTGGTGTGTGTGTGTGGGGGGGGGGGGGGGGGGGGGGGGGGCGCGTGTTGTGCAGGGTCATTTTAAAGAATTACAGAGACCGTGCATGTGCACGAGAGAAGACAAATTTGCCTGTACATTCCAACTTCACAGATTGTACATGTTAACATTGTATTGATGTACCTAGGCAACAAAGAATGTATAAATGTGCAAACAAGACTGCATTGTTTAGTTGTGTGACGATTTTGTCAGCAACACCAGGAGCACCACAATATTATTGTCTGAAAACGAAGAAATATAACTAAACCTCTTTTCATCCAAGAACAAAATGCACGGCTTAGTCTTACAGGCTTTTCTCTCTCTGTAGAATATAAATGTCTATTTTGTAGCAAATCAGACTTTGTGTGTGTATACACACACACATTTTTCTTTTTTAATACAAATCCTGTTGTATATTAAGTACGCATTAATTTCTAAACTTTTTCTTTCAATGCCCCACTGGATTCAATGCCCCACTGGATACATAAAAACAGAACTTGCGTTGTCTGGTCTGGTTGCCCTAGGCGGGAAGGGAGAAAGGAGGGGGGCATCAGATGTGCCGTTACAGTACACATCTCCAACACATGACCACTGCACACCAACACACACTCGCACACACAAAGAAACCAAAGACTAATCTAAGCTGAACAAGTTTATTGCCGTAATAATGTACAAACTGTTCTGGGACCAGAAAGAAAAGACCCAATGAAGTGCATAGACAATGTCATCTTTTGACCAGAACATTGCCCCTTATCTGGATCCTTAGTTCTCTCCAGGTTGTATTTCAGTCGAAACTTAAGAGATATGCATTCACAAAGCTGCGTTGAAAACTAAAATTTGCTGGAAAAAGCAACTCGGTCCTTTTGATTCCACTTTGGGCTTGAAAACTCCATTCCTTGGCGGTCCCCAACTGTCCACTTTTTAAATCATCATCAGTTTTTACTTCATTTTCCACATGTGACATTAAACATGCATTACCAGATTTAAAAAGAAGAGAATACATAATTATCACCAACTGATTATGTAAATATCAAAAGCAGCAAGATCTAAAAGAAAATCATGATAATGACAATCACGACTGATGAAAAAAAATGATACTGGAGAAAAAACAAATTTCAACAACATATGCGCTATCCTGTGACTAAGCACCTTCAAGAAACAAAACTGGTCTAGTCATCCGCCTCGATTCGGTTTGCACTCATGCAGAACGATAGGATACAGAGCTAAAGCTAACTCGCAGTACTTACAGCAACACAAAACAACACTGGAACGCAGCCATTCATACAAAAATACAAATCAAATTGAGTAGATGTTGTACGCTCAGAGTAATTGCCTGTACGTGTTGCTCACCAAAACAAAGTCAGGAAAAAAAAACAAAATAGAAACTGATCATATTCAGATGATGGCAGTTATAAAAAAAAAAAAGATGACAATCTTGCTCATTTCATACAATGATTTTCTGTCACAATACCTCTTTGACTTACAATGCCAAGTGCAGATACAAGTGAAAAAGGATTAAATACATTACAAGATCGAGCAGCTGGTAGAAAATAGAAATCCAGTACAGCCGATTACCCTAAATTCGGTCCATTTGCACAGAAATGAGCAGTGAAGCAGCAAGAGTAATCCTTAAAAAAAGAAAAGCTTGAGTAATTACAGCATATTTCCAATCTCAAGGGTTTCAGTTTTGTTCCTTTTGGCCGTGTATTCCAGTTGCGCAGGCAATATCACAGCTAAGTGGGGCAAGAACCAAATGCTGTTTGAAGAGTTACACAACGACAGCCCTGACATGCCTTGTATGGTCAGCTGGGCTCTAAACGCGTCATGATTTATGTCTTACCGCCCTATCATTGGGAAATTCTCCAGCCAATCAAATATTCAACAGCCAGTGGAAAACCCTTTGGCAGCCGACTGGCTTCTTACCAACATCCACTATCCAATAAGAGAGCCCTTAGTGGCTGGGCGATTCTTTACCAAATATTCAACAGCCAATCAAAAAGCCCCCTCAAACCGATTGGCTTCTTACCAAAGAAAATTGAATAGCCAATGAAATGCTGGCAGAATCTCATGATCTGGAAGGCCACCAATGATACGTTGATGTATCAAGTTATGAAAAAAAATATATATATCGGTGTACATGTATAATGAAGTGACTGAATGAAAACTGGATCAGAAATGATCTGCTCAGTATGATTAAACTGGGTGTTCTGCATGAACTGAATAAATAAAGTTAATAGTTAAAGCAAGGTCTGTGCGTGAATGTGTGCATGACTGCATTAACATGTGTACTCTATGTACACACTATATGCATGTGTGCGCCAATCATTACATCTGCATGTAAGTAGAGTAATTCCAATGGTACAGACACATTCAAAACAATAAACCCGAAACAAGACAAGGGGTGGATGATTTTTCAAAAAGCCAAGTTCAAATACAGCATGAGAGACGATGTACAAAATCAGAAGCAACATTCAATAGAACTGTGCTGTAGTTTGTCGATGACAAAGTACTTCCATGACACACCACATCTTTGGATCAATATAAACGCACAGCTCGCTTGAAGAATAGCATAACCTGGTGCATTACTCTGGACACGGTCAAAGGCAGAATAGTTCTGTTGAACATTCAACATGCCGCCCCACCCCCACTACATTTTCTGGAAGAACTGATTTTGAACATGTTGACTATGAACGCATACATACTAGGTCGGTTTCTGTGTAAATGGATAGCATCATCTTCAGTTTCTGCACGCATACACACACACGCATGCATAAATGTGATTCGGCTTTCTAGCTCAATCATGAACATACACTTATAAATCTAGATAGGAAGACTTCATTCTGTGCACAGATTTAGGCCTCTGAATTCATCAACACCTTCGCAACCTCTTCATGTTCCAGATTACAATTCCATCCCCTCAACTTCCCCTTTCTGCCCTGAAACACTGAAATCTCTTGTCATAAACATATGCCACTTGTTCCATTTTAACCCTTCACTTTGATAGTTTTCCCGAGTGGATTTCTTCCTTTTTTTTCCCTTCTTTTCTTTTAATTTTCCCGTTTCAATCCTCTTTGCAATCATCCCACCATTTCTATGAATCCTGAAAACTTCCACATCAATCATTCCACTAAGCAACCCTGATGTTACTAACATTAAATCCCCCCCCCCCCCCCCCCCCCCCCCCCCCCCCCCCCCCCCCCCCCCCCCCCCCCCCCCCCCCCCCCCCCCCCTAATTTTTGAGTACTGTAATAAAAATATAACAAGTATAAAAGACATACTGACAGATGTAACAATATCATGCAGTAACTACTATCCTAATGTCAAAAATGATAAGAGCCTGTACAAAAGCAGCCAAAGCATAAAAAAAAATATTTATCAAAGGAAAAAAGAATTATAAGAACTTTCAAACAAACTCAAAACAGTTACCTCACTTTCCCATAATGATAAATCATGTGACCAGTCCTTCAGTCAATTCAGTCTTTCAGATTCAGTATCGTTTCATTCTCCTGGAGGGGGGGGGGGGGGGGGTGGTAGGGGGGGTGCATGATGTCGAATGAAGAATCATTTCCCTTCCACACAGAATTTCGCTTTCTTTCCTCCTTTTGTGCGCTTCCAAGGAGTAACAGCTCTGAGACGATGCGACTGGACGGCGATATAATTGCCAATATTTCGGTAAATTTGTACTCCCTTCTGTCTTTCCTTCTGATTGGCAGACATGAATTCCAGCCATTTACATGTTATAGTTCATTTTCTCTCTTCATTACTTAGCAACTGTTTTTGAAGTGAACACACCAAATTCTTCGTCCATCTTCATCATGTGGTTAGCAACTGTTTTTGAAGTGAACACACCAAATTCTTCATCCATCTTCATCATGTGGTTGGAAAATGGGATAAACTGAACACAGTGCTCTAAAATGCATAAAAATCTCTGTTCCCATTGTTTTAAATAATGCACATTTCAAAATTTACCTGCAGAGAATTGATGATCAACATGTTCATAAAATCACACAGAAATCCGTCAGTTTGTAGTGTACCTTTCATCCGTCTAATTGATATGCCAAGACTTCTGTCCTTTCAAAATAAAAACTACTCAAAATCCATACCTTTAGGTTTAAAAATCATCGTTTCCTTCCACCCAAACACGTGAATTTCCTTCTCTCGATGTATGGTAAAGACCATCCTCATTCCACTCAAAAACAACAACAAGGACAAACAAAAAACACAAAACAAAACATAGTATGCAAATGTGACACATTCATAAATACACATGGTGAAAAAAAGCGAGTTCTCAACGCTGTCCCGAAAGTGTTACCATCATGATTTGTGTTCCACGCAAACAACACAGAGGACTGACTGACAGCAAGCATGCAGACAAGCCAGCATTCCAAACACACAATGATCAACTTTGAAAACTCGTATCCAAACTTGACGGCCACTGTCACCTTCTTTTTTCCTCTATTTCAATTTCTTTTTGTTGTGGGTATAGAAAAAAAGCAACAATATAACCATCTACGATTCCAATATCTGATTTTCCTTTTCAGATTGTTCATTTTGCCTTGGGTCAACAGTTGTATGCTGAAAAGAGTGTCTCTTCACTGTGGTAAGGAAAGAGAAAACTTCCATCCAAAGAAGCAGCACTGACAACTGGAGAGAATTACAATAGGCTCTGCAAGATAGTCCTCCCCTTTGCGAAAATATACAGTTAATTCTTCCCAATTTAGTCGTTTTCATACTGACCCAATAATGATGAGCTGTCTCTTGGAAGGTAACAATTTTTTAATCAGACAGATATCAAATACTTCCTTCAGACAAACCTGCACCATGCTTCCGGTTTGATTACGCTGCGACTATTCCACAACAATAAAATGACTCCGTAAGCCTACATCATTCATTTGGCTGAAAAGGGATAACAATGACTGGATCTGCCAGTTAGACTGGATTCTGAAAGTGCTCAACAAACCGTATAAACTAACCATGCTTCTTGTATTCCAGCACTTTTAAAATAATCTTCCAAATCTGGACAGAAAATATCTCTCTTGTGCGACCAACTACATGTATACAGATTCAACATTAATCTGGTTGCTTCCCTTAACCATGACTTGATGCTGGTCAACAACTGACAGCACGTAGCAAGCACTCTACAAAACTGTATGTCTGCGTAATAGTTCCACACTGCCTATCATTAAGGAGTGAAGCACCATTTGAACACTCTTCCTACAATATCTGTCAGTCAAAATGGCATTTACGTAGAAAACAGAATCACTCTAAACCATGGTCTAAATGATTACATGATGGGTTCTAGTGCCCTCAAACTGCTGTTGGTGGCAACATTCTGTGCAAGTAAGGGAAGCAATACCTTTCCAGAGGTTCTCAAAACTGGAAACCATCACTTTTTCTCTGCAGACCTATACTATCATCACCATAATAACAATAAAGGTTTTCCCTCTTCAACAATAATTTCTTATTAAGGCCTCATACATTGGCCAGGAAAAAAGATAAGTTTCCATTTTTTCTATTCCCCACGTTCATTGGAAAAAAAATTTAAAAAAAAAGTTGCAAACGAAACATTTTCTTTTTTTCAATACCATGACATATATGAGCACTGAACGAGGGTTGTGTGAATAATTTATTCTTTAAAAAAAAGAAAGAAAGAAAGAAAGAAAATGGACATAGAAAAAAAAGAACAAAATGGCTACAGCTATACATGGTGGCAAAAGGCTAGTGGTGCGCCGAGGCGGAGCTAGAATGTTCGTCGTCTGCTAAGTTGGGTTCGCTTTTCCACCGCTTTTTGTGCTGGTCACGGCCAAAACCTTCGTCATAGTTGCCCTTGGTGGCGAACAACTGCTTGTAGTGGTTGGTGCAGTACATCACATCTTTGTTAATTGCGAACGTTTTGGGTCTGCAGAAAACAAGGACAGATGTACACACACACATTCGCACACACAATCACACACATGACTGACATTAGTCTCCTGAAGCCTTGATGCAAATGAGTAACAAACATGATGATGTGAATGCTAATGAAAGAGACAATCTGTACGCATTATATACTTAAATCTGTGTCTGCAGACTGAACTGACAAATCTATTACATGCCTATACCGATAGACGTATACCAAATTGTCCTTGCAGAAATACTGAAGAGTCAGTCCCAAGCTTGCACAATAGTTTGTACACTCATGCTTATGCAATATGTGTGCCCATTAGTGCTTGCATAAACATACCAATCTGTAGCTTTACACACCAATGAAACTGTGTCATTTTAATAAGCCATGCCAAGACAAAGACACACGCACCCCCATCCCTCCCAACCCTCTCTCCAAATTCCTCTGCATTAATTAACATTATCAAGAGGCAACTACTTTGATTTATATCCCTGAAGCATGACTCCTGAGCCCGTGTAACTCATATTAAAATGAACAGATACCAATTCTGATCTATGCTACCATGTCACCTGAAGATAAAACGAGCAAGAACATTCAACATCTGTGACACCGACAGTGAATAAAATACATGATGTATTCAATAGATAAACAGTATGACTGATATGCAAGTTCTTACAGATGTTAAACTGATCATCTTCTGTAAAATACACATTGTCTACCACAAGGAAAGAGGCTTAGCATCTCCTGTCTGCGCACTGCCTTCTCACTGTGAATTACATGCCCTGACCAACGGTCAGCGATAAACAAAACAAACTGCAAAGAAAAACAAAACACACCAAACGATGCAATTAAAAAAAAAAAAGAAACATTTAACCAACTTTGAATTTCTGGACATTTGCCTCCCTGACCAACACCCCTAAAGTATTGTGAGCATTGCTGTTATCACATCTGATGAACAGGCACAAAGACAGAACTTTCTGGTGTGTGTACCACACAGACTGTTACAACCATGACCACAGTATTGTGAGCATTGCTGTTATCACATCTGATGAACAGGCACAAAGACAGAACTTTCTGGTGTATGTACCACACAGACTGTTACAACCATGACCACATTATGGCTTTCTCTGGGTATGCACTTGTTACTGAATCATGCAAACAATGGCAGCCAGCTGCACAGAAACTGAACACAATTCCACACTCCAACTGAAAAGAGATGGGGCATGCATAAGGGGAGACAAAAGCTCTTGCTGTCATGCAGATCATCCAGACCGATCCAAAAGATTCACAAAGCTGGTCGATACTCATGCAGGCAGACCTGGTCAACATCCAGGGGGACACAACCAATCAACATCCACGGGACACACGCAGCACACCTACCAGGCTGTTGATCGTTGCTAAACTGGTTTCAGAACATCCCTGGAAGACAGTATGCACCTACCAGACACAGGCTTCTTGCCATCAAGATCATTTCAATATATCTTTGGGTCACGCTCGGTAATGGCACGCTCGGTACCTAGTAGCGATCGTTACTATCCATGGCTTATGCTCTACACTTACCAGACGATCAACCATCAGTTTCTTAAAACTGACTTCAGAATATCTACAACGGATCAAATAACTGCTACCAAACTTGCTTCAGTACATCCATGTGGATGTCTAAGCATCTAGACCATCGATCATTGCTTGTAATTTTGTTTCAGTATTTACATGGGACACACGGCACCTACTACCATCGTCAATCTTGACAAATTTGTTTCAGTGCATGCACACGACCGAACCCGTGCTTACTTCACTATTGATCTTTGCTATCCAACTTGTTTACAGGACATCCACATGACAGACATAATGCCTTTCCCACTATCAATCCTTGCCATCAATGTTTAAGAACATCCACATGACAGAGTCTGTGCTTACTGCAATATCAATCCCTTCTATCAAACTTATTTCAGGACATAATGAGGACACACTCAGCACCAATCAGACCGCTGATCACTGCCAACAAACTTGATTCAATGAGACACACTGAGTATCTAACAGACCACGGATTTCTCCTATCAAACTCATTTCAGTCCATCCGTGAAACACATTCGTCACCATGCCGACCACTGACCACTCCCACCAACCTCTTCAACAACAGCACAGACCTGGCCCTGACCACAGACTGTTGCTGTTAAACTCATTTCTGAGGAAGCACAACAAAGACTTGGCACCTAACACCACCTGTTGCTGTTAAACTCATTTCTGAGGAAGCACAACAAAGACTTGGCACCTAACACCACCTGTTGCTGTTTAAACTCATTTCTGAGGAAGCACAACAAAGACTTGGCACCTAACACCACCTGTTGCCATTAAACTCATTTCTAGGTTGAAAACTTTCCCAATGGAAACCAAGACAAACTGCCATTCACATGGAAACGAGATAACTCCATTTTGCTGGTGACATACACCTGAAACTAAGGAGTCTGATGACCTTGACAACCAGTGTCTTCAGCCATACATCGGCATCTCTTTCACTGGGATGCTCTCTTTCTGAAAGAGCATTTTCAAAGAAACATGTATGAAATTACTACTGCTTTAAAACTATGCATATGCTCTGTTCTTGAAAGAACAATAAGCTATTCTGTTGACCAGCTCGCTCCTTCTATGTCCTCTCGTTTTGGGCATTTATATGTTTGGTTGAAAAGTTGTAAAGACGAGTAACCACCTTAAACTGTGTAAGCAACAATTTCGAGGGAAATATGTTTGGTATGGAAGGGATGTAAATTTGCACAAAGGGAATTAATATCTGCAGAAGATGCACTTAAAGGGGAAAAAAATCAAAATTGAGGAAATAATGAAATAAATAAAATGTGTTAACTGATAATGTTTAAAAAGGGTAAAACAAAGAAAAAAGAAAATTTGAGGAAGCTGAAATTTTGGGGATAATTTAAAAACCAAAAAAAGACCTGCCCATTCATGTCAGTTTTAGTCCGTTAAATGATATGATGGCAGAAAAGAGGTGGGGACAACGAAATAGGGAGAATGGAGGAATGGGCAGGGAGGAGGGTGTTGGCGATGGGAGCGTCCCATATACCCCAGAGAACTTACCTGGCTTCAAAATAAAATACAGCAGAAGGAAAATGGAAAGGAATGAAATGGTTTATTTAGGGCTGGGATAGGAGGGCATTCAAGATGGTTTCCTCTTCAGCACATATTGAGATCAGAGACCTTTCCGACCAGGGCAGACTCGAAGAAGACTGCATGGTCACGCTATACTGAGACAGAAGTACAATATGTAACAGACTAGAGCAGCCCACCAGTAATACATCACCACGACAGCTGACAAACCACCCGCATGGCGCCACTCACCACACTGTGTTACAGCTGGGGACCTTTCTCTCTCTCCACCCTGACCAACAGAGTGGACCAAAGTACCAGGCCAGCTCACCGCTGCCTCACAGCCACTTTGGGTCACTCCAGGTCAAGGCCAGGGGTTGTATAGTGCAAGATGACCATACAACGCCACTGGTGAAGGACCCCCCCTGTGACACAGTGCGGTGACCGTGGGGTGTTGTATATTATATGTACACAAGGCCAAGACTAGGAAGCGTATTCATGGCTGATCATTCTGGCAATGACTAAAGTCATATCTGTCGTGTCCGACCTGTTGGGTCATGTCGAGACTCACTCACTCCCTCCCTCCTCCTCGCTGCTGTCTGCTCGCAGGCTAGGTGCATCAAGTCTCCTCACTCTTGGAGGATAATTTTGGCAAGCCGACTGAATTACAAATTACAGAATGTGACTGCTGTAGTCTCTAAGGAGCAGAGAGGAAAATATGTGTATGTGAGTTTCCTAAATTTTCATGCTGAAAATCTGATTGAATTCCTAAAAACAGAAACTTTAATACAAGTAACTAGTTGGGGGCGGGGCTCTAGGAAAAAGCATGGTTTGGCTTGTTTGCTTTCCATCTTTCCATGTCCCAAATAAGTGCCATCCAAATGGCATTTCAAACACACAGACAGACACTTTATGTCCGACATTTCTGGCAGCTTACCATCTTCAGCAGGAAGAAAAAAACAGAAAATCTAATGTTTCAGACTTGGTGTCCTGTCTACTATGTCACAGGGAAATAGCCAAAAGACATGCATTGGACCTGTCCTTTCTGAGTCTCTCTCATGGCACTTACTGAACCCCTTCCCAGGTGCTGATGAGTACGTTCATCAATAAGAGATGCAGCATCCTTGGGACGAGACGGGATAGACAGATAAGGTGATGGGTACCACTGTCTGTTTTGTCCTGTTTCACGCAGGACAGTGCAGGGTCATTCAAGTGAAGCAATTACGCCTTAAATCTGTACTCTTAGGGGCTGGAATAGCTCAGTTGGTACAATGCCAGATCCCTGGTCCTGGGACTGTGGGTTTGAATCTCTGCCGAGCCATTTCAGCACAGGACCATTTTCCCCTCAGAGCTAACATTGGATCCGACTCCATTTCCCGAATGTCCTTCGAATGAGACAACAAACCAAGTTCCATGGCTGAACACATGCACACATGTCAAATCCATCACCACCTTGCAAAAGAGAAGGCCAGACTAGCCGTTCATATGGATGACATACACAATGCCTACATCCACAGTGAAAAACAAAAGAATGAGAAAAAATATAAGAGACAGATAACCAACTGAATGTAGCACCAGCAGGCAGCTCTTCAGTTGGCCCTACCCAGGCAGGCAGCCCACTGTGTATGCAAGATCATGTTCTCTGCCATAATAGCACTGAACCTTTTGACATCCAATTTTTTAACAAATATTCCTTGTGTAGCGGACTGTATTGTGTAAACTCTTATCAGATCATATTGAAATATGTATAAACAACATAAGGACCCTGTGCAAGTCTCTTGTCTCAAGGATGAGTGTCTGATCAGAAAAGACATGTGGAACCATTGGTATGCTGTGGATTTATCAGTGATCTAACAATTCCTCAATGTTTAGAGGATTCTTTGGTGATCTAACAATTCCTCAATGTTTAGAGGATTCTTCGGTGATCTAACAATCCATGCAGATAAACTTACTCCACACCATGTTGTGGATAGAAAGCCCCAAACGCATTTATGAGTCAGTCACTCATAGGTCTTGTTCAACAACGACAAGCCTAGCCCAGACTCTATCAGTCCATGAAAGTGGTAACAGCAAGTATCAGATGAAGATCTTGACTTCGTGGGGAACAATAATGTACCATCCTGTGCTCTGATGCAGAAAATGTGAACACAGCCCATGAGAAAGGCAATGCTAAACACAGCTGATGAATGGGGCAAAAATGCTGGAAGATGGTGGGCCACAGAATCGCGTTTCCAACAGAAGTCTTTTAACCCCCCCCCTCTTTACCCCTCCCTCACCTCCCCTTGCTAAACACAAATGTGCTGTCATAATTCATGCAATAAGCTAACACTGTTTTTTCTCCCCTTGTTTCAATTTCATTCAAATTTCCAAAACTTAATTCCTGATCCTGTCATCAAATTTCTGTGAACGCTTTTCAATCATGAACTGAGCAGTCAAATCAAGACCTAAAAGTCCAATCAAATCGGAGCAACCTGGCTGGCGAGACAAAGCAGCCTACGACGGCAGTGTGTGAGTCTCGACAGAAAGGGAGAAGTGTCCCTGAAATGGTTTTCTTACGTAAGGACGCAATGGCAGTGGGAACATCTAAAGCAGCTCTTGTGGTACGAGCGTTTCTCTATCTCAATCTTTTCCATTGCGTAAACGGTTTTCTGGCAGGCCCCGCATTTCTCCAGTTGCACGGCCACCCGCATGCTCTTGCTGCGGCCAACCTGTCGCACATTAGTCGTTAAAACATCGGCACGTTTTCCTGTCCACACTCACAACATGGGGAAACAGCACACCAGACCAATCTGCTAGGGGAGAAAATAAAAAGTGGGAGAGAACGAGGGAAAAGAACCCAAATAATCCTCTTTAAAAGAAGGAATGCAATTTTCCAGCACTATGGCAGATGGGACCATGTGCAATATATCTCTGGACAGACAAAAATAAATTTGAATCCCAGGATGAAAGGGTTATGGGTCATATGCAGAAATAACTGGATAGGAAACAACAAAAGTGAAACAATTTCAGAAAACTGAGACCAAAAAAAAAACAAACATGTTCTAAAAATTGGAAACTACTTGCAACGCATGCTTAAAGTCACTCTCAAAGCAAAGGAAAAATGGAGAAACAAATGGACACCAAAAACTAATATGACAACAGCTGACAGGAAAAGGACTTTAATGTACAGTTTATTGTTTTTGAACAAACAGAGAAAAAAAATTTAAGTTCCCAGTGCTAGCCTAATTGCATTCCATCTTTCTGATCCAATCAGGACTGTCCTTTTTTTTTCTCAATCCTCCCAAATTCATTATTCACCTTTTCATCTTCAAACACAAATGATAGCTGGGGTAAAAAAAAATATATAAAAGCAAGGTTGCAGGAACAGTCGAATAACTGGGTAGAAATGAATAAAAGCCAATATTGTGGGAACAAAACAAAGACCAGCCAAGGTTATATATTAGACCAATAAACCAGGGTAGGTCAATAAACCAGGGTAGGTCAATAAACCAAGGTAGGTGTGCCAAACCACCACCAACCAATGAAGAGGGAGTCATGTTCTGTTAAGAAAAACAAATTGGATACATAGAAAAGTGCTTGGATACATGATGAACAAACATAACATCGATTTAAATTGATTTAGAAAGGTGGGTAGTTAAATGTCTATTGACTTCCTATCTAGAGGAAGAAGGGAGAAGACAGCACAAGTACTAGCTTCTACAACTAATACCCATGACAGTAAACTAACTAAACAGGAAGATATGTGAGAACTAACTAAAAAGGTTTAAAAAAACAACAAACAAAAAAAGGAAGACGAACTGAAATCAAGTAGAAAGAATACCTTTCCTACAAGCATTATTTTCTATTTCCACACTCGCTACTTTTAGTATCAAGCACACATTCAGAAGGTGGAGAGGTGCAATGAAAACAGAAAGAAAGGAAGAAAACATTACCTGAAAGAGAACAGCGTTAGCACAATGCAACCCTTCTACCAGCTGGTCAAATTCATCTAACCACATCAGCATGACACAGAAACAAGCAATAGATCAACAGTTTCTAATCACAGTCAAGATATGGAGACAGTTTCTAACCATATTCAAGACATGGAGAAAAAATCATGAAACTGAAAACTTCATTATTCGTCCACTACCTTCATGCCCTAGAATGACAACACAAAGACACCATTATAAATACCACTGTCTTCAAAACCAAGCCATCATTCACAGTAATGCTCAACATGCGCTAAATTTCATGAAGAACAATATTTTCCATGACCTGCATGGCCAGTCCTGCTCAAAATGGTCCAGTAACAATATCTACGTGTGTACCAAACATCAGTTTCTTGTGTGAACAGCAGACATTCACATTTTCTCTTAATGTCTTTCTTTCTTTTTTTTCAATTATTCCCGCGCATAACATACTTGAACACATGCACAAACATATATGCACATAGATTCCTACATTTGCCCACAGTCACAGATATGTGCACACACAAACACACACCACATGTGCACTCACGTGAGCATAAAAACTACTAAATCAGCTATGCCATGAAGTGCCATGTGTACACACACACCAAACAAATGGTTAGTGCCCACTGAGCAATGGTTAATCTGCACAAAGACTGAGCTGAAAAGCAGCACAACGGCTTTTATAAAGATCTACATGTATATCAAAGATTCTTCATCACTAGAAGACATGTTCTACTAGACAATTATATCTATGTTCACCTCTCTCTCTCTCTCTCTCTCTCTCTCTCTCTCTCTCTCTCTCTCTCTCACACACACACTCTGTGAGAAAGAGAGAGAGAGAGTGAGTGAGTAAAAGCGATAAAAAGGTTTTGTTCTCCATTCATACTTTCAAGCTTCCTAAATTTCTTGGTTTAAGTTCCAGGCATGTCACTATACATGCTGAGTCTGAACAGAGTTAAAAGCATGGAGATACACAAGGCTCCCAGAGAAGCTATGAAGAAAAGACCTGCAATAAAACCATGCAAATCCGTTAAAAGTGGCATACTACCATACACATACACCTGTCAACATGCATGCGCACGGCTTTAATCCAAAGCTCCAGACGTCTGACCATTCAAAGTCTAAGCAGTAGATCCATGCATAGCACATGACAATACTATTAGTGAAGCTGGTTTGATGATAAATGTATCAATATCATTTATGATTCACTTTTTTTTTTTTTTTCGCCTTCAGTTCATTAATACCAGTTTAAAGCAACCAATCGGTTGGTCACTGAAATAATATTTGGCCTTGCGTTTACTTTATTCTTATGAAACATTTGCCTACTTTCGTCACTTCATGTTGTAAATAGGGATATATCCTCACCTTCAGTTTATTCTTATGTAATGTGTGCCTACTTTTGTCACTTTAATGTCATAAATAGCGGTAAATTTTTCTCCAGTATGACATATAATCCCTGTATGAGACAATTATTCAATGTCCATTCACAATGGGTATATCAAATGAAAACCAATCCCTGATGTTAACATGAGTGTTTTTGTCAGCATCAATTTGCTACCACCCAAAGCAACATCTGTCGATACCTTTTCAATGTTACCACCTACATTGATAAGCTAGCTGCACTAAGCCTTTTTATCCAGTTTGAGGCCAAGTTCTACCCCTGAACAAACTGAATATAGTATTTCATATCACACACACACACACACACACACACACACATCCCTTTCTATCCATTTCAAAACAAGTCTCGTGAAAAGGCATAAAGCGATGTTCATCACCTACTGGCCGCAGGCTCTGTTGTAACAGTTTCCCTCAAAATTCCTTTGCTCCACAGGAAAATAAACAACAAGAAGCCATCCTAACTTAATATCAGCCCCGATCCCCTTTGCCCCACTACCCCCATACCATTTCTTTCTTGTTTTTTCATTTCTCTTTTTTGTTTGTTTTTTAATCTGTATAAATATTCTAACTCTCAATAAACCCATATTGTCTCCCCTTGAGCCTTGGTTTTATTCCATATATCCTTTTCGCACTCAGTTCAAAAGATATGTGACTGTTCGTCTTCCATTTTCAGAGTCTTAAATGTTGTTTGTCTTGCTAAAGACGACCAAATATGCTGAAATCCAATGCGATTAGTTTGTCATTTGTTCACGTTTTTGTTTAGTGGCACAGTAATTCTGTCTTTGCTTTAAATGTCCATGTGAACGTTCTTGAATGTCCACAACAGAGACCTGTTCGAATAATGAGTAATTCAAATGCATGCTAGTATCTGTTGTGAAACCAAATATTAATTTCATCTTTCAGGACACTTTAATTTTTTTTCCACCTGAGTTCAGGTGAGCAGTAAAGTACATCTACATGTGAGCAGTAAAGTAATAAAATATCTATCATATAATCAAGTCTTGCACAATATTTATCAAAAGATGATCATAGCATCCAAAGAACCTGAAGAACAAAGTTATGAAAGGAAGGGTGGATATGGTAGTATAGTGCATCTGGTGAAAGGTTAGTACGCATGGTTAGTCCAGAGACATTGATTCAAATGATGACATAACCAGATTAAGTCTAGTGACATGGACAACAGTCCAACCAATGCTATAACCCATTAGAAAAAAGTAAACCTTTATAAAACATGTCAAAAACATTTTTTTAAATATCTTCCACCAGCAATCAAATCCAACATGATGATGATCATTCAATCATTCAGTCTCACAAGAATGTTTCTGTCAATGTAGAGTTAAAAAGGTACCAACAAGAGTTTCATCACATAACATTTTTAAGAGGTTCAGTTCATGTCCATTAGCATCATGCATCATACATGCCCACTTTACAGGCCCCCTCCAATTGAAACCCTCCAAGCACAGTAAACCCTTAAAACCCTACAACAAACGGAGAAAAATCATTCCTTGCAAGTTCTCAAACACATTACAGGTGGTCTGGGTAGCGCTTTCTGTTAAATGACAATGAGTGTTAGACGGATGTCAAATTCAAAAGAAGACCTTGACGGCTGAACCAACCTTGTCCGGTGAAGACTCTTTCGAGTTCCTATCTTCCCCTTCCTAGAACACGAAAGGGTGGGGTGACAACATCAACAACACCAAACAACAAACAGAAAAACAACAACAACAAAGCATGAAGACACTGCTGATGCAGACGTAGCGTTAGCTCTCTGCTGTCAAAAATATCTGTTTATGCCACAAAACCTGGTCCTATCAAACGATACTGTAAGCACCTCAAACACTTGTACACTTTGCTGTCAGAAATACCCGTTTATGCCACAAAACCTGGTCATATCAAACAATACTGTAAGCACCTCAAAAACTTGTACACTTTGCTTGAGAAACAAGACTGAACTGGACAATCAAAATCTGTGGTCAAACTTGCTATATTCTGAATTTTAGTGGTTTTCTTTATTTCTAGACCTCTACAGACTCGGAAATCGGTCAACATTTTCAAGAGAAAAAAAAAAGGAAGACAGAACCGATTTTGTCTGATCTCCCAAAAGCTTTTATGCCAATGTGTGTACAAAACTTTGATGGCAAAGTACACAACACTTTTTGGATTTTTAAAATATAATTTCTTTCCAAGTACGCTTTTGCTTCCGGAGATCATATCACTAGATGATGAGATATGTGACATAAAGTGGTGAACTTGTCCACTGCAATCTTGTTTCACAAATTAGGTCACAAAACATCACCACTCTAAACAACGCAGAACAACATCCATCAACTCTTAATATTTGTATGACCAAAATACAAAAACCAACAAAATACAAATCACTTTAACACAACAACACAACAGAATTCACACCATAAGCGAAGCTCCAGTAATTCATTTCTTGTGGCGTCTCCTTCTCTATTAAAGCCCTCCACAACCCTTTTTATTGTTTCTCAGCATTTTGAAAAAACCCTTTTTTTCATTTTCACATGGTTCCACACTAGTCTAGAACACCTTCACCGATTCCACTGTTTATTTGGTGACAGCACTAGTCAGCCTGAGGACAGCTATGTCCCACATCCATCCATCATACAACTAGTCAGTGGAAGTCGGAGCAACACCAGCAGACAGGCTGAGGACCAAGCAGGGTGTAGCACCTCGACTGCTTCACATGTCACATGATGTGGCAGTAACTAAGTCAATCTGCATTTCAGCAGACAGGACTTTACTGGGGCTATTCTCCATTCAGGTTTGACTGAATGGGCTTGAATAAACACGATGGCAGTGAGGACAATGGTGTACCACCGTGGTACATATGACTGTAAGATTATGATCTGCATACCCCCACTGTCACAGACATACAAAAAAAAAAAAAAAAAAAAAAAAAACCAATAACGGATAAATCCAGCATTCCGTAGTTGGAGTATTGACAGAAGAAGGTATTTTATTAGTAAGTACTCAGGAGTTTTATCACTCCTCCCTCCCTCCCTCTCTCTCTCAAGACATTCACATCCTTCACAAAGGGGCCCCACAGCAGTCACTTTCCCTCCTCATGTGTCTCCAAGGTGCACTGGCTGCAGCAGTGGCTGCGGGGGACTGGTGAAGGGAACAACCCCAAGGTGCACTGGCTGCAGCAGTGGCTGCGGGGGACTGGTGAAGGGAACAACCCCAAGGTGCACTGGCTGCAGCAGTGGCTGCGGGGGACTGGTGAAGGGAACAACCCCAAGGTGCACTGGCTGCAGCAGTGGCTGCGGGGGACTGGTGAAGGGAACAACCCCAAGGTGCACTGGCTGCAGCAGTGGCTGCGGGGGACTGGTGAAGGGAACAACCCCAAGGTGCACTGGCTGCAGCAGTGGCTGCGGGGGACTGGTGAAGGGAACAACCCCAAGGTGCACTGGCTGCAGCAGTGGCTGCGGGGGACTGGTGAAGGGAACAACCCCAAGGTGCACTGGCTGCAGCAGTGGCTGCGGGGGACTGGTGAAGGGAACAACCCCAAGGTGCACTGGCTGCAGCAGTGGCTGCGGGGGACTGGTGAAGGGAACAACCCCAAGGTGCACTGGCTGCAGCAGTGGCTGCGGGGGACTGGTGAAGGGAACAACCCCAAGGTGCACTGGCTGCAGCAGTGGCTGCGGGGGACTGGTGAAGGGAACAACCCCAAGGTGCACTGGCTGCAGCAGTGGCTGCGGGGGACTGGTGAAGGGAACAACCCCAAGGTGCACTGGCTGCAGCAGTGGCTGCGGGGGACTGGTGAAGGGAACAAACTGGGGATCAGGAGGACGGGGGATAAAAAGGACAGGGCAAGCTGGTTGGTGGAATGCAAGAAGTGAACCAAGATGGGAGAGTGATGGGATGGTGGGGGGAATGGTAGGGGAAGTGAAAAAGGGAGGGGGGTGGAGGGAAGAACCCCCCCCCCCCCCCCCCCCAAAAAAAAAAAGAATCATACAGAGGGAATAGGAGGAGGTGAGAGAAATCGAAGGAGACGGACAAGAGTTGAGTGTTTCCGACTTCCTGCAACCTGTTGTGTAACAGTACCGCTGAGATTTCAAAAAAGTGCCCTGACATAACCACTCTTCCAAGAGTATCAATACATGTATGCACATATCACATACACACACACACACACACACACACACACACACACACACACACGCTGTTGTTGACACTATATCGAGCTGCCTCTCAAACTCGCCCGAACCTTCAACGGAAAAGACATAAACAACAACTCTGTCCAGGTCCATCATGAAATCTATGCTAGACACTTGCTCTACCTACCTCAGCACTCCTTCAGCCAGTTAATGTTCAGACATCTTAGACAAATTCAAGAGAACTGACAGGAACTGCTTCTAACACACATTTCCTGTTGTTCTTGTTCTTTCTTTAAACACGTCTTTACTTAGTGCTTGTCAACAATTTTTTCCCCCCTTTTTCAAACATGTACTGATCCCCAGATTTAAATGTTATAGCAGTTAATTGCATGTGTTGCAAGAGTCTCTTGAAAGCGGGTCACCAGAATTTGCAACCCTGAAGAATCCTCCCCTGGTGATACGGGCATTGCCTGCTTTGGTGTCATCACACACTGTACTGGCTTACAATGAAGCAGAGTGCCACTTCAAAATTGTTGTCACCTGTTTTAAAGTTTTGTTGTTGCTGGTTTTTTTTTTCATTTTTCGTTATGCCCTCAGCAGCATGGCAGAATAACACAACTGTAGTGCTAAGTGTATTACTGCTCGTCTCCATGATAAGGTCTCACCACTCCATACACTTACAGCTCTGCATACACACACACACATGCATGCCACCAATATAAATGCACACACCACAAGAATACTAGAAAAAGCAGCCATTCCACACTCTGGCATCTAAACCTACAATCATCTGACACCAAAGATCTCAACACAGAAATCACCACCAATCATTCCATTCATAATGATACAAAAAGCACCACAATAAAGCTCAAAGAAGTGAATATAAAGACAAGAGTAACTGACAAGAACTGTTATGAAACAGTGTTCGTCAAATTGCTTTCAGAGATCAAGCAGAATCCAACAGATCCACACAATTCACTGATTTGTGCTCACTGTAATTACCTAAAAATTCTGATAAAACTTGTTTCTCCTTTTCTTTCCTTTATTCCCTCTGTCTGCCTGTCTTTTGTCACTTCAATTTATTTTTCTTCTGAACACACGAGCATACCCACCTTTTACTAAGCTGCATTAATGCTGCCACTGTTATTCATTGTTTAACTGATGTAATTATTGCTGATGTAAAAGATCCTATCATTAAGTGATGTAACTATAGCTGATGTAAAAGATCCCATCGTTAACTGACGTAATTATAGCTGATGTAAAAGATCCTATCGTTAACTGACGTAATTATAGCTGATGTAAAAGATCCTATCGTTAACTGACGTAATTATAGCTGATGTAAAAGATCCTATCATTAACTGATGCAATTATAGCTGATGTAAAAGATCCTATCGTTAACTGACATAATTATAGCTGATGTAAATGATCATATCGTTAACTGACGCAATTATTGCTGATGTAAAAGATCCTGTCGTTAACTGGTGTAATTTTAGCTGATGTAAAAGATCCTATCGTTAACTGATGCAATTATAGCTGATGTAAAAGATCCTATCATCTCTTCTTTATCATTTCTGGATATAGTGCAGCTTGACAACAAGAACCCCATAAATGATGGGGGGGAATCAATTTGTGAATCAGTAGGAGGTATCCTCTAAAGACAAAGACTGGCCACCTTCAACAGTGAAACTAACCACCATCAGATATAAAATTAAAAAAAATAAATAAATAAAAAGAAAGAAAGAAATAAAAGAAGGAAAATTTTTGGCTATGAACCTCAGGGGTCTAGCTGATGAACGAGGGAAGAGAAGCGGCAGGGAGACACTACACAGAGTGCAGACGAAGTGTACGGTGTTCCAGGGAGGGAGTCTAAGGTACTCTTCACTGTAAACATTTCTGACACATTCAGCTACGGGAAAAGTGTTCTAGAAGTAACCAGTGAATCTTCAATCACTACAGGCACCAGCGTTTCAAACATTTCCTCCAGTTGATCATCTTTATCAAGAAACTAGCATAAGCACTTGTGCTACAGAAATTACCATTCAGTTGTCATCATTAAGAATTCAGTACAAGCACCAGTATCTTTAAAATTACAAATGAATCATCATTATCAAGAATTTAGTACAGGCACCATAATTTAAAAACTCACCAATGAATAATCTTTGACCAGAATTTAGTAAAGGCATCAAAGTTTTAAAAAATACCACTGAATCATCATTATCAAAAATTAAGCAAAAGCGCCAGTGGTTTACAAAATACTGTACTGGTGAATCATCATTATACAGAATTTAGTGTGGACATAAATGTTTTCAAAATAAGCAGTGAATTATCATTATGAGGAATTTAGCACAGGCATCTGTAATTTAAATTTACCAGTGAATCATCATGATCAAGAAGGGGAGGGGGGAGCAGTGGTGGTTGTGTAGAGCAGAGGGGGGGGGGGGGGGGGGGGGGGGGGGGGGGGGGGGGGAGAGATAGTGGCATGTGTGAATGTGAGCGTGTGTGTGTGTGTGTGTGTGTGTGTGTGTGTGTGTGTGTTTGCATGCTAAACCCAACTTATGCTGAAACTGGAAGTGGTCATAAATGAAAAAGAACCCTATTTTTTCCTGAGGAACCTCTTGGTGAAGTTTTGAAACTCTAAAGAAATAAACTGACTTGACCTTTGCCTGTTGACATTGCTGCCTAAGCTACATTAAGTCAAGACATTAAACATGCCTTAAAAACATACATAATTAAAATCACTGGAGATTTTTAAAAAAATTGTAGGTTTATCGATTCAAAAGGACGATCTGGATCAAGTCAACTTAGCTAGTTTTCCTCTCAGGCATTCTGAAAAGATTAGCAACACTGCCGATCAACAATTAGAGTTTACAACCGGCAGCTGAAACAGACATCAATACACCTCCAATGGAAAGGTTTCCCAATGTGTAGTTGCAAACTTTCTCAATTCTGTGCAGCAATGGTGCAGCGCACCCAGCACAGATTCTCTATTGCGGTGATTCATCATTATCTCTATTCTGGTGATTCATCATTATCTCTATTCCAGTGAATCCTCATTATCTCTATTCTGGTGATTCATCATTATCTCTATTCCAGTGAATCCTCATTATCTCTATTCCAGTGAATCCTCATTATCTCTATTCCAGTGAATCCTCATTATCTCTATTCCAGTGAATCCTCATTATCTCTATTCTGGTGATTCATCATTATCTCTATTCCAGTGAATCCTCATTATCTCTATTCCAGTGAATCCTCATTATCTCTATTCCAGTGTATCCTCATTATCTCTATTCCAGTGAATCCTCATTATCTCTATTCTGGTGAATCCTCATTATCTCTATTCCAGTGGACCATCATTATCTCTATTCCAGTGAATCTTCATTATCTCTATTCCGGTGAATCCTCATTATCTCTATTCCAGTGAACCATCATTATCTCTATTCCACTGAACCATCATTACCTCTATTCCGTGAATCCTCATTATCTCTATTCCGGTGAATCCTCATTACCTCTATTCCAGTGAATCCTCATTATCTCTATTCCAGTGAATCCTCATTATCACAAAATTAGCACAGACATCATAGTTTTAGAAATTACTCTGAATTTTCATTATCAAGGATGTGCCAAGAGCAGGAGTGTTTTAGCAATTACCAGGGAATCCTTATCAAGAATTTTGCACGGGTGCCATGTTTCATCGAACACTGAATCCTAATTAACAACAACTACAGGCAACAGGATTTTCTTCTTTCTTTTTTCTGTGTTTTTTTCTCTTTCTTTTTTATTTGTTTGTGTATTTTTAAGTCAATACCTCTGAATCATTATTATCAAGAACAGCATACATGTACTTGTACAAGTGTTTTTGGAAGTACAAGTGAATCACCAGCAAAAATTTACCACATACCAGTATGACAGATAATGCCGATGAATCATCACTATCAACAGCAAAAATTTACCACATACCAGTATGACAGATAATGCTGATGAATCATTACTATCAAGAATTTGGTACAGGCAGACGCTTCAGAAATGTCAATGAGTTATAAAAGATTGTGCACAGTCTCAAATTTAAGGGGGAAAACTGCAAATGAACCATTCATATCAGTGAATTATTGTTACCCATGTGGTGATGTTTAGCAACTATGGTGCAAGACCAGTTGACTGGAGTTTTAATTATGATCTGTCTGAGAGAGAATCATTGTGCAGGAGTTGTAGTCCAAGGAAAGGTCTGGTCGTTTTGTTTTGTTTTCATCTTGGAATTTCCTTTCAAAAATCTGTTTGAAAAACTATTTGAATACTACAGCGCCTTAACTTGAAATAACCATTTGAATAATACAGTGCCTCCAGGTACTGGGAAGCTCCATAAAAATACCCTGTTCCACTAATACTGATGATAATAATGATGTGCTCTGCACCATTAAAACAAAAAACAAAAAAAAACTCTATTGTGATAAATGATTATAAAAAATTCTGCAGTATCAGAAAGTGTGATTTTAACCAACATTTTTTAAGACGCCATGCTGAGGTTCAGAAAGTGTTAAAAAAATTCTTTATCATAATAATTATACAGCAGACAGCACCTTCATGTAACTGACAGCTTTATAAATATAACCTATGGTAAGACAAGTGCAGCTCCTTGAGTTATCAGAAATGACCTTTATAAAAAACCTACAATAATAACAGTAGTAAAGAAAAACAACTCAACCAGTGAGTGAAGAGTTATTCTTCATAAGTCGTTTGAGTGATCACCCAAATGTCATCTAACTACTGCGTACCTGTGAGAATGAAGAGACTAACGAAAGTGACACACCATTTAACATCCACTGACATACCTTGTCATCTGCAAGAATTACTGACAAACAACTGTACACACCTATAGATGCTGGAAACAGTTTAACCACCAACACTATATACTCTCCATTATATCAACCTGACCCCATCCTCCCCATCTATTTCGATTATTCATGCATTATTTCCTAGCAACACTTCATATTTGTATGATATTTGATAGATCAACACCCACACTGTTTACAATGGCATAGCTACAAAACAGCAACTGCAGAATTAACATTCACATACTTGAAAACAAACATGCCACAAGGATTACCACAACACAATTAATTATACCCACAGAGCATCAGAAGACAAAATAGTCCTACCATCCACAACAGACCAAAACAAAAAACCACTGGTTATCAAGATAAACTGTCAGACTACCATAACATTCACATTCACACCATCTATTACAAGTAGACAACTGAAGCCGGCTGTTTGAAATCGGTTGTACCAAAACCTTCTGTTCCACAGCAATCGCCTCTTCCCTTCCATCACTTTTCTAGGTGTCTCAACCTCCAGTTGAACTAAGCTGTGTTCAACTCAATACCATTACCAGTGGATGCATTCAACTTATTCTGTCACCCTCCTCGATTTCAATGCAGCCAGCTTTGAGTGTAAACACTGACTGAATCATGCAACCAGCTTGGAGTATAAACACCGAATTAAACACAATCAATCTATGACAAAGAAACCCCCAAACTTTCCTGTGCTGGGAAGCACGTGACACCGTCTCTCACCTTCCTGGCGGCAGGTTTGGGCTTGGTGGGGGTGGGGGTGGCGTTGGCAGTGCCCGCCTGCTGCTGAATGTTCTTGAACTTGGCCAGCATTTTCTTGGTGGTGTCGGGTTTGGGCATGCCCTGCGCCCAGTCTGTGTCCTCCTCACGCACCACATCGTCACGGCGCTCTGGCTCAGACTCGAACACCGAAGCCTCTGCCTGTGAATGATGAAAATCAAGAGGGGTGATCAGTATCAAGAACATTAGGTGTAACTGGCTGTGCTTGCAAGCTTGCGTGTGTGTGTATGTGCGAGTGGTTATGTTTGCTGATGTGGATATGTGTAAGCCTCTTTCTCTCCATTAGACTGTGTATATGCCGGTGCATGTGAAGCCAGGTGTGTGTGCATGCACTGTCTGTGCTTATGCACATAGCCTGGAAAGAAGATTTCTGCACAGGTATTACAGTCCTCACTCAGCTACAGCACAAGCTGTGGCCATCTCTGTTTCATTACGGGGGAAGGAGGGGGGGGGGGGGGTTACAGGTAGGAAGAAGTACGGGGCTGACAGATGGATGTAGCTGTGAAGGTCTAGTTCCAGGCAACTGCATACAGCAGGGGGTGAAACACAGGTGGGGGTGGGGGAGGTTTTCTAATAAATTGGGAAACAACTGTGTTGGCACGGCCACCCAAACAACAGGTGAGCCTGACACAACAGACTGCAGTGATAAGTCAGATCACATCTTTGCACAAATGACAGACAGAAAGAGAGGGGTAGACAGAGGGACAGATAGAGACAGAGGCTAGAGAGACGAACATGTATGCACATGCATACTAACACACACATTTCATAACGAGGCATAAAAAGCATGCGTATATCCAAGGGAAGAAAAACAATACATTTACACACAAGGGGAACACACACACAAACACACACACGCATATACAAACACATGCATACTCACGTACCCAAGTACTCGCATGAACATGCATACACACACACACACACACACACACACACACACACACACACACAAACACACACACACACACAGCAGTTGAAGTCAACAAAACAGTAAGACACCATAAATCAAAACTGTGCAGAGCAAACTTTGCACAAAAGGAAAATGGGGGAAGGAAAAGGAGCACATATGCGCACACTTACTAACACAACACAGCACAGACACAGTGAGACACTCATGTATGCATACATGTGTATCTGAAGGGAAGAGAGAACACACACACACGCACACACACACACATACACATACACACACACACACACACGCGCGCGCAAAAAGGATTTGGGAACATGCACGCATGCACGCACATTTTAGAAAACTATAATGTGCTGTTACTGGGCAATCACCAGTAACAGGAGAGCACAGCACATTACAATTTTTGTCCAGTTTAAATTTTAACAAATTCCAACTGATCTGAAAATCCAGTGGTAAGATAAGATAAGATAATGTTGCTTATAGCCCAGCCGACCGCAAAGGGCCATATCAGGGCTGTCACCACGTTAAAATCAACTCACCAGTCACTGAAAATCCAGTGCTCTAGAATGATAATGAGCCAAGTTTGTGAGGTACAACTGCAGCATTGTAGGGTATCCATTCAGCATTGCTGAGAAACTAGAAATGATAACTACATTTCTGACCTATCTGCCCTGCAGACTCTGCCCTGTGACCTATCTGCCCTGCAGACTCTGCCCTGTGACCTACCTGCCCTGCAGACTCTGCCCTGTGACCTACCTGCCCTGCAGACTCTGCCCTGTGACCTATCTGCCCTGCAGACTCTGCCCTGTGACCTATCTGCCCTGCAGACTCTGCCCTGTGACCTACCTGCCCTGCAGACTCTGCCCTGTGACCTATCTGCCCTGCAGACTCTGCCCTGTGACCTACCTGCCCTGCAGACTCTGCCCTGTGACCTAGCTGCCCTGCAGACTCTGCCCTATGACCTAACTGCCCTGCAGACTCTGCCCTGTGACCTAACTGCCCTGCAGACTCTGCCCTGTGACCTATCTGCCCTGCAGACTCTGCCCTGTGACCTAGCTGCCCTGCAGACTCTGCCCTGTGACCTAGCTGCCCTGCAGACTCTGCCCTGTGACCTAGCTGCCTTGAAGCAAGCACAGAAAAACCAGTACACAGTGTGAAAATGATCATTTGAAGAGACAGAAAAATCCAAAGCAGTGATATCACACATTTGATGTGGTGAAAGATGTGCAAGGGAGATAGGCATGAAAACAAATTCTAAACAAGTTTACTGAACATGGTGAAAGATGTGGAGTGTACTCGCAATTCAGAGTTGTCTGGCAAGTCTGCAGGTCTCTTGTTATGAATCCTCTTGTAAATCATCGAGAATGAGTTACAGGAGACCATATCATCTCTTCTCCAAGAATCCTGGTGCAAGCTACAAATCATGTTGCCAGTTTCCATAACCCACCAGTATGGATTACAGGATCTCAACTGGAGCACCTCACTCTACAACCACTGCGTTCAGTGACGGGCAGCTCTGTACGTCTGCTGGCTCTAAAGACAGAACCCAATCTGCCACCTACTTTTCATCCTGAAGCTGAGGTTCAAACCCATGATCCATGAAAACCCCAGCATTCTAAACTCATTCACTCCTGTATCCCAGCAATGCTCAGGCCCTGCTGAACAGCACAACAAACTGGTGCCAACGCCATGCCGGCCCAACAGACCTGTTGTACTCCGTTCAGTATCATTTCCAAAACTGAGCATGCTACAGTTTTCAAATTTGACAGAGATACAAATACAGGCTTTATTCATTACATGGTAAAGTTTTGAAGTGGTTTAGACCTTGAAGTCTTTGGACCAAACTTCAATCTGCCATTTACATTCAAACATGGAGTCATGTAAACATCCGAGTTAACTGAAGTACTGCAAGTCAAGAGATACATCATACGAAATTTTCATATTTTGCCAAGCAATTATTCAATTTTGATATAAAAGTGCTGAATTTTTCATATCTTGGTAGAAAAGATTTCCAGATATTTAAAGTTGAAATGAGGTATCTAGTCTGTTTATGTAATAGATAACTGAACGTTTTTGTTTGTCAAAGCATCAGAAGTCAAAAGCACATCATATTAGATTTCCAGATATTTAAAGTTGAAATGAGGTATCTAGTCTGTTTATGTAATAGATAACTGAGCGTTTTTGTTTGTCAAAGCATCAGAAGTCAAAAGCACATCATATTACAAGGAACTGCAACATTCTACTACACAATCACTTTGTAACAATCCTGTGATTTGCTTTTAAAATCATTACTGCTGACCACTCCATTCCTTTCATAATGGCAAGTTGCCTCCTCAAAGTCCAGTTGGTACATCACTGTTGTCACTGCTAACAACAGATCGTTCTAAAGAGGTTAAAAAAAAAGGAATGAACAAGGTGGCTAAGACATTTTCAAGCCTGTTATATAAAAAACCCCATAAATAAAGAAGAAATCTCTCTGTATGTGCCATCTAATCTACGCATGTAAAAATGGCTGACCATTCAGACCTGTGAAATTTGACATTCTTCACTACACATTCACACCTGACCATTTCCAAACTAACCAGATTTTTTTCGCAAACAAATGACTGGACCTTACAACACCTGTTGCTGGTGACTTCCGCGGCACCAAACCAAATGAAGAACTGAAAGTACTGTTTCAAAACAAGGTCATCAGTAACGAAACGAAAACAAGAACTGTCAACACTGATGCAGGACAAAGCCAGCAAATCAGTCGTTCCAGCCAGAAGGTATTGTGGCCGAGTGGTCAGAATATGCAAATGGTATGCCGAAAGTCCACGAGGGAACTGTTATGCTTTTCCTACTTCTTTTAAAGTGCAAGATAACAAGGAAAGTGAGTACAATTCTCTGCTGTCTAGACAAAGTTATGCCCCCTGGTATAAAACAGCTAATTCATCATCAATAAAGTGAGGGTGTATAACAACCCTATTATCAGTGAAGGGGGGAAAAAAATACAAATCATGAAAAGAAAATGAAGCGAAGAAACATGAGAGACTGGACCCACCTGTGGCTGGTACTGCCCAGGAAGGTCGGAGGGGTGGACACTCCCGTCGTTCATGTCAGTACCGGCCTGCGGAGACTTGGGGGTTCGAGGAGCAGGCCTCTGCTGCGTGACTCTTGGTTCCTCACGGGGTGGGGTGAACTCCTTGGGCTTGTCGGAGGAGGGTGGGGACACTTTGGAATTCTCCGACTCCTTCTGGCGCCAGGCCGACAGCAGGTTCTTGGTGTAGCCTTGCTCTGGCAGTTCCTGTTCACTACTGGTGGGGTCCTCGCTGCGGACCACATCGTTCCGTGCCTCGGGCTTGCTCTCAATGATGCCGCTCTCCGGAGGCTGGTTATAGTCGGGGACGAACTGTTTTGGGGTATTCTCGTATACGCCTGATCCGCCAGGGGGTGGGGTGAACTCTTTCTTGGAACGTGGCGACTTGGAAGGAGTGTTGTCCCCTGAGCTGAGCTGGCGGAACCGGTCAGCCAGGCTCTTCGCCATGCCTTTCTCAGGGAGGACCTCCTCCACCTGGTCTTCAGCATGGACCACGTCGCTGGCCACCTGCGGAGTGCTCTCATACACTCCCGATGCCTGTGGGTCTGCGCCGTTTTCCCTGGGTGGTGTGAACTCTTTGACCTTGCTGGGGGAGGGTGGGGACTTGGTGGTCTTTTCCATCTCCCTGAAGCGAGCGGCGATGTTTTTGGCGGTGCCCGACTCATACTTGACATCATCCGGGATCGTGTCTGCTTTCACCACATCTTCCCGGTCAGCAGGCTGACTCTCAAACACCCCTGACTCTGTGCGTCCTTCATACTTCTCCACAAAGCCTGTCGGCTCCGACACGTATTCCACTCTCCCCGACGTATCTGGAGTGATCTCCCTCTTTGCTCTTGGAGAGGCGGAAGCCTTCTCTGTGGACAGCTGCTTGAAGCGCTCAGCGATGTTCTTGGCAGAGCCTTTCTCAGGCAGGACCTCTTCGGGAAGCTCGTCAGACTTGACAACATCTGCTCTCTCTGCCGGCTGGCTTTCAAAGACGCCTGCCTGGACTTCTGGTTCGTATTTGTCCACATGGCCCCGGGGTTCGGACACGTACTCCACTTTGCCAGTTCTGTCGGGTGTGATTTCTCGTTTCCCAGGGGAGGGGGCAGGAACTGCTCCTTGCTTTTCCATTTCTTTGAACCTGGCAGTGTGTATGATCAGAAATGAAATATGCCTTCTTTTAAAATGCAGCATTCACCAGGATCACTGATTTCCATCTCCTAAGCAAAAGCATGTGCAAAGTGCAAATAAGGAAGCGCCTACAGAGAAACACACTTAAGGGAACCTGCCCATGTACCTATACCTATATGATATGTGTGTACGCACACAATTCTTTGCATACTCACATACACACCGATGTCCTCATCTCTCTCTCAAAAGCACATAAGCTAACATATTCACATTTTTGCAAACACCACCTCTACTATTTCCTCACATAAAGAGGTATTGTCCATGTCTTCCTATATATAAACAGAAATGCCTCCACCCATAGCAAAGAATTTTAACAAGAGGCATTCCAGAGCAAAGAATTTTAACAATTTTTTTTTAAATTACACATACACACATTTTATGAAAGAACTAAAAGAAAACAAAGCCTCGTACGTCTTGAATCATTTCAAAATGTTCTGTTCATAACATTCATAAAACGGAAAATGCTATTATGACAAAGAAAAACCACTGATAATCAAGTCTTGGTTGGTTCTAGTTACAAGCAAGATCTAAACAAAACTGAAAAACTATCAAACTGAAAGTGTATGCGCATGTCCAAAGATACCCACACACACACATAAGCAACCACATGCACACATAAGAACTGGCATGTTCACACACACACACACACACACACACACACACATATCATAAGACACCCTGAAAAAATAAAAACATACCACCTCATCAAAGCAATGGCAACCACAGCCCTGAAAACAGTTAATCGCTTAAAGGGTTGAAACGTTTTGTTCTGGGGGATCCAGGGGGGGTTGCATAGGCCTCTTGATGGGGTTGTGTATGTGCAGCTGTTGATTTTTTTTTCTTTTGCAATTAACACCTTTTAACCTTTTCGCGACGCGCCGTGGATAGTGATGGCAACTCTGCCGACCCGTTCACAATGAGCCGTGCCCTGGTGACGGCAGCACTGCTGTACTGCCTGGATGTGCCATGCCTCCCTGACGGCACAACTATAAAAAATTCTAATGTTCTCTGTCTACCGTCTAGGGGATGCAGCTGCCATAAATATTTAGAACAGGGTTCTAGCCACTGGAAGGGTAAGTTTACATGCCCTAGCGATGACCTTTGTGACCTCAGAGTAGTCCGAACAAAGAGACCCGTCTGGCACTGGAAGGCACTTGTGGAATTTCCTGCTTCACCAATATATCGGGCAGAAGGAGAATGACATGTGGTTTTAGAATGGTTCAGTAAAGTATTCAGAAAATGAGGGGGGTAAAGGTGTACAAGTTTATCGAAAAGAATCTGAGCTTGATTTTTATTTGCTCTGTGTATTTAATAGTTTTATAAGTCTTATCATCTGAAGCAAAAACAGTGAAAAGTGTGTACTGTGTGCAATGATTTAAATGCCTTAAAAAAAAGAAATTCACTTGGATTACACATATTGAATACCTCAGGCTTTCTCTGCATCTGTTGTAAGAGCGAAGTTTTATGCCTTTTTCTTCCTCATTGCTATTGTCATACTAACCAAACAAACGTAAACAAGATTGTGTTCTCCTACGTTTTACCTATGTTGTCTCTGTAACAGTAGCGTTGCTATTTACCCAAAATGTATTTAATTCTATGCTCATTACAAAGTTCGCACTTTACCCTTTCCGTTGATATATAACAATTGCTTGTTAGGTTTATATTAGGAGACGCAAAATAAAATTAAAAAGTGCGAAAATCGCACGTCTGCAACGGTTGTAAGCACGTGCGGTGCACGCACATGCAGGGAAGCGACGTTGCTCTGCGGCGCTCGTCTGGGAAGTATTAATCGTGCATTTTTCCCGGCACTTACACAATTTCAACAATGGAAATCCACTGCAGTAAAATAAACATTTTTAAAACTTTTACACCCAACAATCATTTTCAGTTGAAGATCTTTCAAAACCGTTGAATTACTATCTTGAAACGGCTGAAACACCTGATATCCGACACTCCCAAATACCTCAAACCCCCCTACCTGGCAGCCAGGTTGCGGGCCGTGCCTTGCTCCGGCAGAGCCTCCTGGCTCTGGTCGTCAGCGTGGACCACGTCAGGGTTGTACTGCGGCTCGTTCTCAAACACCCCGCCATCTGTTGTAGCAGACGGAGGCGTCACTTCCCTCTTCGACTCTGCAGACATGTTCTCAACCTGTCCGGTAACAAACTTATCCCGCATGCTCTTGGCCGTGCCCACCGTTGGAAGCTCCGCGCCGATGTTGCGGTCCGTCTCTCTCACCACGTCCGCACGCTGTTCCGGTTCGTTCTCGTAGACCCCTTCTTCCGGCTCGTCTTCCCACTGCGGTTCAAAAGTAGCTGGTTCGCTTTCGTAGATTCCGCCTTCTGCTGAGGAGACCTCCTGACGGATGTCGACTGGCTGTTGTCGCTGTTGGGGCGTTTCTTCTGGGCCTCGTTCAAACTGGTTTCTTCACTGAGGACATTTCTTGGAAGTGGAACTGTCACAGACAGGAGAGAGGAGAGGGTCAGGACCACTTTGTTGTTCACCCTAATACATTCTGATTTCACTTTGTTGTTCACCCTAATACATTCTGATTTGACTTTGTTGGTCACCCTGATACATTCTGATTTCACTCTGTTGGTCACCCTAATACATTCTGACTTCCAGACACAAATGCCAGTGATGAGAAAGGATATAGCAGTAAAAAAATATCTACAAGTGCGCATGTGCGTTCTTTTGTGAGTGCGTGTGTGTCTGTGTGTGTGCGTGCCTGCATGCATGTGTGTGTGCCTGCATGCATGTGTGTGTGTGCATGCCTGCTTATGTGCGTGTGTGCTATGCTTGTTAATGCTTACGTGCGTAAACTGAAACAGAGGTCATGCATTAATGATGCTGTGCATTTCTGCATTTGTCTGCTTTCTATTCTGCAGAAAAGGATTGTTTCAATTCAAATATAAATAAAAGGATACAATATTACTTTTGCACATCCCAAACACCATCAAAGATGACACTTTGAAAGATAAGATAAGGTAATGTTGATTATAGCCCAGCCGACCGACCATAAAAGACCACATCAGGGCTGTCACCACATTAAAATCAACTCACAAGTCAGTCATTCACACAATTCTTTAAAATACACCTTTGAAAAACCCATCCGAAAGTTTGTTAAAAATGTTTCCACTATAAAATCTTAGATCCAATGAAAAATGTTAATCTCTTTCAAGAACTCAAAGATTGTAAAGACATGAACATGGAATTTTAAAACAATTAAACAAAAGAAATATTTAACAAACAAAAAAAAAAAAGAAAAGGAGTATGGCACAAAACCTGCTTCATTCCCTGTACCCCTGAAGACACATCAAATGCATTGATCTTTTTGTCCCCCTGGCATTTTCTGAGTTCTTCACTTTCAAACCTCACAATTCAATCGCTCATCGTTAGACACTACAGGTTACCCTGTATAATGTGATCCACTTTGGTCACGTCCTTTTCAAGTTACCCACAGCCATTGTCACTCTAAGCCGTCCCTTGCTAAAGTGCAAGAAAAAATTTTGTTAATGTGCTCTCCCTTGCCATCTTTTTCCTTGTTGCACCTGGCAAGCACTTCGCACAGGCAAGCACTTCGCACAGGCAAGCACTTCGCACATTAACTGGTCACATGATCAGGACGGCTGCACTCATTCCTCACTTGGGTCATTCATGCCATTGTTTCAATGCTTCATTACCACAGTGAAAGAGTACAAAATAACAGAAAAAATCATATTTGACACAAAATCCGCCTTGGCTCAAGGCTGTGTCAGACCAATTGACATAGGCTAGAACACCAAGGCCACATCAAAATGGTGTTATGCTCTGCACAATTATGCGGGGACTGTCTTCAGTTGTGACAAGCTCCTAGCATAACGTTATCAGTCTCCAAAATCCCCCGAAGTCGGAGTGTGGCTGCCCACATGGCCGGGTAATGAAAAAACGGTCACACACATACTGTCCTCGTCCCTAGCTGATGCATTTGTACCATAGTGTTCAAGTACTTTGGCTGTTCGGATGATCCCTGGAGTCTTTTAGCCAGGGTACGACAACAACAACAACGGCACAAAATCGAGGACAAAGTCACCATCTCAGTGAAGGACAACAGAGACAACAGAAAAAATTCATGCCCAAAGGAGATGGAAGAGTGTGGAGGACTTGACCATCCTCTTTGCCATGACTGGTTGATCACCTTTGCCGTGTGATCTCACCTGAAACACTGAGCATCTTTAACTCCCCAAACTAGGTAAGTATTTGCTCTTGCGCTCACCTACCTAAGTGGTCACACGTGTCACATGCGAGCGCACTTGAACTAGTGACCCAAGTAGAATGAGAGACTCATCAATTTGTGTGCTTTACACACACACACACACACACACCACCAAAAATTTAAGACCCTGCTCTGCAGTGTTCTGCCTGGGCGCAGTGTAGTGGTGAATGAAGAAAAACTAGGAGTGTGTGGCAACTCACGTCTTCTTTTTCGTCTTGTTCCCTCACGACGTGTTTGTCTTCCTGTCCATACTCTTCCTTCTGGTCCACACCCCCAAAGGCAGCTTCTGTCAACACCACCAAAACACCACGGTCATTTCTCTTACACAACTTTTCTGTGTGTTACTTTTAGGCTCCAGTGGAATCTTCCAATGGATCGGAATCACACAAAAAAACAAACCTGCATCTGTTGACAACCATCAAATGCTATCAAATATATGCAAATTACTATCCTGAATGCAAAAATACATAAATAAAAAGTATACATAACTGGGCATCTCCCCATCCCCCACCATACCCCCAGTCTTCCCTCCCTTTTCATCACACTCAAACGTGAAAAATAAACAAACACTTCATGTGCCTACTACCAGCCACCAGAGGAGAACTAATTCATCAACTGTTTTGTCTGCAGAAGACACACTTGTGCAAAATTCACTGGCCTGTTTCGTACTGTGTATTACTTCAGCGCTGCATTACAATCCATTGTCTATGTGTGTGCATTTTGGCTTGAAAATGGACGCCAGACAGAAGATTGCGAGAGTCTGTGGACTTATTATTATCCTTGATGCCATCTATCTCAGAACACTGAATCATTGGCTCATGGTGTAATAAACTGCTGATGCCTTGCTCAGAATGATGATGCCAGGGGCAGGCTGGGACAGGGCAGGAGAGATGGGTGGTTCTACGTGAAATGGAGGACGACTATTGATAATGATCTAAATGGAGGACGACTATTGATAATGATCTAAATGGAGGACGACTATTGATAATGATCTAAGGATGAAAACACCACAAGCATGACACACTCACAGGTTCTACGTGAAATGGAGGACGACTATTGATAATGATCTAAATGGAGGACGACTATTGATAATGATCTAAATGGAGGACGACTATTGATAATGATCTAAATGGAGGACGACTATTGATAATGATCTAAATGGAGGACGACTATTGATAATGATCTAAATGGAGGACGACTATTGATAATGATCTAAATGGAGGACGACTATTGATAATGTTCTAAATGGAGGACGACTATTGATAATGATCTAATGATGAAAACACCACAAGCATGACACAGGTTTTGCATGCTGATCCAAGAAACTATCGGATCACTTTCACTGCTTCGCTGATGGTGATGATGATAATGATGATTACGATAATTTTGATGATTTTACCGAATGCATGCATTTTAATGATACTGATGAGATGAACATGGAACAAAGATGATCATAATGTGAGATTAAAATGGAAAAAAAACACTTTATAGTGATGATAACTTAAGTGCTAGTCAACATCATGTCAATGGTTTTAAGACACTATGACTCGTATGAGGATGATACTCTGATGTCAATGATCATGATCGTGGGAAGCAGCTTAGTCGCCCAAAAGCATCCTCGTCAACCTAAGAACTTGATCAGCAACCCAGTGGAAAATAACATTTGAGACAGTGGCATGTGTTTTGTCATCCTATCCTGTATAACAGAATTTAAATACCCAAAGAACCATAACAGACTAAACTCAACAAGGCAACAAAATTAATCAACTCGGTACCACTGAGACATTAAACAAATTGATGTTGGCTGCTGCCAAGCATCCATAATATATATCTCTGCGGCACACTCTCAATGTCACATCCATGCCACATCACTGGATGTTAGCTACGTTCTGCGACAGGTACAGAGGTGATTAAGACACAATGCCGCGGAAATCAATGCTGTCATCTCCACAGACCCAGCCAGCAGAGGTGTGAATGACAGCACAGGGTGCCACCGAGGTGTGAATGACAGCACAGGGTGCCACCGAATGGCATTGTCCTGGATCCCAACACCACTGTCAATGATAAACAGAACATGGTTTTCATATTATGGGGGCCACAGAAGCACCTTCCAGCTTCTGAAAGGGAAACACAGAAACGCTTTCTGTTTGATGCTTTGTCCGTGTAATAGGGAATCGCCGTCAGGGGAAACCAACAGAGTTTCCCCTTTCAGCTATTTTTGGAGATTTATGTCTGGTGAATATTAACTGTCCTTCTCTCTCTCTTTCTCTTCTCAGTCATGTACTCTCCTAATCCCCCCCCCCCCCCCCCCCCCCTTTCCATCCCTCCACTCCCCCATCCATTCCCTCTCTCTCTAGTCGATGTCCACTGAGAGGTCAGTCAGTCTGATAGATTGCTCCTTTACCATTTGCCACTGCCTTCCATCCCCCCTCTCTCTCTCTCTCTCTCTCTCTCTCTCTCTCTCTCTCTCTCTCTCGCTCTGTGTGTGTGTGTGTGTGTGTGTGTGTGTGGTGTGTGTGTGTGTGTGCGCGCGCGCGCGTGTGCATGAGTGCATGCCAGTTTTCTCTTCATTTGCTGGAGAATTACAAAGGAAGCACACACACACACACACACACACACACACACACACACACACACACACACACACATGTGGAGAGGAAGAGAGAGAGAGAGAGAGAGGACTGGCAGGCAGACCAGCAGACAAAACACACACCGAGACGGACAGAAGGTGAGGTGAGATAGAAACAGGAAGATGCAAGCTAGAAGGCACTCATGCCCCCCCCCCCCCCCCCACCCCCCTTCTGCCCTCTCTCTCTCTCTGACACATCTCTCTCAACCAAACCCCCCCCCCCCCCCCATTCCATCCCCCCCCCCCCCCCCCCCCCCCACCCACACACACACACACACACACACTACCTGAACTCTTGCTCTTTGCTGTGGAGGCCAGGAAGGCCCCCGCAGTGTGGCTGAGACGCCTCATGTAGCCACTGTACCAACTGGGCCGACGACCTGCCCCAGGCCGCGGAGACCTAGGTGTCACCATGACGTCACCTCCCTCCATCGTCATCATTGTCAACTAGGTGTTTGCCGTTTGCTATATTCTCCAACAGCGAGCTTATTTATTTTCTTTGTTAATAATCCTTGTCTTGGCTTTGCTGCTGTTGTTCACAATCGAGCAATGTCAGCTTTCATTGCTGTTCACTGTCTCCAACAAAGACACTTCACAACTGTGCGTTGCCTGGTCATTAATTTGAGGCAAGTTCACCGCCCAGAATTTACACAAATGGTATGTTCGGACCACCCTAGAGCTTCTGTAATTCTGAATGACACACAAAAATAAAATTTCTCTCACTTTGATTTATTCCATTTTGAATGCCCGTTAACCTGTTCTGAGTGGACTGCCTCCGATCTAAAATCTTGGAACCTATCAAGTAAAAGTCACTGTTTCTTCTTCACTTCTGGTGAAAGCGTGCACTGACAAGGAGTGATAGGAGGTAATTGACATAACTGACAAAGTTAAAATGTTTTAAATAATGTTTACAAAACATCTTATTACCTGAGCATCATTAATTTTATTTCAGCGATATGCTTCAGTTTTCTGTACGTTCTCTGTGCAAAGTATGCTTTCCTTTACGCTCTGTGTGTGTGTGTGTGTGTGTGTGTGTGTGTGTGTCTGTGTGTGTGTGTGTGTGTGTGCGCGCGTGTGTCTGTGTCTGTGTGTGCGGGAGCACGCGCATGCGTGGGCGCACACGTGTGCATCTGTATGCATGCGCGTATGTGCACAGCATGCACCTGTGCACAATACATGCTACATTTACCAGATCACAGCTACACTAGATGACTTTACTTGGCTTACAGTTGTGACCAGATCTACAGCATACACTATATGACTTTACTTGGCTTACAGTTGTGACCAGATCTACAGCATACATATATGACTTTACTTGGCTTACAGATTGTGACCAGATCTACAGCATACACTATATGACTTTACTTGGCTTACAGTTGTGACCAGATCTACAGCATACAGTATATGACTTTACTTGGCTTACAGTTGTGACCAGATCTACAGCATACACTATATGACTTTACTTGGCTTACAGTTGTGACCAGATCTACAGCATACATATATGACTTTACTTGGCTTGCAGTTGTGACCAGATCTACAGCATACACTATATGACTTTACTTGGCTTACAGTTGTGACCAGAAGCATACAGATAAAGAGACGCAATTTACAATAACTCCCGACGTACTCCAACACACATCACACCATGGCAGTGACTTCACTACACACCTCTCCATGCAGTGACTTCACTACACACCTCTCCATGGCAGAGACTCCACTACAACACCTCTCCATGGCAGTGACTTCCTACAACCTCTCCATGGCAGTGACTCCACTACACACCTCTCCAGGCAGTGACTCCACTACACACCTCTCCATGGCAGTGACTCCACTACACACCTCTCCATGGCAGTGACTCCACTACACACCTCTCCATGGCAGTGACTTCACTACACACCTCTCTCCATGGTAGTGACTCCACTACACACCTCTCCATGGCAGTGACTTCACTACACACCTCTCCATGGCAGTGACTTCACTACACACCTCTCCATGGCAGCGACTTCACTACACATCTCTCCATGGCAGTGACTCCACTACACACCTCTCCACGGCAGTGACTCCACAACACACCTCTCCATGGCAGTGACTTCACTACACACCTCTCCATGGCAGTAACTCCTTCATACACCCAGCCCTCAGAAAACGAACAGGACCTAACAGTGACTGGCTATCCTTGCACACTTACCGAACTGCGGCCACGATCTCATACAAAGTTAAAGCCTTGATGTTCAAGATGGACATCAGCGGCCAAACCATCACGCAAAATCCTGTGCGGCATACGGGACAGTTGAGTCTATCAACTAGCTTAGCACGATCTACTAAACCTGACTCCCCAGCACTGACCTAGGTCTACAGAGGACGCACACATTCGTATCACACTGACTCTCGCCATCACTCCCTGTGAGACGTCAGGAGCGGGATTGGGATGTGGGTGAAGGGCGGTGGGGGGGGAGGGGGGGGTGGGGGGGGGGGGGGGGGGGGGGGGGGGGGGGGGTGTGCGCAGGATTGTGGGGAGGAGGGGTTCGACAAGATCTAGGCTATATCAGAGCCTCCATCACAATCTCTGAGTGATGATGAACACAAGAGATCCAGCTTCTGTTACCTTGATTCAAACCAGAGAAATGGGAGATCTCCTATGTCTCGGATTCAAACCAAGCAGCAGAGAGCCTGGTTGACTCAGCTGGTCAAAGTACGGGAGATTTCGCTGTCAAAATGTTGCGAGTTTGATTCACAATGGCGCCTAAACATACGCATAGCTATTTTTGCTCCCTGTCTTGAATCTGTCGTCGTTCCAGTGGGCCAAGTGTTGCCTACGACAGCCCCCCCCCCCCCCCCCCCCCACCCCCCACCCCCCCCCCCCCCCCCCCCCCCCCCCCCCCCCCCCCCCCCCCCCCCCCCCCCCCCCCGCAACCACTTCCTCCCCTGAAGTATTCCTGTCTGCCATCTTTGTTTTTTTTGATGCGGATTGTAAACCTGTAGACCTGATTATCACTGCTGTCCAATGAACACTGTGCACAAACAGAACCTAGGCCTATGACAATGACACCACCTCCGCTCTTTGACAGCAGATCAGACCTGACGCTGTGATCATATCACCACACACACACAAACACAGAGATAGAGAGAGAGAGACACACACACACACACACACACACACACACAAACTAGACCAGCAGCCAGACGTCAAACAACATGTCATCAACTTGTACGGTTGCCAGTGGAATACAAAATGTACAAGTGTACTGACTGCATGGTTATTCATGTATTCGTTTATTCATTCATTTTCACGCCTGCTGCCCATCCATCGAGTCGTATACTCTCCCTACACAAGTATTCGTGGAGTTACTGATAAACTCTCGGAGAACCAGGTTTTTGAACGGCAGGACTTCCCTTAAAGGATCGAACGGCGCATAATCATGTCTGATGACTTGAAAACTATGAGGGGAATGAACGAGGGACGGAGGGAAAGTGGGGGGGGGGGGGGGGGGGGGGGGGGGGGGGGGGGGGGCAGCCCGGGTACTTTTCCTGCCATTTTGAATCCAGACATTGAAGCCATCACTGAACATCTCCGTGTGTACGCCCTATGTCCCCGCACATTTCAATCAGTTCGTCTACCTGTCCACTCCGGTCTATTTTGCCTGTGCATGTTCGCCTGTGCTTGCACTGCGTATGAGAGTCTTTTCAAACTCTGCCTTCCTTCTCCCGTCCCAGCACGTGCTGCCCTCCAACGGGTCTGCTTTTCCACGCTCCACTGACCACACACGCAGTCGTTCACCGGCAATGCTCGGCTTCTGTCACCAAGGTAACCACTGACTTCGATCCCCGCTCGACTGGGACGGGCTCTAAACCTGCGCGTTTCATTCTCATTCCACGGTCGCAGGCTAACGGGTGATTTCACATCTCAATGAAGAGAAAGAAATAGAATGGGAGGCAGGGGGGAGGGGAGGGGGAGGGGAGGAAGACGGCTGCGAAGTACCGGTCGACTTTTCCAACACACCCATACATTGAGGTACACACTCCTTAGACATGAACCAGAAATAAATCGCAGTAATGTTCACTTTTTCAGACACTGTGGGGTGATTCTTTCACAAAATGACAGTAATAACTACAGTAACCAACGTTGACCTGCTGCTACTACCTTTGCACACACCAATCTTCATGCACAAGGAAACTGAACAACGGGACAACAGGACACGGTAACACACTCTCAGCAGTCCACACAGCTGGCGACACGATTCCCCACTAATCAATCCTCCCTCGGTTTTCACCCCACGCGCGACACACGCTTTCAACATCGTGTCCGCCAGATGGTATTAACAGCTACAAATTTTTTTTTCCGTGATGAAAGAGATGGGGGAAGGGAGGAAGGAAGCGCGGGGGGTGAGAAGGAAACGTTGGGAAGGGGAAGAGCAGCGGGGTCGTACATTAGCTCTTGCCAGCCAAACAATACAACAAGAACGAGGTGGCAAGTCAATCCAGCGAGAGGATTAAAACACTCTCTACAAAGTGTATACAAGATCTCATCATTCATCGCGCATGGGAGGAAAATGCTGGCGATGCAAACTTACAAAAAGATTTTCCAGATTCAAATTCCAACCTTCACAGTGAAGTATTTGAATATTGTTAATTCTGTTCACTCCGCCCCATTGTGGTTTCTTGGGGTTCCGTCATGTACAACACGGTGAGATTTGTAGCTGATATCCTCACTGCCCTTATCGGACTCACAGAACACCACACACACACACACACACAAAGTGCAGATGGTGTGATTAAAAATTAATTATCCCAGCACGAGATCAACTTAGATGAACAGCTGGTTTCCTTTGATGTGGCTGCTCTCTGTTCACCAGTGTACCTGTAGATGAAAGCACTGCCATCATTGTGACCGCCTGCAGTGATATACGACACTTGTCTCAGAAAACCCATCGATCTGTGGATCTAGTTTGACACTTGTTCACTGTGTGTTTGACCACCACCTACCTCATCTCTGAGGGTGGCTACTTCCAGCAGACAGACAGGAGCAAACATGGGTTCCCCAATCAGCCTTATAGTCGCCAGTTTGTTCACGGAGGACGCTGAGCAGAAAGCTTTCATGCCCTTCCACCCCGCCTCCCCTCCAAGCACTGGGGCCGCTTACATGGACAAACCTTGCATGGCTTGAAGATGGAAGTAGCTGACGAACTTACAAACCACTTGAACAACCAGCACCAGGAATGAAGTTCACTACAGTGGTAGAACCGTGCTGGACACGATAGTCACATGGAAGGCTGCCCGAGTACCTGACCTTCAGCGTCTACACAGAGACACAACGCACACCGACCAGCACCTTCAGGCTGACGGTCACCAGCCACAGGAGCATGAACTGTGGGGTCATCTGGGGTCCAATTCATGGGGCGGGCGGTGGCGGAAACGTCCGAACTAAACCGGTTGTCCGAGACTATCCGGGTAGAGTCGGAATTCACAGCGGAAGACTTCGTCAAAGCTTCGGACTAAACGCCGGCCTTCGGCGGTGAAATTTAGTCCAGCGATTTCGCTGGACTAAACTCGAACGTCGGGACTACGCGGAAAAAAAATGGCGGCTTTTGTTTATCGACAATACTGCTTCCGACGTTCACTTCGAAGGCAAAGAGTATTTCGAGACAGACAAAATCCTCTTGAGGTGTATAATGATTCCCAAATATTAAAGAAATCCGTTTGACTCGACAGGCAATCCTAGATTACGGTTTCACTGACGTGCAACTGAAATTTGTTTCAGACAGACGAGCGCATGTCGCCAGTGTTGCAAGTGCTGTTGACATTACGTTTTTTGTGCCACTCGCATTTCAAACGTGGTGGTGAACTAATTTGTGTCAGTCACAACTGCCCTGCCGCACCATTGCACTTACGATGCGTTGCTGACACAGATAATGACTGGATTGCTTGTGCCCAACACGACTCAGCGGACGTACCAAACACAAGTGTCAACGCCCTGCAGCTGGAAATGTTGTCGCTGCATTGTGCACACACGTTCGATTCAAGCGCCCACAGCAACTTGAGCATAATATGTGAACTGAAAAAATTGTTCACTCAATCAATGTTCACGACAGAGCAAATAAATTCCCAGTGCATTTGAAACACACGTTTAGCAATTAGGTTATTATCCAGTGTACATGTTATGATTGCATTATACATGTCGGTCAGTACAAGTTGTGTGTTATCTCTGTGGTGTGGGGTTTTTACAGGGGTCAATACATGTGTGGTGTTCTTAATGTTTATGTATCCATGCCTGTGTGACTTCCACAATGTACCATTGTCACTTGTGGTAGAGATTCACCAACAATTAAACATATGAATCTAGACCTTCTTTTCAGTGACACATATACATGTCATGTGGTAATTTTTTTTTTATTTTGTGCATTGCTCAGTGAATATGCATTCAAAGCACTGCTCTCAGTATGTGTGAAATGTTTTCTTCACTGAAGCATTGATGGAATGTGTGCACATCAGTGTTGTAGAATAACCCATTCAAACCATGTATTTGTGGCTGATATCTCTGTAATCTTTTTCTATGTCCACATATGCTATTGTATATCCATACTGTGTGCCTTGAACTTTAATTACTGAGTGTTCTGTGTGTGTGTGTGTGTTGTGCACTCATGTGTCTTCCCATTCTTGCATACTTTTGTGTTGCTTGCAGACTGCATGTGTATGTATCACTGTGGAGAGAAATAATTCAATGTTGTTCCTTTGTGTGGGTTGTTAACCAAGGCATGATCTTGAGCACACATAAACAGGTGAAATAATGTGGTTACACAGAGAAATTCCGGAGATGTAGTATGATGAAGGAGGCAAACTTCTCCCTGCATGCGACTTCATGCAATGTTTTGGTAAGATTTCAACAAATAAAATTTCAAGTATTGAGAGTAATACAGTCTTTGAAATAAATAAAATTTTCCATTTGATGATATAAATAAACTTACAAAATAAATTATATTATACTACTTTTACAGGGAAAACACTTGTACACAAGTGTATAATTGATAAATTGTGTATACTTATAATTTGATATACACTGATGTCTTGAAAAACTTTGTAACATGATGCATCAGTTTGTGACACACTTGTGACACCGACATATACAAAACTGGTACACTGAGTAAGTGTATTAAACATTTACACTGAGGTATTGACAAACTTCATTTAATTTCAAGACTTATTTCTTACTTTTTATTTCAGTCTAATTTAAATTGTTAGCAATCTTATGTGCAGTTATATGTGATTGCGGATTTAATCTTGCATCAACTTACCAATGCCTGCTCATGCATAGCACGAATGCTGCCGAGTCCACACTGTTTCTGCATTTGAAAGTGGTCACCCTCCAACTGATGGTTACTTTCTGGGACAGTGCTACATGCGCGCGGGACCTGGCTGATGACACCTGTCAGCAACCCAGCATTCTGCTAAAGAAAGAGGTACAACTATGCGCAAAGTTCAACGGAGAGTCAACTTTGAGCGCTGCATGCGTGGCAAAGCACGTTCAGTGCCTGCGTTAGGGTTTGCGACTTCAGCCTTCCTAAGCATGTCAATCATATGGCATGTCTGATCTCTCAATCGCTCGTCTTGCAATATTCCACATCCCTCCTGATCTACTCTGACTGCACTCAGGATGATATGCGGTATTTGGATGATGAAGACAACATCATCAAAACATGAATGAACTGCTAAACTTGCTGCAGAAAAACACGCGACAGAATTATTAACAGTTTCTGATGATCACCTAGTGGTATCCACTGTTGAACACTTCATAATACACTGAATCACTGAATAACAACCTTTTTTTTCTTCACATTCTTTAAATTTACAGACTTGTCTTGACAGTTCAGTATAATATAGTTTTCCAACAGTATTGTATCTCCCTATGATCATTTTTGTCATCTTCAGCGGTCCACTAAGATGTTTTTTCTTTTTTTGTTCTGTGTTCTTTACCCTGGATTGCACAATCCTTCCTCTGCACACTTTCTGTAATTTGTCTGGTAAAGAACACGCATACATGTGTAAATCTTGTGAGCTTTTTTAAAACAACTAAACAGTTACATGTGATCCACTCACTCACCAACCCCTTTCGTCTTGACCGACCCCCTGCACTCACAATAATTTGAAACATCACACACATACACACACACACACATAAATCATCCCAGCCAAAGTGTTTCCACTCAATTACCAGTTTATTTCTTTATTTCAGACAATTCCAAAACATAAATATTCAGACTTAATCCAGTTCATCCCACCCTTCCTCCCCCTTCCCTCAAAAGAACAATACTGTCAAAAGCACAGCAGAAAAAAAGAAAAAACAACCCACAAACAGGATGACTAACTCAAATCAAAAAGATCTCTGTGTTTGAAAGCTGCTGCTTGTTCTTTTTTTCACAATTACTCCAGTCCTTTCTCCAGTTTCCGAATACGCAGCAATATTTCTTTTGCTGTCAATTTCAGCACTTCCTTTTTTTTTCTTTCATAATTCCCTTGCTTTCTTTCAGATTGTTCATTTTTTGCTTGATTTTTTCATTTCATATGAAGATCCTGTCACCAAAGAGAGTTTTTTCAGTTTCTTCATACTGAGTTTCTCCAATCTCATCCCCGCGATTGTTTTCTTCTTTTGTTTTCCCCCCTTGATATCCTACTTTACGCTCCTAGAAATGGCCTTTTCTGCCACTCATAATGGGCAACTACTGGCGAAGCACGTGAATTAACGCAAAAGTGATGTTCCCCCTGTTCAACACTTCTGCGTCAAGAATGTACAATCGGAAAAAAAACACAAGAATATATATATTTTGTGGGTGTGTTTGTGTGTTTTGTGTTTGTTTCAATATACATCTGCATGTGTTTATTCAAAATAACTTATGCTTAAAAACATGCATCTTCACTCCCTAGGTAAACAACACGGATGGTCAGTCGACATAACTCAACATATCTTGTTGTCAGCTTACCCCTAAGTTTATGTCATTAGACTTTCATCCTCACATGTTTGTCATGTATAGCTGATTTATCTGTAACCAGTTAGTAAATGAGTGCACTCCCCACAATATTGTGGATCTGCAGAGATCCCCCTTACCTCCAACTATTGGTAGAAATTGATTCATCAAAGATCACATAGAACCAAAAAAATGTTTTAGAACTCAAAACTATACAAAACTGGAAAACTTTCTTCAAACATATGCATATTTGATATAGTTATAATTAAACAAAGTGAAAAACAAAAGCTAAAAACCAATTCATCAATCGGTTTTCACCTTCAATTTACATGTGCACAGGACGAGTCTTGCTGAAACTGTCGACCTGGGTTAAGACGAATGTGCAAACGGACCAATCTTCAGGCACGGTGACCTGTGGATTTGTTTTCCCGCTGCAATAAACATGAACAATACAACCTTGCATTTGGACGGATACATTGCGTTATTCACCATAACCCTTGTACTCACACTTTTCTTCTTTTCTTTTTTTTTTTTTTTCTTTTTTTTTGGGGGGGCTGTTGTTTGTTTTGTTTATGTGTTCTTTTCTTTTTCTTTTAAGCGTTTCGTTCATTTTTGGTCTGTTTCAAACATATCAGTGTTAGATTTAAATATAATTTGTCTGTTCAATTGCACTGTGACGCAGTTGGAAATGGCAATATACTGTGACAAAAAGAAATGCCTTTGCAATACCTTCGGATCATATCTTAACCATTTCGATTCAAAAATAAGATAAATCAAGGAGCAATTATAAGACATTGACAGTATGTCTGAAGAAACAAATGCTTTTCAACGTTTCTGAATCATGATGGTGTGGGCTTTTGCCTTTTCCCCTCCTATCAAAAGGCAATTCTTGTTGCCCCCCCAGCTGCAGAAAAACACATTGACATTCTGTGTGCATTTATGTGTAAATTATACATAAATCAAATAATTTGCTTATACCCAGCGTGGTAAAGTTATACATTGAGAACAACTACCAAAGAGTACTGTTACAAGTTATTCCCTTCATTTGTGCCTGAATGAGGAGCTGAAAGTATTGTACCCTTCACAACTGAATCTGTGACAGGGCATTATATTTCAATCTATGCATGATTTATTCCCATTTTTATCAGATTGATTCCGAAGCAATTTTAATTCACCCCAAAACAACAGCAGTCAATTAAGATATTTAATAAGTACACTTACAAGTGCATTACTCTACTGCAAGTCGCTGAAGCCGCTGATCTCTCCACAAAACTGTCGACTGTTTATCACTCAACTAAATAATCGCACTGGATTGAATGTTGGACTAAAAAACATGCAATTAATCATCATACAGCAATGCATACACGCATGAAAGTGTGTGTTGTTGTTGTGGTTTGGGTTGTCAGGGGGATCCACGTGTGTAAACCCCCTCCTCTGCCTCAACCAACACACACACACACACACACACACCACACTACACACACACATACACACACATACACACACACTACAACACACACACCACACAAACACACACTACACACACACACACACACACACACTATGGTGATTGGACATGTGATTGTGATTACCTTTACTGTTGTCTGCAGAACTGAAAATCACAAAAATAATAAGTGTAATTCATCTTTTTACAATAAATAAAAATATGTCATTGATGAGGAAAAAGATAATAAAATTTTTTTTAAATCCAGATGTATTGCTCATACCAAAACGTAGAGGACAGTACACTCTCCTCATCTCTCTCTCTCTCCTCTCTCTCTCTCTCTCTCTCCTTACAACACCGCATTCTTTACTCTCCATTCCCCCTTACTACAAAAAAAAAACCTCTACACCTTATATATACACAATCATCCTACCACTGCAGTCCACCAACCACCACCACCACCCCCCTCTCCCACTTGCTTACCCCACCATTATTATCATTTATTTTCTATATATCCATGCTTTTATCTTGTCATTTTTTTAATTAATAGAAAGACAAAACAAAAAAAACCACACGCACACACACATACAAGCACAGTCACAGCACACAATATTAATAATATATTGTTTTTTTTATTTTATTTTTTTTTTTAATACAAAAAAGATAGACACACATTCAACGAAAAATAGCAGACAGACTATCACCTGTTGTGATCATATTCAGCAATATCGCGTGCAAGTTTCCAATGTAGATTCTAAGCCCTCCTCACATGCAAACCCAAAAAACCTTATGAGTAAGTAATAGCCGTCAATTTTTAAGTAATATACAGCATTATGATCTAACATAGGAACAATAATGCTCAATATCAATAGTCAACCCGGATTTTTTTTGCCAGACATTTCTACCAATACAAAGACACATCATTTAAATATTAAATTAATACATGATATATAGATTGCATTACTGACACAGTCCTGAAACATCTACATCCCAAGCAAGATCTGAAATAGATTCACAGCTTGTTGTCAAAAAGTCAGTACTCTAAAATAAACTTCAGACCCCATGACTCATAAGCCCATATTCTGTAGAGCGAAGAAAAATCAGTGAGCACTCATTGCAAAGCACAAAATCTTTGTACAAACAATTTCATTTTACACCTGTCAAAAGCTGATCAGAAACAACACCACTACATTGTAATCAACTAAAACAAAACTCACCATCAACACCCTAAACACTGACTGATCCCAATGATTGCCAGATGTTCTTCATAGCATTCGGTGTTGGTGTTTTCCTCCACCGGGTTTAGGTTGCATTGGCTTTCCTTGGCCAAAACAGCAGACTCAAAAGTCTAACGATAGCACATTTTTATTTGACACCGCTGCTCCCGACATTGCCACCACCGCGTTCACTTTGGTGTGATGGTCTTCCCAAATTCTTTTCTTTTTTGCCACATCACCGCGTCTGCAGTTTCATACCATATACGTAGTGCAGACTCACTTCATCCAAAATTTCGATTCATTATCCTGAAATTTGCTTCTTGGCACCTTTGTCACTTCCATCATTTCGGTTTCTAACACCCGCGTGGAAGAAAATGCCAGATAACGCTGCGCAGGGGATGCTAACGGTGAAGCCCGAAAGTCTAAAAATAATATCTTACAAAGTTCGGACTTCGTTGTCCAAACCTGACCGACCGCCCGACGGCGAATCCCACTGCGCGCTGCAAAACCAGTCCAACGTTTTCAACGTCGGGCGTCGCGCGAAACGCCAGACGACAGTTGACCGGCCCCAAGAATTGACCCACTGGACCCGTGCCACCTGACCAGCGCCATCCTTCTTCACAAGAAAAAACAACTGCGGAGCAACACCAACACCTTACAGAGCAACACCAATACCTTACAGACAACACCAATACCTTACGAGCAACACAACCAACACCTTACGGAGCAACACCAACAACAAAAAACTCGATGGAGCAACTCCAATACCTTACGAGCAACACAATACCTCATGAGTAACACCAATACCATAGGATCAATACACCAATTCCTTATGAGCAACACCACACCACCTATCCTCAAGACTACACCACTTCCTTATGACAACACCAACACCTCATAGAGCAAACACCAGTACCTTATGGAGCAACACCATCACAGATACCTCATGAGCAACACACTAACCATACCTTATGGACAACACCCAATACCTATGGAGCAACACCAATACCTTATGATAACACCAACATCCGATACCCTCCTGACAACACCAAGACCTTATGAGCAACACCACTACCTTATGAGCAACACCAATACCTCATGTAGCAAACACCACACCTCAGGAGCAACAACCACTACCCTTACGACCAACACCACTACCTTACGAGCAACACGCACTACCTTACGGAAGACAACACCACTACCTATGGAGCAACACCCAAGAACAGCATTTTAACCAATCCTGACTCACTTGCTCAACCACCGTGTTTTGGGCAAAATTGCCTGAAAGCCCGCCTTTTCCTTTTCGGAAGAGAGGAGAGAGAATCACCGCAGACGACATAGAAAAGAGACAAGAGAAAGACAGACAGACAGACAGAGAGGCGGCAGACAACACACACACACACACTCTTTCTCTCTCTCCAATTAATGACATAAAAATCCGCACACTTCTTCTGACTAATTTCCACCTACCAAACTTGTAACACGGCTGAAATCTGATCACTTAATTACGGCCCGCGGCAGTTTGCACCTAGCCTGTCCTTTATAAAAAACTAACACACTCAGCGTTGGTTCACCACATTTGGAAAAGTCTAGATTGCCATCAGATCGAGCTGTCGAACTGCAGCACGACCCGCCTCATGGTTTGAGCCACCATTCAAGAAGGCTGTGTGATTCGTCGGTTGTGACCACTGTGTGTTAATTTTGTTATTTTTAATGCTAAGGCTAAAACTTACTGAAGAACAGTTTGTATCGAGCCAAAATTTTATTTTAACTGCATGTTAAGTATTTTTTGAAAGAATTAGTTGAGTCAGTCAGTGAAGGCAAGCTAACTATTCACATGTTTGCCCGGCACACGGCGTTGTAACACGTTCCTCGCTATACCCGAGAGCCGCCTCTTTCTTTTTTCGTCATTGCGCTTAACTGGTAGGTGAAGGGCGGGTAATCACACATTCGTATTTGAAACATTTTTAGCTGTTCCTCCCAATAAAAAATGTCTCAGATTGTATTAGACTTGATTGATTGTTAACTAGAGATTTCAGTGTTCTGTGGCAAGCTGATCTGTGTAATAAGATGTTATACTTTTCTACTTTTTTTAATTCTAGACCAGTTCAACTACCTTCCATGGCTCTTATGGCAACTGAATGCATTGGCGAATTTTTGGCAAACAAACTAATAGGTTAGCAACCTTAGTACATCTACCATATGGAGAGGAGGAGTGTGTGCTAGCACTATCTTCATATAAATGCTTTCAAAAATAACATGACGGAAGTACTATACAACCTACAAAACATTGGTAACAGATAGGCAGCTCAGCCGAAACTTAATCGCTACCGAACACCGCGACCTCGTTGACACAGCGCAACGGCAAGCGACCCAAAAAATCAATAAAGCAGAGACTGGGCTTGCCAGTTCGGGGTGTGGTGGGGGTGTATTCATTTAGGTACAGCGCGCCAGTGTCGTTACGCAGGTATATTTGTCAATGAAGGTGTGTGTTGTATGAGAAATATTTAGCCTACTGGTATGTGCAGTTGGTTTTGTTATAAATATTGATCATGGCAGAACAAAGATAGTGGAGATTTCTAAGCTGACAATACTTTACGACATGAGAGTAACCAATGCACAATTTGTTATGTTTCTTGTGATTGAGAGCACAGGCCCTTCCATCTCGAAAATAACTAGCGCTTTACTACCTGACGTCATAGGTCCCAGTGCAAGCCGTTTCTTTCACTATCGAAGATCTATTTTTAGATGACTACTGCTTTAGCTAACAGTGCGCGCGCACTGTAAGACGCTAGAAAGCCCCAAGCAAATACTACAGGTCAATCAGGCGAGCTCGCCTTATTAAACCTAGAAACCACGAGCTACCACTGACGAAAGATCTATTTTAATTATCTGCTTAATGCAGAGCGTTGGTTGTTTAGAGTTGACGCCTGAATTTCACCAACACTTTATTACTTTTATATATTGCTGTGAGTACTGGCTTCACTGCTTCGCTCAACGCCGGCTTCAACTTTTTTTGGCTGCCGCACACACACGCACTCCCCCCTACCGCCACCCCACGCCGCACGTCCTCCCACCCCCACCCAACGCACCACGTCCCCCCACCCCCACCCCACGCACTCAACTCCTCCCACCCCCACCATCTACCCACCACGCACGTCCCCCACCCCCCACCCCACTGTCATATTGTGTGTTTGTTGTTTGTTTGTGTTTGTTGGTTTGTTTTGTCCGGGCCCCCCACGCATGCACACCCCCAACCCCCACCTGCCCACCCCCCCCACCCATACACATGCAAACACTCAAGTTCCTTCTAAGTTTTTTAAACAAGTTATTCTAAGTTCTTACTTAAGTTACTTCTAAGTTGTCCTTAAGTCATTCTCAGTATGCCCCAAGTTCTTACTTAAGTTACTTCTAAGTTTTTAAAAAGTTCTTAAATATGTTCGTGAATAAGTTTTTTTAATAAGTTCTTGCTCAAGTTTCTTAATAATTCTTGATTAAGTCATCCTTTAAGTACAACCAAGTTCTTATTAAGTATCTATAATTATCAAAAAAATACAAGCTATGTTTTTATCTAAAAATTAGATGTCTAAATAGTACACACAACGCCTCAAAAAACGTGTCCATCGTTGAGTATGTCTGTGCTCGGCGTTTTTGCATAGATTATAAGAAATGAAAGAAGCTACATCGCCTACAACCGCATTGATTACAATTCTGGTCTAAGGAAATGGTCTTTTATAGACTCCAGGTCTTTATTTATTGACATTCACATTTTATAATACCCATGAACTATTTTTAGAAAAAAAATTTAAAATAATATTCCATTATAAATGGATCAAAATGATGCTTGTTATTGCGGTTTTGGCGTGCTGGTGTCCTTTTCGGCATTTAGTGGCTCAATTTTTTTGATAGCTTTCGTTCAGTTCCATTCTTTAGATTATGTTTTATTACAGTAATAACCTCCCCAGCAAGCACAGGCGCCAAAAATGGTCAACATTTTTTAAGTTCAATATTCCACGAAGACTTTGGGCCCTTGTATCACATGGAGTATTTATAGCTAGCAATGAACACCTGTTCTGGCGTTGGAGGTGTTATGTTTTCAGATGAGTCATATTTTGGTAACATTAATTTTTTTGTCTGTTCCACTCTGCTAATTTTCTTCCTGCTTCAACACGCCAGATTTTTTTAAAAATGCTCCTCCGCCTGATTCACGTTTTCTGGTCAACTTTCTCCACCTGATTCAGTGTTTTCTGTTCTGCTGATATTCTAATCGTTCATTTCAGAGCGCGAGTCGAAGATATAAAATCTAAGTGAATAAAAGTATAAATCCATGATTAAATGTAGCTAACAATTTCCAAAACTATAGTTAAATCATCATCCTAAAGACTCTCATGACTATGTTAAAACTGATCTTGCGTTAAATTCATACGTAAGATCTCGTTCAGAACTAGGGGACAAATCTACTGACTAGTTTAGTGTACAACTAAAACCGTTTCCCCACACTTTTCACCATTCTAGACCCCCAGGCTGCGCTTCATACCTGTTTATGATACTTTATAATTCTTGTGGCGGCATCTGTTGAAATCTGTTCAATGCTGAATTCAGTTTCCGAGGAACGTTTTGTTTTTTCCACAAACGCTGCAAAGAATACACAGCCTTTCCTTTTGGGCATAATAGCTTGATCATCAACTTGTCCATTCAAATAGTTCAGAGAAGGTTTTAGGCTGCCTTGTAGATGTAGGAGATCAGCCGCTGTTCCTGTTTTTATTAAATTATAATTATTTTATTTATAAAATGAGCACCGCAAAAACTGTTGCTAACCTTGTCTACCATTCTGGCAGTTTATTGAGGCTAAGTGTAGGATACTCAATCTTGGTAAAAGCTTGTAAAATAAAACCAAAGGCAAAAGAATCTGGCAAACGAGACTTTGGAGGATTCAGCAGAAGCTAATTGCTAATCATTGCAGCTTCGGTTGCCACAAAGATTTTCTAGTTAAGCAAGGAAATTAATTCCAGACATATAAATATGTAAGAAAAAAAATACATTTAATAAAAAATGCTTCACTCGCAATAATGATAGGCGGCGCGTGTAGAAGCGCTAGCTTATAGCGGCAGTAATTTTGCATTTATAAACTGGAATGACAGCGAAGAAAAATACATACAAAGCATGGAGGAACTAGCACTGCACAATACCCTATGAAAGGCAGAACGTACTTAGATTTTAAAAATGACACACGGGAAAAGACAGGCATGCAGCTTACACGATTTAAAAATGTTGAACAAGCAATAAAACAATATATCTATAACAGCAAACCAATCGAGACATTGCACCCACCAAAATTCATGCTTTTAATCCAACCATCAAAAACAAAAATGCAAGAAATCGGGTTTATTGTCGTTGGTATGACCTTCGTGTCTTTTGTTGCACATAATATTGGCTGATAAAAATGAACAAAATCTATTATTCGCCCAAAGGATACTTGAAAGGGCATCCAGCACATTAAAAAGCAAGCCAAGCGGCAGGAGTTTGACAAACAGCAAAGAATGGTTATCAAAAAGCAATTTGCCAAATTATTTACCTGCCCCTAAACGAAATACGATGAACCACACTTTGTTTAATACAACTCCCAATGACACCGCATCAAATGAATCTTCTATATTTATACCCCTGATAGGATTAACGCATAAAGATTTAATAACGCACTTACAGTCATTGACGTAAGCATCAAGATACAAAGATGCGGAACCATTCACACAAAGAGTGCTTCCTGCTGTTGCTGTTGCCAAACAGCTATATACCATACGAGGCCCCATTAACTTAATCCTCCTCATGATTCAAGTTTATGATGGGAAAAGAATGTAAAGGCCAAGTGAATCAATTATGTTAAACAAAGAGTTACCATAAAAGAGCATTCCAGGAGTTTCACAGATCACAGGCTTTAGTTGAAAACCTTAACAAACATTAGCCGAAAGACTTTTCTTCTCCTACCTAAATCCAATATCACAGAGAGCTGATTGACAATTCTCGCACACACAGAATGGGTTTAAGATTGCCCTCAGTTTTGCGCGCAATGAAAATGAAGATTTAAAGGCCTAAAACCAGTACAAGCAATCAAAAGAAAAACAAGATATGTGGGGGTGTGAAGGGAGAGTCTACATCCGCAAACTATTACCGTTTGTTTGAAAGTAAGGTACCTTTATATTTACGCGGGGAACAGAAGGGGACACTCAGCATCAGGGCAACCGAGCCATTGAGTGTTGACCCTACGAAATAAAAAGAATGTAAAAATGAATCCGCCCCGTGTATTATTTACAGAAACGGACACAAACAAAACAAAAACCGCTCTCCCAAAGAATCTTTTGGAAGGAAGAACTGCAGATAATCCTCCCGCCGGCACTAGTTCCGCTTTAATTAATTTACGGTTCGTCCATGCCCATTGCAATGAAACTCGATTAACAAACACTAAACACACGTATTTGTGTTGTTTTTCATCTAATGCTTCTTTGTTACAACAGTTTGTGTTGACTCAATAGATTAGATCGCGTTTTTACCCGTTTCATGATGAAAAGTCTTATTTGCCAAACAAGGCTTCTTTGTATTGTCAGTGATATTTTGACTGCACAACACTGCGAGATATTCTCCTTTGCTTCTTAATGATTTTCTCCTGCGAAAACACGAAATACAGTACATTTTCGATCTTAACCCCACATACTCACTTGATCACCTTCCAGAAAATTCATCCTTCCAGCTTTCAAAAACCTTCCTTGTTAGTAATTGAAATGCCAAAGGCCGAATCTTTAGGGTAAGCCTATTGTCGTACCACCCCGCATGAACCTTTAGCTACTTCTAATCCCTGTCGTTATAGATGTCTTCAGTAGGAATCTCTATAACAAAACGATCTGTATCGGTAAAGTACTCCTGACTCAGGATACGAGCTTAAAGTAGTCCATAAAGAAACTCTAACATCAAAAGCTTTGATAATTCTAAAAACAGTAAAACCCAAAAATACAGGTTTTGTCCAATTGACTTTCTTTTTTTCATCATAACCAAAAAGCAGGTCATGAATCTTTTAAAGTCCTGATAATTTGTTTGAAGTCAAAGCATTAATTGCTTCGATCTCTCTGTGACCAATCCGACGTCTTTGCGCTTGTGTGTAATCTCCATAACTTTTCTATTCCAAAACAGCTGTGTGTATCATGCACTTAAAAAGTCTTTTTCTGAAGCAACTGTGGATTTTAGTTCTGAGATCAGTGTACTTCATGATGTATGGTTTCATGAACTGTGTCTTGATCAAAAGCAATTATAACGATGAACATCTGTCTAACTTCAAACCAAGTCTTAATAAAATTGTAGAAGTCGGTAATGACAGACATAATTTTTTTTGCCCCGAAGAAATAGCACAATTTAGATGCGGTTCTCTTGGATCCATCTTTAGACTTTCTGCTGCTAATGGATAATCAATATGCAGGTCATGTAGTTTCCTGAGGAATCTAAGTCAACTCTAGAAGAAACCACGCTGTTGATCAGGCTTAACTGCCCAACCACTTTAATGCCTTTTGAATATTATTCGTACCTTGTAACATTCTAAAGTTACTAATGGTAGTGATTGCGCCAATGCCATCCATACAGAGTGTTTCATCTAATACGATAGATAGTTAGACCTTTTACTCGGATCATAGTCGTCCAATATTTGTTGTTTGCGTACATAAGATGCAAACGCCATACTAATTCCCCCACGCAATCCTTTTCAATCATCTGAATCATTGGTAAATCGACAATAAATAAATCTTACTCCCAGTAAACTTTTAAAAGCATCCCAACTCATCCGCGCAAAAAGTAATGCGCATATCCAACTGGTAATGTACATGCAGTCCTTTCTATAATTTTCCAAAGACGTCCTCCAACAAAATCAAGTATCTCCATCAGTAGAGTCATGATATCTCTCCAGCGTTTTACACTCTAACTTCAGGCCACGCATCGTTGAGCATCTGTAATCGATATCGCTGATGTCCTTTCCTCTAAGACTAAAAAGAAACCGCCTTTAGAGAACGTCTCTTCGTCAAACCTTTCCTCCAACTGTACGATGTACTCATAAGGATAAACCCCTTTCTAACAAGCGTTGAGTCAAAAAATTCTTCCCGTATATTGGGCAGGGACCTTAAGGACATACAAGTGCCTCTAATGAGCCCATCATGTGCTGATAGAGTCGTAGAAATAGACTATGGTTATTTAAAGTGAAACACATGTACTTTTCTGATGACTACTGTGCAATTGCATGCTACCTGAAAGCGTTGGTTACTGCTTTGGCAATATAAGATGAAGTCCCCGTACTTCGCAATTATGACAGAAGATGGTCAGCGTCCATGTCTTAGGATCAAACTTTAGTTTGACGATTGCATTGTTATGCGCCGCCCTCTGAACTTTCCCCGCTAAATGTGATCATGTCTCTTACTGTTGGGGTTTACACTCATTGGGCGGTAGCTCTAAAAAACCGCAAATCCACACCAATGCGTGTCTGAAGTCAGGAACTGTAGTTGGACTTCAGGCTCATTAATTTCAGATAAGTTTAGATTATTAGAACAGCATTACCACTTTCAGATGCGTTCTAAGAAGTAATTCTGCAGCATCTGGCCCCTCTATATAATATTTCTCTTTGAATGGCGCCATCCCGACCTACAACAATGAAGGCAAATAACAAATCTGATGATTACTCCATTAAGACTGTTTTTCCGAAGTTTTTGTGCGCTGGCCCTTCATAAGAACAATGAATGATTCAAAACATGCGTAAACCACATATGGAGAATGTTGCAGCCTATTCCCAGTTCTTAAAAACAACTTAGATCCGGGCGGGCGTAGTTTAGTTCTGATTATACATCAAACTGGGCCGATACAATTTTCTTATTTCGCATTGCGGCTTGAACAGATGCATTCATGTTAAACATTTTCTGCAAAATTCTGTTTGTGCCCATCTTTGAGTATGCGTGCTTTAGTTTACTCATTGATACGTATCAAAAGTTGTAGATGTGCAGCCCCCGCCAGGTGGAAAACATTAGTAGTTGAAAGTCAACAGATTTTTTGTCTGGCTCGCCAATCGTTGGACGTTCTTGACACTGTAAATTGCACCAAATCTGTTTTCCTCAATACCCATGTGTAGACATAATCAGTTATGGGTTTGTTTTGCTCTTCAAACTGAATCAATCTGATCTACACTAACAGGAAAGAATTCACACTCAAGTTTAAGATCCATTGATTAAGGAGGGGCGATAGTTAGACACTCAACTCCCCCTCCCCACCCCCCCCCCCCTCTCCTCCTCTGCGTTTTGCGCGTAATTCAGCCATTGACAAAACACACCACATAAAACAGTTTGTTGTCCTGAATTCCTTATGTTTAGAACTGCTCTTTTTGGCGACTAACGCTGGGGTAGTGGAATGTTAGGAACTGCCTACAATCGGCGCATACTTAACCCCCTGTTTTTAATTTGATCTCGAAGCGACTATTTCGCCGCTCATGACCAACCAAGCCTCTCATTTACTTCTCAGCGGCACGTCACTCTACTGTGAAGCAGACGTTCTGCCCAACCGGGTGTTAAGTCAATATGAGAAAGAATAGTCTGCTGTTTAGCGTTGAACCCAAACCTTCTAGATTTTTCTTCATTTATTTTACATAGTCATTAAAACAGCTACATTACTTACTGGCGTCTATTGTAGTTTGCGTGGAACTTGCGAAATAGCAGACCACACTTGCCCGTACGCTTCCTGGATCAATAACTTCTAAATCAATATCATGCAGTGCTCTTGATAAATTTTTCTTGCTGCTTCAAAAAATTCTCTGACTTCATATATCTTACCATGTTGATATCTTTTTCTAACTCAAATATATTTTTTTTAAATTAAAAAAAAACAATACTTATTCAGAATCAATATCAACAGTCCTTTTTGTGCTTGGACTCCATAAAACTAAAGTAAAAACAACACAATTTTTTGGTGTTGTTAATGTGAGTTTCTGTTAAGAACAGCGTTTAATGTCTCGTTTAACTTTTTTTTTAAGACATTCCTTTTTTATCTGCTCGGGTCTGGCTTTGAAAAAACTTGCCACCTGCCTAGGGGGTTAGCAACTGTTGTCTTTTGGTAGTCATCAAAATCCGGCCTGTAAACATTAAATTCTTAATCCGTTGATGTTTTAAGTCAACAAGCGCTTTATTTATTGACAGTTTGAACGAGCTAAGTTTAGCTGTTATTAGTTGAACCATAGCTGTGTGCTTTTGGAGTTTAGTTTTTATTTTTTTGCTGGCCACAACACTTAATGAACACAGGCAAGAGTAAAGACAAACCTCCTAGAGGTACAGCTGCGTGCACCTATGCCCGTTGCAAAGAGACCAAGCACTCGTTCGCAGCTGAAGAGCGCTTATAGTCGATGCGTCCTATTAACATATGTAACACATAAAGGCAGCAAAAACCTTCGTTTGGGTTTTTTTGTGGGTTTTTTTTATTTTTTTGGGGGTTTTTGTGGTTTTGGTTTGTGTTTTTTTTTTTTTTTTTTTTGGGGGGTTTTTTTGTGGGGGGGGGGGGGGGGGGGGGGGGGTGGTGGGGGGGGTGGGGTTGTTTTTTTAGGGTGGGGGGGGGGGGTGCTGTATTTTGAAAGGTCCTCTCTAGTTTTTGTTGCATTTGTTAATGTTTGTTAATCCTGAAGGTTTTTACATTTCAGGGGGTTTTGTTTTTTTTCTATAACAGCAGAATTGCCTGCAATCTACGTCTTTTTTGCGGCGCTGTGGCACATTTGGATAAACTTGAAACAGACAGCTTTTTATAAAATAAAAATAATTAGTATTGTATATCTTTTAATCTGTTAACCTCATATCACTGCCGCATCTATAGATTAAAAAACAAATGTACAGTAATGCGGTTTTTATTCGCTTCTTTCTTCTGTATCAATTTGAATTTTATTACGTCTCCTCACAGCTCTCCCCCTTTCCACCAACTGAGTATCCTCTGTTTGACCTTAGGTCAATCCATAAAACTAATTTTGTTGTTAAATAATCATCAAGTCTTACACTGGTGAAGTGTAGATCTTTAGCCACAAGGTCAAACGTGATTTCTACACCTCCCACCTCCAAACAGTTTTCTTATTTCATCAAAATGCGGATAAGGTTTAGCCCGCTAGCATATATTTGGTTAGGACTGCCCTCAATCGAACATTTACTTTCTTTATTTTTTGATTAAAAAACTTTTCACTTTCCAGCTTTTGAATGGTTCTTCATCTTCACATCCGCAATAAAATACCTAAAAAGCGATCTGCTGAACCTAAAACTAAAATTCCATATAGTGTCTGTCCCTGCTTCTGGGATATGTAAGTAGATGAATCACTCTTTCGTCATATATAGATAATTTAGACTGAGTATTGTTGCCAATCAGCCTTCTAAATTCAGGTTGCTACAACGTCAACTCTAACTGATGTCAGAAATGCTGTACTTTGCTTCGTGTCTGTTGATCGGATAACTACGTTTGTATTCGTTTAAAATTAGTTCATATGACAGTCGGTCTTTAATGCTCCTTGAAAGTATGGCGCATGCCTTTTTAACAACTCAAAATCTAAGGGAATGGAAAAGCGATTTCCCAACGCAAAATTATACGGCTACATACTTTCCGTCTTTAGTATGCTTCATCGGCCGATATCCTATGTTTTATTGCTTCTTCAATTTCGATTCTTGAAACGCTAGATCACCCTGTTCATTCCCGTTATCCCATAGATCAGAATATTTAAAAATATGTCATCCTTTGTAAAGAAAGGATATATCTTGCCCCTCCAGTTTTATAGGTAAATTTTTCTTACAATTGCCCCGCACCAAATTCTGGACAACCTGTCCTGTTTGTGTCTGTTGTTGAATCGTACTATTTTTGAAAGTAAACGCGCAGAGCCTGCATCAAATCACTTTTCATCTGCTCCAAGGTCCGGAAATTTGACAGTAGAATTTGATCTGCATCAATAGTAGATGGATTATTTGGAACATAAATATTCCGATTAAGTTTCCCTTCACGCAAAGGGTTCTTTCAGCTGTCTAGGACGGTCAAGAAACGAGCCATATGCATGTAACTTTTTTTATAAAACAAAATAAAAAAATTAATTATTAAAAGAAACATGGCAGGCATTGAAGATGAAGATTATGAGTTTTTGATCGTGAACGACATGATTTGGATTCCCCTTGAGCGGCAGGTCGCTCGGGGCTCTCATTGCATGAATGAATTAACAAAATCGGAGTACAATTACCAACAAGTCGGAATAAATTAACAGAAAGTAAGGTCAGATCATTATACCAAAGTTTAGGCCTAAGAATCCTCCCGAATTTATAGACCCTAATGATGTTTTGGAGGAAAGATAACATTTTGTTTTTTGTGAGGAGCGACCAAGACATACTTGTATCAGCTTACGACTAAAAAAACCCATCAAAGTATTTTAGCCGTGGGCACAATTAGAAATAACTCCCCTGCCGAGCGGACAAAATCGCCTTGGCCTGTTACCAAAATAAGGCGGAGGCATGTTGCCTAAACTTCAAAACACACAGCAAGAACTCCGCAAACAGATAACGCAAATCAAAACTTGGAACTTTAAAGAATTAAATCATCAGCAGGTGAATTAATAAATGTAATAGTAGCAGAATCCAGTTATTTCAGAAAGAAACAGCGTTAAAGACTATACGACGACTCCCGCCGCTAACCCATGCAGAAATAGCGCCCTTGTCTACTTTAAGAACCATCAGAGGCGAATTAACAAAACAATTTAGCAAAACAAGTGAGACTAGATAGCATATAAGAAGAGAAAAAGAAAAACTCGTTGAGGCTGATGACGCCAACTTAGGCATGATATTACAGAAAGAATAACCCAAAGAACTAAAAGATCATGTAACAAGAAAGAACAGCAAGACAAAGTGCTAACTACTAACCGAGACCAATTACGAACTCAGTGAATAAATAAGAGAAACTATCCGAAAAATTATATGAGACACAACGCTAGCAGAACGAATCCAAACACTGTTTAGAGAGCAAGGAGTCACATTAGAAAGCGTTATTAACAGCCTTAGGATTTGCAATAAGCACTGCTGGTGTTGCTATTACTTGGCGGGCGGTGAGTCAAAGTCCAGTGCCTCCGCCGCCAACGCCGATAAATCATGGGTATAAAAAACAGCTTGATCACTTGCAAGTTTATGAAAAAAATTAGCGGTAAAGCCTGAAACGCTTAACCATAATATTGGGGAGTATTGTCAGCTGCGTTAGTCTACTGCAAGAAAAAGTATTGCTTTAAAGCCGAGCACTTATGGGCATTAGTTCTCTTAATATTTGGTTAATAATTTAGTAAAATAAGAACCGAGTAATCCTAGGCCAGGGTAAGTCCAAGAACAAGCGCTGCTTTTCAATCATGGTCATCGCGAACAAGTCCCGCGAAGCTTTGCTGAAGTCTTCAATGGCCTTTGGGCTTTGCCGCGGGTTGATTACTTATTTCTTGGGCGTTCATTTACTGCATGCAAATATTACAGGCTCAGAATTTTTATGTCCGTTTTTCCCAACCTTCGTTCATCGCCTGCTAAAAGAATGTCATTATTATAGTTTTTTTATTGTACCTATCTGAAGTCTGATCCAGAAGGCAGCTTGATATAAACACAGTGCCAACACAAAGTCTACTTTCGATCTTGCTTATTGTAAAACATGTTGGTACCTTTGAATACTTGAAAGGAAAATTCAACTGAGAATTAATGGCGTCCTCTAAATTTGCTAATATTTTTTGTGCGTGCAAGCCAGTAGAAGTAATCAGTGTATGCTCGATCTGCCTGTTGCTTGGCGAACCTAGCAAACACCAAACGAAGTGCGAATAGAGTCGTTTATTCGTTTCTAATTCCCGCTCTATTAGGCCTTAGAAAGCGTCGTAAGATATAATTTGCCATGCTGTTTTATGCTCTTGCTCTATGGACCATGGGCTCAACAATTTGAAAGGCGAACGCCGGTCAAAGTTATACTTTCTGAGCTTCCCTGAAAATAAATACGCCTATGACGCATGAGTATGATCCAACTTTTGTCTAAAGACTGTCTGATGTTAATGAAACACTGACAATTCGTTCACACACGACACATTGATACCTTTCAAAAGCGTTCTAGCTGTGTGACTATTAACTCGACTGTTCTGCATTGAGAATAAACTATTTGTCATGCGTAATGCGCTGGTGCAGTCAGTCAAAATACTCTGAAGGTCTACTAAAAATGAAATCTGTACACTGACTCACCAAAATCAGATGATTAAATGATTAGCTTAACGACACTCCACACCCATTTGATGCACAAAACACAGCAAAGTTTAGACTGGTTCTGAAAAACTGGCACGAATGACTAAACCAGCTTTCTGGATGTGCTCTTTTCATAGGGGGTTAAGATACGCTCTTCAATGGAGTCTCACCTTTTTATGAAAAGAGGCAGTCTGGGTCACAGCAATGTCAAGAGTATCGAGTTTTGCTATATTTTTTAGGATTGTAGTGCGGCCCCCACAGAATATTTTGCATCAGTAAATTGAAAGCACTCCATTTTTAATTTGTTTTAAAAAATGTTTGTAACAATAACAACTCAAGACCGCCCTTTCGTTTTTAGAACATGCTATTGATAACAATTGCCGGGGCCAAAAAACGGGTCCGGCTCCATGAACTATTTACCAATCTATTGGTTTAATATATACTAAAGACCAAGGGAATAATAAGCTACAAAATATGAAAGGAGAACAAACTACGGTTAAACAGTTAACAATAACCTGATGGATTAATTTACGGGTTATGCTCACTAATAGAAGCAATGAGTAACTTTGAACATTACACTTAACTTATCAATGCAAATCATAAAACAATATTAACATTCAAACCTGAAAAGCAAAATAACGTTTTGATAAGAAGCTAGCTAAAATGCTAGGCTTTACAACTAGCAATCTCCCCACTCATTGATTTAGTGTTTTCGCCAGAGTTAAACTACGTTTGGTGGGAAGTCCCCTCAAGCACCTTGAATTACAGTCCTTACTCTACGTTCATTTGGATGAGCTAATGCACTATGAAAACTTATATGTGGAAGGCCCTCACTGTTTTAAGACCTCTGCCGTCAGGAAAGCTTGCATATATGCATTATGAAATTATACAATTCCTAATTTACATTTTTAAAATTAGTTTGTGGGAGGGTCGGATCATTTAATATAAAAATCAAAGACAAAACGGGAAAGTCTAAAATGGTGATATCCGCACATTGTTTTTGCGGGAAATAAAATAATACGCTACTAAAAAATAATGTCGCGTGGGCCATAAGAACCAGATTAACCTTACGCCTGTTGAGGTGTATAACCCTTAACTTAAAAGACCTTGCAGACGTTGCGGACTTTGACAGAACTGAATAGGCACTTTGTATGGGTTTGAGTACACTAAAGATGGTGATTATAAACGCAAGAGGTTATGACAGTAAAAATTTCCTAAACTAAACAGCTGCGCAATCTAGAAGCAAAATAATTTGTCCATATGAATAAAAATAGTTCGAAAACCTGACCTCAATTGGCACTTAGAACATATTTAGAAATGGAAATAAAATTTCAATTTCATTAAGCCCATTTACATATTTTAGGCCGTCTCCAAAAAATTTCAAGAAAACATTCAACTCTGGCCCTTTACATGTAAGTCTTATGCCAAGGAAGATATCAGAAAGAGTTGAAATAAAGCGTATGGAATAAAACAGTACCTCCTCCACAAAGAATCAGTTTTCTGAAGATGACTTCTCTACAAAATTACAGTATCATTCCGCAAATGAATTAGAGACACGTCACAATAATATTTGTAATTTCTGTCTTAAAAGATGTAGAAGAGATGGGTTTGTGGCATTAGTGACGTCCTTCCTAAAAGGAATTCCTAATTAGCTAGGCAAAACTTAGAACTTAAAACTAAAGGTAAAACCGTCGTCAATCTTCACAATGGCGAGGATTTTAATGTCATAACAACAACAACATATCAATATTAGTCTAAATAGAAACAATCTTACAAACTGAATTGAATTAATCTTACGCATGTTATGCCTCCATAGGTTTATATTACACTGCACAAGTTTGTAACAGATGGACCGATAAAAAACAATAACCGATTAGATTAATCTTTTATAAAACTATGGAGCAGTAAACTTTATGACAAAAACCCCTCATTTTCCATTGATTTGTACAGTCTGTTGTGGAAAAAAAAATATATTTATTCCCGACCTGTTGACAATCATTTATCGTTATAATTTTGTTCATATTGTAATTTTCTGCCCAACATTAAATGAACAAAGCATATCGATAATAGAAGGTTTTATGACAGATAGACATATATTAGATTGATCCTAGCAATAAACTGAGTGAGTGGTTAGAACAGGTTTTAATAGACGGATTGAAAGAACGCAGACACTATTTATTAGAGATGAAGTTCGTAGAAAAGAACATAGTAAAAAAAAAAAACTACGTTTTGTCAAAACTGCTTTCAGTGGAAAGACAGCTTGAATAATGTGTGACTTTATTATGCCAGAAATATAACTCAGTTGTTAAAAGACTTAGAGACAGTTAAAGACTGTAGTGTTTTATTCACATGAAAGACAGAGACTCATTTGAAGAATGTTTGCGCGAAAATGATGTTAGTAATATGTCCAGAAAACACAAGATTAACAAAAACTAAAATCTGAAGTATAAAGTAAATAGTAAATAAAAACATAGACCCTGGCACAGTATGTTTGTTTGTAAGATACTCATTATTTTTTTGGTTATTAACGTCTACTGCCAGAGAACAGTAATTGGCGCTTGCGAGTGTTGTGTCGTCTGCCTGCCTCTCTGTCTGTCGTTTGTCTCTCTCTCTGTCTCTCTCTTCTCTTCGGTCCTGCGTGATTCTCTCTCTCTCTTCCGCCACAGAAAAGGCGCTTTAAAGGCCACTTTCGCCCAAAACTCGGTGTGAAGCAAGTGAGGTCAGGATTGTAAAAGGCGTTCCTCTACAAACCACTACCTTACGGTGCAACACCACTACCTTACGGAGCTCACCACTACCTACGGAGCAACACCACTACCTATGAAACAACACCCTACCTTCCGGAGCAACAACCATACCTAATGGAGCAACACCAATACCTTACAGAGCAACACCAATACCTTACTGAGCAACACCAATTACCTTACGAGCAACACCAATACCTTATGGAGTCAACACCAATACCTTACAGAGCAAACACCATACCTTACAGAGCCACAGCAATACCTTACGAAGTGTCCAGGGACGGGGAAATCGTGATTGGTATTGCTTAGTGCACTACGATGAAGTATTATATCAGGCTTAACACAACCAGGTTATCTTTGCACTCATACTCTCTAAGCACACGTCATGCGCACACCAAACATTCACCTCTCTCTGGAAATGGGATGTCAACCCATCGTTTCTCTCCTAACACGACTGAGAACGAAGAAATACAATCTTCTATGCTACTTATAATCAAACATAAAAAATCCAATTACACAGATGCTGCAAATCAACACCTAAAAGAATCAATACTTCCCCTAATCCCCGGTTATAATAAAAATGACTTCTACCTGGCCAGTTTTTCACACACCCAACAACCTTTCATCCACACCACACCACAGTTCTTGCAAAGTTTCGCACTCTTCTTCAGCACTGCTTGATGTGATGCCGCGTGGTTGACTGCTCCAGTTTTTTCAGGACTGGGTCTTCGGGTCGTCTCCTGGTATCTCTGACGTCGAATCTTCTTCTTCGTCTTCTTTCACTCCACCTCTGGGTTCAAATTCAGTTTGTCCCTTCTTCACCCACCTCTGCTTCAAACTTAGTTTCCATCTCTTCCACTTGGTCTTTAACTCTAAGACCTCGGTCTCTCTATCCTCCAAGACCACGTTTCTCTCACCCTTTCTCTGTCCGTGCTTCACTCCTCCTCCTCTTTCTCTTTCTCTCATCTGCCTCCTCTCCTCTCTCTCTCTCCTCCCACTCTCTCCTTCTCTGGTGTTGTTTTCACCCCTCACGTTGTCATCGCCATCAGTTTATATAGGAGGGACACAAAGGATTCCCCTTGCCATGCCTTTGTGTCCATGCTGCTCTCAACCCCTAGTTCACAAGTAACCCTGAAATCTCCATGTCGCTACTTCTCCCACACATCAGCATTTACACAAATCCCTACCTAATTGATAGCAAACAAACACTTAACCACCAATGGACATCGAAATATCCCGCCGACTTTCGTGGTCACTTAACAAACACAGTAATTATCTTTAAAGAGGCTACACATACCTCCACGGATCTTCAACCACCTGACATAGAACCACCACAGTGACACAAAAAAAACGCGGCAATACCATCTGAACGGAATCCAAAACTTCCTGCTCTTCACTGACTGTTAACATAAGAACCATCAGCTGACGGAGCATTACGCTCACTGGAGCGCCGATCGTAGTGTTAAATCCCTTCCCCCTTTCGCCACCGGCAGGTCCGAACTCTCTCCTAGGTGTCATCTGTCATCTGACTCTTCGCCGCCTTGCACACAGTTCCCGTGTGCGATGGGTACGGTACCCTGTAATGGTCTAATGACCTATTTGTATACTACTGACACACGTCCCTTTGCTCCAAGCGTCTAATGCCTTTTGGAGGTTTTCACGCGTTTTCCTTGACACGGACCACACCAATACATTAACAGAGCAGCAACACCCAATACCTTACAGACAACACCATACCATACAGACAGCAACACCAAACTTACAGAGGAACACGCAATACCTTACAGAGTTGCAAAATACTGCAAACGTGCTAAGGGGCTGGGCCACGCCAGAAGTATGAAGAACCACATCCCCGCTCCTCCGACAAATCACCTACACCCCCCCACCCCCCCCCCCAAACCATAGACACATCTCCATCCCAAATGTCAGCGCTGTAACTGAATCTTTCAGCCGCAAGAAAGAAAAAACAAAACAAATGGAAGGGCAGTCCCTCCCCTTTGTAACAACCATCTTCAAAGCTAACATTTTGCCCCTAAAGACAAGTCGACAAGCCCGACCAATCTGCGTGATCTTCCGACTGACCGTACAGACCATGAACAAGACCAAAGCGCGACCAATCTGGCATATCCTTCCGGACTGACCGTACAGACTATGATCAAGAACAAGCTCGACCAATCTGGCGTGATCTTTCCGGACTGTCCGTACAGAACTAGATCAAGAGAACAGAATTTATGAGGAGAAACCCAGAGAAACCCGTGGACGAAATCATGAGTTACACCACGGGAAATCATCGGCAATAACTCATTGGTGAACACCTGACCTCTCCAAAACAATAACATTGGACATAGAATCATGGCGATTCCACCATGGAAGCGTGTCGTGGCGTGCTTGTTGCGTGTGTTGGGTGTGTTTGGTGTGTTCGGGGTGGGGAGGTTTCAGAATCTACTTCGCGGCCCACAACCGTCTTCATTTAATAATGACTGTGAAGACACCCTGCCCAGCCTCTGTCTCGCCTGTGTTCGGTCACGAGCCTTGAGCTCTGCTCGTGGTACAATCGCACAGAACCCCAGGACGCCGTTGATCGTCACGAGCCGTGAGCTCTGCTCGTGGTGACTTCCACTGAACCCCCCATTGTCGCTGATGATGGAAACTGGAAAGTTACCAGAAGCTCCGTATTAGTCGCTAATGTCCCTGAGTTAATTGTGTAAAATATCTCAATCAACAATGTCTTGTTCAGTTGACAGATAAGTAGCTTTTTAACAAATAAAGAGAAACGGTTTACGTTAATTTTATCATCTTTTGCGTCTACTTTATTTATCACATTAACATAACGTGTCAACATCGCACGATTCCGCCTATGGTGTAAACTTCCTTACGATTAGCCTATAGCCCCCTAGCCAACAGCTTTTGGAGGCGATTTAGGAACATTGAAACGGAGCTTCATCGCATGACGTTTATAACACTACGGCTAATGGACATCACGGCCATAGCCTCTCTCTCTCTCTCGCCTTCCCCTCTTGAATACGGATATAAAAATAAATTTAAAATATAATTTTACGATAACATTTATGGTCTGCGGCCTGGAATAACTGCCCACAAAACTCAATTACTGGCAACAACAACAATGTAACAGCCACAACAACAAACAAAACAAGAGAGAAGAGAGAAAGAGAAGAGACGAAGAGAGAGAGAGAAAAGAGAGAGAGAGAGAGAGAGAGAGAACCCTCCTCGGCAAAGGAAATCAACAGAAGTACATTAGCGACCTTTGTCATTCAATTCATTTACGTAAATCTCACCCAGTTCACTTACAGAAACTGCATTATGAATGTGTCCACACACACAAAAAAAAACCTGAGCAAGAAGCGAGATGGGAAAGTGACTTGGTATTTTAAACCGTAAATTGTGCTCAGAGTCATCTTGAATCGACTGAAGAAAGAGGCGGAAGAACACCTGGCGGAAGAACAAGCTGGATTCAGGGCAGGCAGAAGCACAGTAGAACAGATCTTCACCTGCCGGATACTGATGGAGAAACATCTGCAACATCAGAGAGACCTGTTCCACAACTTCATTGACTTTAGGAAAGCGTTTGACAGGGTGTGGCACAAGGTCTGTGGCAGGTGCTCAGAAAGTTTGGCATAGAGGAGGGTCTCGTCCAAACCATCCAGGCGCTGTATAACACCGCCAGCAGCGCAGTCCTCCTCAACAACCAGATAGGGGACTACTTCAAGACCACAGTTGGAGTCCGTCAAGGCTGCCTGCTATCTCCCGTACTGTTCAATCTTTTCCTGGAAAACATCATGCGTGAAACCCTCCATGACTTCCACTCCACTGTCTCCATCGGAGGAAGAACCATCAATAATCTGAGGTTCGCAGATGACATCGACCTGATGGGAGGCAGCAACGAAGAACTACAAGACCTGACAAAGAGACTGGAAGAAAGGGCAGGTGCATATGGAATGGAAGTGAGCACAGAAAAAAGCAAAGTCCTGGTCAACAGCACAACCAACACCCATGCTGAAATCTATATGAACGGACAACAGCTTGAAGAAGTGGGCGCTTTCAAATACCTTGGTGCCACTCTCACCAAAGACGGTCGCTCCACAACAGAAATCAAGACCAGACTAGCGATCGCAACAGCAGCAATGGCAAAGCTAAACAAGATCTGGAAGAGCAGGGAGATCAGCTTTCCTACAAAGATGAAGCTGTACAAGTCCCTGGTGCTGTCCATCCTGCTGTATGGCTGCGAAAGCTGGACCATGACAGCAGAGACCACCAAGAGAATCCAGACGTTTGAAACTAAATGCTTCAGGCGCTTGCTCGGGATCTCTTGGCAAGACCGGAAGACAAACGACCTTGTGAGGAGCCAAATAACATCACTTGCAGGCCCCCAAGAACCCCTCTTGGCAACAGTCAAGAAGAGGAAGCTGTCGTGGTTCGGGCATGTCATACGCCACAATTCACTGCCCAAAATAGTCATCCAGGGCACGCTGGAAGGCGGCAGACGAAGGGGACGACAAGCCAAATGCTGGATGGACAACATCAAAGAATGGACCAGGATGGATGGCCCTACGCTGATGCGACAGGCAGAGGACAGGGCCGGATGGCGGTGCCTGGCTTCGAGAGTCTCTCATCTCTCCCCTACGCCCATCATGGCAAGAGAATGATGATGATGATGATGATGTGCGTCCCTGGGACGGGGGGTGGGGGTAGGGTCATCACATAAAAAGTCAAATTAGGAGAGAGAAAGAGAAAGAGATTTAGTTGGACAGTTGACCCTCATGAAGTGGTGCAAGATGATTACAATTATCGCAGCGTTGTTACAGCTGCCCATTGTTTAACCAATAAGCATTGTATAACCAGTAAGCACCTAGAAGATTATAGACGAGAGAGAGAGAGAGAGAGAGAGAGAGAGAGAGAGAGAGAGAGAGAGAAGTGATTGCGCAGCCTTTTCCCCGCCTACTGCCCAGCTCCTGCTCCTCTCCCTCCCCTCCTCTTTGCTCACAGAGTGTTCCCCTCCTCTTTGCTCACAGAGTGTTCGAATCGATGTGCATCACGCGAATCTGGGTCTTGATATTCAATGCACGTTATTCTGACATCAAAGCAGGCCATGGCTTTGATGATTCTCCTTGTTCTGATTCACGCAGCTCGACATTTTTGTCTTCATTTTCAAAGTAGGGCACAGCGCTGCAACGAAAGCCCATGAACTGGTTGGAAGATGGGAGCTCATCCATTGGAAACACATCCAGACACGTTTGGAATGGGCAAGTCGTAAGGGACAGGCTAAACCATAAATAACTCTTGCTCCCACAAGAAAACAAACACACGCCCATCACTCCGAAGGAATGCTGCTTACGTCACCGAATCGCCTAGCAGATACGACAGCACAGAGCACACAGAACAAACAAGGAAACATCCCCGGCCATTTCAAACACATGGAACGATCAGTGACAGACACACGGTGAAAACAGGTCGTGTAGAATGGCCTTGATATACGTTTAATTAAGAACAGATGACCGAGACGGACGTGAACCGAGCTATGGTGACTGGATCTATTTTACGACTGAAGTTGTGTTGGAGCCTCAGCCAATTTCAGTGTCATTCTCACATCCTTCTGCACTGCCATTTGTATCAACGCCCGAACGTACGATGTGGAAATGTAACGCTGTTACCGTTATGCAACACTGAACGTAATAGGCCTATTTACATACAACAGTTCTAGTGTCCAACCTTTTGGTCAGGGCACATGGGACCTAGCTGTTCGATTGTACCGATGTACACATGAGGATTTTGTTCAGTATTTATTGAATGCAATCAATCTGGTTATGCTTCCATGTACAATGTGAATATACCGATTATGTTTATCTGAATTACCAGGAGCCTGCACAGATGTACACAATGATTAGCATTGTTACCACTGTTGTTGTCATCGAGTTATGGATGTTTTGTGTATTTTGCAAACACTTGTATCGAATTAAGAGTTTGTAAATTGATGACAACACCGTGTTTGCCCTGGATGTATGTGAACAGCACATATCATTTAACTATCAAACACAGTCCTTCCCTAAAGCCACCCCTGTCACTACCTCTGGGAGGTAAAATGTACTTTGCAAATCAATTTCAATTAACCTGACTCGAATGCGTTCCCATTTTTACCAGTGACAGATCTAGGCCTACAGTCCGCTCCTTTCAGGGTGTGTACTGATCTAAGCACTGGTCTGAACAACGAAGTGAAAAATAGTCGCCTGCAAGTTTTCATTCTACCTATCCCGGCGTTCAGTTCAGTTCAGTTCAGTGGTTTATTTAATGTCTTTTCACCACCACATGATATTAGACACTCACATCAAACTTGGAATTATACAAAGCATTTAACTCGACTGTCGTGTAAATCCAGTACAGACAACGCTTCAGACAAAAATAAATACAAAAAATGGAAATGTCCATATATAGATCTACCAACAAATCGAAGTCGTTCCATTCGTTCTACTCGTTCCATTGCAGGCCATCAACATCAAACTGGGTTGCAATAATCATTCCTCCGTAAAGAACGAATCAGGCTAGTTTTGTGTCAAACTATACCGGGGCAACACTGCGACCTTCGTCCTGTTTTCAATGCCCCTATGATAGTCACTGACCCGCTGACTAAACAATGATATCTACATATATTCATTCAAAATCACTAACCTTCAATGTGGATGGACCAACTATCTGTTCTGTGAAAAAAGAATTGGGGAGACTGTCTTTCAACAGCAAATAGATTTAACTTTTCTCGGTAGGCCTATACAAGTCAAATAGATCTAGAAAGGCAAATGTGGACAACGATCAGGGGATGTCGACTGTCGGCATTCCCGGTGCACTGTGTCACACCCACGATGGGGAGTTTCTCTCTTTGATTGGACTGCTAGGCGCTCACGGATCGGGCAGAATTGCTCCAGGCACCACCAGCGGCATCCGTCGCGTGTAAAAGGCGTGGTCACTCTCGCTAAACGCCAGCGCTTACACACATTATCTCCCTTCCAGATTTCTGAACGTCGTCTATTCACTGTCATCACTCGGTAAAAGCACATCGTAACGCACACCAATCAAATGTATGGCGCCCATGTCCAGTGGAACGCATCACCGACTCCCTACCGTCACTAAGGCAATGATTCTTCAGACAAACCTGATATTGATATTGTTTAAAATATAGGGCAATATTTCTTAACGTATTCTAATATTCATTAAATGTTGCCAACTAAAATTCTTTACATCCGATTTTGATACATTACTGCCAAACCATAAGGCAACAATTCTTAGACCTATAGGTTATTAGTTCAGTCCTGCCAGACTAAAAGTCCACAGTATTTTTTTTTTTAATTTAACTCAGCTGATATTTATTTAATACTGCATAACTACAACATAGTATACATCCTCTATTTTTAGACTACCTGATACTACATCAAGACTATCAAATGATACGGCAGGTTGTTTTTTTCTTCTTTATTTTTTAAACACTACTCTAAAACTATGAAATAATGCAATAATTCTTTTCAGACACATCTGATACTACATCGCAATTGCCAGCCTACATGGCAGCAATTTTTTACACGAATCTGATGCTCACTGTTGCAGTCAAACGAAAAGGTGAAAGTTTTGTTACAACCATTTTATCTACTGTTAATTTGTTCCTGCCCAACTGTGCGGCTGCAACTTTTCACGTGATTCCAAGATCGTCAGTTCACAGCTACTGAACGGAACCGGAAACGCATCCACAAGAACCTGACCACAACACTAGCCCCTCCTACGAAGTCCACTATGAATCCACAAACTGCGAGTCCACTTTGAGCCCCAGTCCAATCCGGCATGAATCCAGGCCCACAGCACGGAACTCTTCACCCAATCATCTCCGCACCGTTTGCCACCCGCCACCCCGTAAAACTGAATGCTGCTCTTCACCCAATCTTCTCCGCACCGTTTGCCACCCGGCCACCCCGTAAAACTGAATGCTGCTCTTCACCCAATCTTCTCCGCACCGTTTGCCACCCGGCCACCCCGTAAAACTGAATGCTGCTCTTCACCCAACCTTCTCCGCACCGTTTGCCACCCGGCCACCCCGTAAAAATGAATGCTGCTTCTGTGCCATTGGTGTGCTGCAAAGCTAGCAGTACTCCACGCTGGGCAACAAGCTCACACCGCAAATTAGTCGGTCGGTTAAACCTATCTGTGTCCTCTTCGTAGGGATTTTTCTGCTCCGGGTCAGCAGCGCTTTCGAACATGCTCACACTGTGACACGGGCCTGTATCAGTTATTGCGCTAATCCCACCAGTTAAGCGTTTTTATCGGCGACCAACGAATTGATCGTGTGTGTAGCGGTTTTTAACCCCATTACACCTACTCCCCCAGTTCCCCGTCAAGCTGTAAAGGCAGCTATAGTGTTCAATGAACATTCCGAATCATTTCTAGTCGTGAGTAATGTAGCTGGCGTGACCGAGTCTCATCTCTGTCTATCCCAAAACAAAAATAAATCAATCTGGGGGTTACACTGCATTTTGTCCCCCCCCCCCTCCCCCCCCCCCCTCCAAACCCTCCTCTCACGTCACTTATTCTTTTCTTTCAACCCCTCCCCTACTTCCTCCCTCCCCCCCCCCCCCCCCTCCCCCTCCACACCGACCCTCCCTGCACCTCACCTAGACTAACAGCTCTCATTAAAAAATACTGCCCCTACCCATCCCCCCCCCTCTCTCTCTCTCTCTCTCCTTCTTTATTGCTGCATATGTCTGCTGAAGTTATAAGATATGTGTTTCTTTAGCAACGTTTTACAACAATGCATACATGAATAGACTTACTCAACCAATTTATTCGTTCACTTATCAACCGACCCCTCTCTCCCCCCCCCCCCCCCCCCCCCCCCCCCTCCTTCCTCCCTCCCCTCTCCTCTGTCGCTTTCCGCCCCATTCCCTCTTCCCCTCGCACTCCTACACAGCTCTCCCCCCCCCCACCCCCACCCACCCCCACACAACACCACCCGGCCCCCCCCTCCAACCCAAGGGAGATCAAAGGTTAAAACACCAACCAAAGGATCAACCCAACCACACACACAACATCAACCAAAATGGGGGGGGGGGGCAACGCAGGCACTACACCAACACCACAACGACCACCACCAAGAAAACACACAAAAAAACAAAAGGGGGGGGGGGGGGGGGGGGAGGGGGGAGGGGGGGGGTGGGATCACACAGGGGGAGACCACATCAAGGTCATCACACCACGCACACGCACACACACCAAGGGAAGACAGCACCGCAAAAGGGGAGGGGAGACGGGGGGAGGGGGGGGGGGGGGGTGGGGGGCAGAGAGGGGAGGTATCACCAACAACATACATCCAACACTCACCAAATGGGTCATAAAACACACACACACACACACACACACCACACACACACACAGCGACCAACAGAGTAATTTTTTCCCGTTCGTGTCTCTCGCACTATACATCTGCCACGTCACATGAGCACGTATACACATGGTAGCAAGCATACCTAAAGAGACAAGACATAACGAACACATACACACATATAATTCGAGAGAGAGAGAGAGAGAGAGAGAGAGAGAGAGAGAGAAGGGGGAGGGGCGCAGTGAAGACAGAAAGACTTGCTCATCAAATTGTACATGGCACCGCAGATCTTTTTTAATTTTTTTTTTTGATCGTGTAACCCATTCTACCTGAGAGAGAGAGAGAGAGAGAGAGAGAGAGAGAGAGAGAGGAGAGAGAGAGAGAGAGAGAGAGGGAGGGAGGGGGAGAGGCAGCAGCCTGGGTAGCGATTTTCAAAGACCGAATTCAAAACAATTTCATTACGCTTGCAATCTACGTGCATTATATGCCGACCATCTGGTCATCGCTTTTAGTTCTCCCTGATGCTGCCACCGGGTTATATTATAGACCATGTGCTTTGTACAGAATTGACTGTAAAGTGTAATACCGCGTGCTTTCTCTCTCTCTCTCTCTCTCTCTCTCTCCTTTTCTCTCTCTCTCTCTCTCCCTTTCTCTGTCCTCTCTCCTCTCTCTCTCTGGTGCGTTAGTACAAGCGCCCTTTCGCGTGTGTGTGTATGTGTGTGTGGTGTGGGGTGTGTGTTTTGTGTGTGTGTGGTGTGTGTGGTGTGTGTGTGTGTGGTGTGTGTGTGTGTGTGTGTGACGTGCGTCTTTGTGTGCGCGCGTGTGTGTGTGTGTGTGTGTGTGTGTGTGTGTGTGTGTGTGTGTGTGTGACGCGCGTCTTTTTGTGAGTGAGCGTGCGTGTGTGCTCGTGCGCAAATGTGGTATTTGTTAAACAGCTATCCGTTGTCTGCATGTAATGATACCCAATGATTGCACGCCATGTTCATACATCAAAGTTTACGACGAACACTGTGTGTTTATACGGTTTATTTTTTTTTAATGACTAATTTTGTTGTACACCTACACCTACAATGCTTCTGCAATTTTGGACCAGGTCTTCTGAAGCTCTCTTACACCTCAAACTGACTGATTTATGGGAATGCCAAGAAGATGAAAAGCCAGTGCACGTTCTTGCTCGTTTGTTTGTTTGTTGTAATCTAACTGACGTAGAATCGCCATGCATTTTCTCTCCATCAACACCTCACAATCCAAGCAACAACAACAACAAATTGTTCAATGAATTGAGTGACAAGTTTCTGACACGCGAGCTGCAGACACAACAGTTTTTCGTTTCCCCGGAGCACAGAACAAAAACTCCACTGTCCCACAAAATCCACCCCGAAATCACACACAATCACGAGACCAAATCAACACCAAACAAAAAAGTCTTGACGTCTTCTTCGCCGATCGTTTCACCACAATCCGGTCCCGCTCACTCAGAGCATTAGGGACAAAGGGGGGCGGGGAGGGGGGGGGGGGGGGGGGGGAACAATGAAAAACAATTTTTTCACACAGCAATGTTGCTGCCGCCCTTCCCTACACCACCTTTAAACAAGCAGACGACAAAACCAGAATCGGGACACAGAATGCGCAGACGGGGACACAGAATGCGCAGACAGAAGGGAGAGAATAAGGGAAGGGAGGTAAGTTCCCTTCCAGCGGCGTAACCTGATACTGGTCAGATACTGATTGCCTGTCACCCGGGGCCACAGCACGACTCTCGTCACCCCCACCTTCCCCCCCCCCCCCCCCCCCCCCTACCATTGTACGCTATTGTCGTCCAGATCCCCCACCCTCTCCTCCCCCTCAACTCCACCGTCTCAAGTGTCGGACGGTGGCGGTTTGGTAACACCACCTCGGGGCGGTCAAGTGGAACGTTCACGCCCCTGTAAGCAGCCGGAGATCCCTCAGGAGGGACCGGCGTGACGTAGAAGGGAACGTCCGCAGCCGGTGAGTGTCCAGTGTGGCTCACCGACAGTGAGTGGCCCAGTACGGCTCGCCGCCACATTCCCATCACAGCCAGTTTACCCCCCCCCCCCCCCCCCCCCCCCCCCCCCAAACACACCCCTCAATCCCAGTCTGTTGTAAGCAGAACGTAAAACTTTAAGGAAGGCAGGGACTTACAGACACTGAGACAGACGAGGTGAATGACCTCAACATCAGTCGGGTTTACTGTTCTCGACGTTCCAGAGACCTGAAGATAGCCTCATTAGCTGTCTCCCAACCACCCCCCCCCCCCCCCCTCCCCCTCCCCCCAACACCATCATTACAACATTTAAAAAGAAGAAGAAGAAAAGAAAGAAAGAAAGAAAAAGTTCCACCAACACGATCATTACAACAATAACAAAAAAAAAAGAAAGAAGAGAGAGAGAGAGGGGGGGGAGGGAGGGGAGGAGACCAGAGAGAGAGAAAGAGAGAGAGGAAGGGGTTAAACAATAAAACAAAACAGAAAAAATGCTCCAGAAAGAAAAGAAAAAAGAAATTAGTGCTGCATTGATAAGATCACCGGCAAAGAAAAAGTTTTTAACTTGCTGACAAACAAATTCCGTTACTGATTTAAAAAAAAAAAAAGGGGGGGAGGGGGGGGGGGGGGAATTTTATGAAAATTTCTTACCCCATCGTCCAAAACATGTGTTGCTGAATTTGTAAAATTGTCCGTTTCGTAAAAAAAAGCAAGATAGGGATTTTTTTTTTCTCCAAAGCAGATAAACATGCCAAATTGTTGCCTTTTTTCATGAAATAAGTAACATGGCCTGCGCTTCTCGTGAAATGGGCAAAAGAAAACTCAGTGAATTAGAAGTACGAATGCAAGTTTACCCGTTTCAAGAATGAGATCAGGTGTAAAATGTAAGTGGGGAAAGAAACGTGTGAAGAACATACTGCTGACCACTTGTGAGTTCCAGATGGTGATACTGTTTGTTCTAAAAATGTCCCCCTATTTCTATCCCCCACCCCCACCCTCTCTCTCTCTCTCTCTCTCAATCTTTATTCCCAACTCCCTCTTCTTGAATATACTCACTCTATTACACATACCTCATGTCACAGACAGAGAGAGAGAGAGAGAGAGAGAGAGAGAGAGAGAGAGAGAGAGAGAGAGAGCGAGAGAGAGAGAGAGCGAGAGAGAGAGGAGAGAGAGAGAGAGAGATCATTTCACGTTCAACATATTCATGAAATTAAAGTTGGTTTTCTTTTCTTTTCTCCCCTCGCATCCCCCCCCCCCCCCCCCCCCCCCCCCCCCTTTTTTTTTTTTTTTTTTTTTTTTGGTTTTCGTGTGCTTTCCTTTTGCAGGTTTGTTTGGAGTGATAAGCTCTGCTGCACAGATTACTCCCCTTGGAACAGCTGCATCGGTTGACTGAACACGTACCTCTGCATTGCAACCTCAGTACCTCATGCTCTTGTCCATTCCCAAACCGACACTGACGTCACAGCGCTTCAAACTTGTCATCTCCACCGGAGGACTTATTCAAAGCAGACAAACAGCAGCCTTTAACGACTGTGCGAGCAAGCAATCCCTGAAAAAACTGACGCTTGGGGTCATGATGTTGAGACCCCTAGCTCTGTTTTCCCTCCAGAGTTGTCTTTCCCAGATTTGTTCCCCCTGGTCTGTGTTCCCTAAGGACCATGCTGCCCCAGATATACCCCAAATATAT
>CM031616.1:3870533-3873033 GCA_018398815.1 Conus ventricosus
CACACACGAAGAGCACAATAATGACGAATCTTTTTCTTTTTTTTTAAAGGAGGGCGACGGAGGCGGGAGGAGGTTATGAGTGAGTATGCGAGTGAGTATGCGAGTGTGTGTGTGTGTGTTGTGTGTGTGTGTGTGTGTGTGTGTTGTGTGGTGTGTGTGTGTGTTGGGAGGGGGGGGGGTGGCGCGCGCGCGCGCGTGCATGCTATGTACGTCCTTGTGCGTGTGTGAATGAGAGAGGCGGGGGTGGGAGGGGGGGGGGGGGGGGGGGAAGGGGGACTCAATCGACTGATACCGCGCCGCTCCCCCTAACCAGGCAAACGAAACTACATCCTGCATCTTGCATGTGGTAGGCAGCGAGGCGAACAATGGAGGATGGCACGGGACGGCCAGTTGTAGACGCCGTCCTGTTAGTCACAGTACCCATGTCAACCCACCTGAGGGATAAGGTACAATGACCTTGCATCTGGATCAGTTCTATCTGACAGGTGCGTGCGCGCGCGCCCTCATGTGCGTGCGAGCGTGCGTGCGTTCGTGTGAGAGTGCGTGCGTGTGTGTGTGTGGAGCGTGTGTGTATGCGTGCGCGCATGTTTGTAAGAGAGACATACAGAAACAGAGAGAGAGCCAGAAAAATACAGGAGAGTAAGATCATGTGCGTGGCGTGCTCTCTCTCTCTCTCTCTCTCTCTCTCTCTCTCTGTGACAGGGAGAGAGAGAGAGAGAGAGAGAGAGAGGAGGGGGGGGGCGGCACGCAGGCGGACAGACGCAGGGAATGAGACACCGAGTGTGCGCGCGCGCGCACACACACACACACACACACACACACACACACACAACGTGAAACGCAAGTTTCCGTCGCAGGCGCAAATCTGTGTACGACAGAAAGGTCTTGTGATTATACAGATACCTCTAACTTGAGTTGTTAATTCATTTTAGTTTGAAATCGTGCGTGGTGTGGTCTCAAAACTTAGCGGATGTGGTGTACCTTATACGGACTAGTTCGCACGCAGTGACGCCTCCTTGACGAAACTGAAACTGAAACTCTAACTGTAACAAATCACAGACAACCTATTCAAACAATAGCACAATCAACAAATCACAGACAACCTATTCAAACAACAGCCCAATCAGAGACTACATGATGACATGTTTGGAGAGGTCCAGAAGGGAAACGGACGACCGCTCGTGTGCCTTGAAAGAAGAGAAAGAAAGCGCCACAAGCAGCACAGAGGTGGAGAACCGAAATCCTGGCGACCCATCGTCATTACTGTACTGTTGCTAGACTACCGTTGACAACACACGTTTGGAAAATCTCTGCACTCTGTTCTGTTTGACAGTTACACATGTTCGGTGGTAGTAACGGAACTCTCTGCTCTTCCGTAATCTGGATTCCTGATTGCTGTGGGTTTTTGTTGTTGTTGTTGTTGTCTGTTTGTTTGTTGTTGTTGTTGTTGTTGTTTTTGGGGGGGTTGTTTTCTTTTTAAATCGGTCATGATTACTTCTGTTTTGTGTCATCACAGCCCCCGTGAACTCCTTTCCCCGTCTTTGTGAATGACTTTGTAAAGCTTACCGCAATAAACCATCATTCTCTCCCCCTCACTCCCCCTCTCCCCAAATCTGTCCCTCCCCGCGTTTGCGCGCGTGCGTATGTGAGGATTCTCTCTCCCTCTCTCTCTCTCTCTCTCCCCTCAATCTGCCCCTCCTCTTCTTTCGGGCGCGCGACGCGGGGTGTAATTCTTCTCCTCTCTCTCTCTCCTCTCCTCTCTCTCCTCTCTCTCTCCTCTCCTCACCCCCCAACACACCACACACAATCTGCTCCTCCCCCTTTGCGCGTGCTTTATGTGAGTAAAATTTTATTTCTCCCCTTCCTCCTCTCCTCCTCCCCTCTCTCTCCCCTCTCTCTCTCCTCTCTCTCTCCTCCCCTTCCCTCTTTTTTTCGAGCGCGAGCGCTTGTTTTAGTGTGTGTTGTATTCATTTCTTTCTCTTCTCTTTTCTCTCAGTCTCTAAAACTGCCCCTCCCCCATCCTTTGCGCCCCACGGGGGCGCATGTACAATGTAGTTTTTCTCTCTCTCTCTCTCCTCTTCCCTCTTCTCCTCCCTCTCCTCTCTCTCTCTCCTCCCCCAGGAATGTGGGTGAAGAAGGCCAATTGGGGGTACAGTCTAACGATGTGGGAGAGGGGGGCTCCCAGCAAAGGGCTGATGCTCAGACAGTCTTCTCCCCAAATCAGTCTCCCCCTGTCCGTCTGATCCTCCCTGCCTCGCCTGTGACCAACCGTTTTCTTTTTTTTAAAAAAACCATTCGAGGCGCGCGCGCGCGCCGTCTCTCCCTCCCCCCCCCCCCCCCACCTCCCCCCCCCCCCCCTCTGTCTCTCTCCCTGTGCGCATGTACGTTAAAGAGAGAGAGGGAGCGAGAGAGAGAGACACACACACAGACATGCGCGCGCGCCGTCATGTTCATGTGTTTGTGTGTGTGTGTGTGTGTGTGTGTGGTGTGTGTGTGTGTG
>CM031616.1:3874614-3882114 GCA_018398815.1 Conus ventricosus
CTCCCCCTCTCCTCTCTCTTTCCTCTTCCCTTCTTCCCCTTTCCCCCTTTTCCCCTTCTCTCTCTCTCTTCTCTCTCTTCTCTCTCACCCTTTCCCCTCCCTTCTTTCTCTCTCTCTCTCTCCCCCTCTCTCTCTCTCTCCTCCCCCTCTTCCCTCTTCTCCTCTCTCTCTCTTCTCTCTCTCTCTTCTCTCTCTCTCCTTCTCTCTCCCCTCTTTCCCTACCTTCTCTCTCTCTCTCTCTCTCTCTCTCTGTCTCTCCCCCTTTTCCCTCCCTCTTTTCCTCTCTCTTTTAAAGACCCCCAGTGCCAACGTAACTTAGGGCGTCGCAGCTAGTCCCCCCCCTGTTAAAGAGGAGGTGTTCGCTTGAAAAAAACATTTAAATCTTGGGAACTCAGAACTGAATGAAAGTTTTCTTCCATGATTGTGATGCAAAAACGGCTGCTAAAAAACGAACTTCGTGCACACATTAATAAAAAATTTGATGCATTGGTCCCGAGTTTGAAAGCCAAAAAACGTGTACCCAACTTGGGGAAAACAAGAAAATAATTCTAAAGGGAAAAACCATTCTTGAAATCAAGTTGGGTCCCTTTATTAAAAATTTCAATTTAAAAGCATAAGCAAGGAAAAAAGAAAACAGTAAAACACAAACATCCAATGTTTTTTCTTTTTTGGAAAAAGCACTCTTCTCTCTCAGAATACATGTTTCTCACCCTTTTGTCCGATACCTTTTTGTAAAACCCGAGGATGCCCAGAAGCAAGCCCGACAGAACATGAGGCCGTAGGGAAGTCCCACGTCAGTGACTAAAACACCCAATGAGAGGTGGCCAATGGAGGAATACGGTGCATGGGATAGTCCACATCAGTGGTAAAACCTCCAACACGCGGTGGCCAATGGAGAAAAACGGTGTATGGGTAGTCCCACACTCAGTGGGGAAAAACCTCCCAACGGGGGCCCCAATGGAAAAGTAGGGTTTTGTCAGACAGTGAGTCAATAAAGACGGTCCCATTTTAATTACTCGGTTCCGCCCTTTAAATTCTTTTAATGTTCTTCTCGGGTGTAAGAAAAAACCCCTTTGTCCCCCCCCCGCCCACCTGGAAAGTATTAGACAAGAAAAAACAAATGAATCAAATTATCCAACGTTGAACCCCTTCCCACAGTGAAGTTTTAAAATAATGTCTGTCCCTGGCAATGCTCAATGCTACTTGCTGGGGACCCGTTATTGTTTTTTTTGCCCAAAAAGATGCCCTCGGGGCTTTAAATTTTTTTAAATTTGTGTGCCGGAAGACTTACGGATTTAGCAACTGGCTCCTCACTACCCCAGTTAGCCTTACTCAAAGATGTTACACCCTGTGGGTTTATTTTTCGTGCCCCTGGGGTCCCATTTCCCTGGAATCATGGAACGTTTTATTGACTTGTGTAAGCCCTTTCCGCAGGCTCGTTTTGTTCTTAGTCAATACTACCGCAAGAGGTAAACATCATTTTAAACAACCGTCATAATCAAATCAAAATTGAAATCTGATGGAATTACAAAATGTCATTTTCCCTTGAAAATTTCGCCCTTTGGTTGATTGACATTGTATGAAACGTAAAAACCCCCAAATGCTAGAGGAACTGCCAGACTGGCTGAAAAAATGAAAGGATTGGGCAGTGTGCAGAAAGGGAAATCCCCAGACAACAGAGCGTGGCCCCCCTTTGTTTCCCGGTCCAAAATCAACGTCTTTTTACCCCTTCAGATCATGACCTTACCCACCCCCACCCCTTCCCCAAAACTGCTCCCAAAAACGGCCAACGAAATTTTGATGGTGATGAAGTCTCCCCCCCTATCCCCCCCCCCTGGGTCCTGTTCTTTCCCCCCCCTTCCCCCCAAAGTCTTCCAGTGGCCCGCCCTCCCCCCACCTCCCCTTGAATCCTTAAAACATGCCACCCCTGAAACATCGCTCCCCCAAAAAACCCTCTCATCTTTTTAAAACATTCCCATCCCCCAAAACGATAATCCCCAAACCCTCACCATTTTTACCCATGGCCACCCCCCTAAACCCACATCCTCCAATTCTCGCATTTCCAGCTTAAAAAACCCTCCTGAACAAATATTTCTCCAAACCCACCCCACCCATTTCAGGAAGTACCCCCCTGACCTTCATCTTGAGCGCCAACAAACGGGGATAAATCCCCCCATGATCCCAGTTCAAAAACCGAGGGAAAAAACCCCTTAACCTGATCCCCCCTTATGCAAAAATTTATATACATAGCGTAAAAAGGTGAAAAAATCAGCGTCATTTCCCAGCCATACCAACCCCCCTTTCAAAATAAAACCTTAACAAAAAATGGACTTTGCCAATTTTTAAATTTGGGGCTTTATAGGGCCCTAAAAAGGAAATCGAATCAAAATTGTCATTTTTTTCCGCCTTTATTACATACGTTTTCGTTTCTACCTCTGGTGATGTCAATGATGCTGTCGGTGTCAAACTTTTAAAAGTGACTGATCTGGTGTAAAGTGAAGTGGGGGTTTGGAGGGGAAAAAAAAGTTATGGGAGGATTAGGGGGTTTTAAAATGAAAATGGGGAAAAAATTTTTTGTTTTGGTTAGCTTTTTTTTTGGGGGGGGGCCTTTCGTGTGTGTGTGTGGTGTGAGTGTGTGGTGTGTGTGGTGTGTTGTGTGTGTGTGTGGTCGCCGCCCCGTGTGTGTGTGTGTTTGGGGTGTGTTTGGTTTGTGTGTGTGTGTGTGTGTGTGTGTGTGTGGGGTGTGTGATGGTTTGTATTTTATGGGAAAAAAATTTTTGATAAAATTTTGCTTTGCGCTCTTAAGAGGGTGGTGTGTGTGTGTGTGTGTGTGTGTGTTGTGTGTGGGGGTGTGTGTTTGTGTTTTTTGTGGGTGTGTGGGTGTGGAGTGTGTATCTATGGGGGGAGGGTTTTACCCCCACAGGTTTTACTTTTTCCGTGGGTCAAGTTGCGAAGACTTGCATGGTTTTTGACAGGACTGAATTCAAACTGGTTTATAGTTTGTTGTCGTTGTTATTGTTGTTTTGGGATTTAAAATTGTGGGTTGCATTGGAATTGTGCCAAGGATTCTACCAAGTCATTGATTTTAATGTTGTTCCATTTGTTATTGTTTTTGGGTTTTGTTTGGGTTGGGGGTGGGTTGGGGGGGGGGGGTTTTTGGGGGTTTTTTTTCCCCTTTTCAAATTGGAATTTTCTCATTTGGTTTTTCCCGAATTTATGGACACTTGTTTTCTTTTTTCCCTTTGAGGGTGGGCCCGTTTTGCCTTCATTTTGTTTTTTTTTGGGGGTTAAATTTTTTTAAAATTTTTTTCCCACAAAGGCAGAAAAAAAAAAAAAAAAAAGAAAAAAAAAAAAAAAGAGGAAATTTGCACAAAAAAATAAAAACGAAACCCAAAAATTCAAAATCCTTCCAGGGTTTTTGATAAGACAAAGAGGATAACGCAATTTAGCGTTTCCAGGTATAGAGGGAGAGCCATGGTAAAAGAATGGAGGGTAGTTGTGCACCAACTCGGTTTTAAAAAAAGTAAACTTGTTTATTACTTTTTGAGTGCTTTGGAAATTTTTTTAAAAAGGGTTTTTAGTAGGTTGTTTAATAAAACCAGAAAAGACGTTTTTGAGTGGGACCTTCGACCATTGGAAGATTGAACGCTTTTGAAAGAGGAAATTATTGGGTTTTTTTAGTTTCAAACGAAACCTGGAAAATTTTTGAACTCAAAATTTTTAAACTTGTTTCCCCCCAAAACTCCGTTCTTTTGCCCTTTTATGTTTTGAGTTTTTTTTAAAAATTTCTGTCCTTTGGGCTTGTGACACTTTTTTTTTGTTTTTGGGAAAAAATTAGATTCCCCAATAAATTTTGTTGTTAAAAACTTTTTTATGCCTTCTTATTGATTTGTGCTCTGCAAAATTTTGATTTATTTTTTTTTATAGACGGGCCCCCAAAACTTTTTATCGTTTTTTCTATCTGTAATTAAAAGCCCCCTATTAGATTTAAACGCGTTAGCGCTGATGGAAACCCCACAATGGTTAACCCGAAGAAATAATAGCCATTAAATTTTCGAGATAATTTTTAAGTTACGGGAAAAGGGGCAGTTTTAAGAAAAAACGAAATAAAGTAATCCCCTAAAAAGATTCTCCCCAAAAAATTATTTCAAAGAATTTATTGTTCTAAAAGAACAAAATCATTGGAAAGCCATTAAAAATTTATTGGGAAAAAATTTGTACTGCTGTTCTTGGGTATGGTTTTATTACCGAAAAAAAATTAAATTTTTACACTTTTCAAAAATAGTCAGAAAACGTAAATCTGTACTGTAAAAATGATCTATCATTGTTGAAAGAACTGTGATTCTAAAAATATAGAAAAAACTTCAATTTGAATATTTAAGTGACACAAAGGTATGGGGCACTATGTGTTTTTAAAACAATCTAATGTGTGGTCTGACAACATTGATAGTAAAATTTGAAAATTTTCTGCATTGTTATATTGAGCTTTCACCTAATTACCTTTGCATCGAAAAGTGTTACACCCACGGCTTTTAAGGTAGCCAAATACTACCGTTTTTAAAAAACCCGGGGGACCCCAAATGTTTTTCAAATTATCGACCATATCAATTCTATTACTTTTTCTAAACTCTAGAAAAAAACTTAAATGCAATTTCCCGTTACACTTTATAAAAAATGATTTTTTTTCTCCAAACCAAAGTGGGTTTTTGAAAAAAAACCTTCTGTCTCGCACTAACCAAATTAGTTGAAAAATGGGTTTCCATTAATTGTAATTTATTTACAGGTGTACTTTTTGTTGACTTTGCAAAAAACCTTTTACATTATTGCCTAATTTCTTGTAAAAAAATTCTTTTTCGGTATATCCAGAAAAACTCTGATCTATTATCCTCTTTTTGACCCAAAAGGAAAAAGTAGTTTTTAAAGCCTCTGTAAAATCCATTTTCCCACCGTGAATTATGGGTCCCCAAAGGTCAATTTTTGGTCCAATCCTTTTTTTTAGTTTATATAAATGATTTCCTTGCTATTTCCTCTCATGTGAACTATTGTGACGCCCCACTACCTAAAGGTAAAAAAAGTACATCGGTAGAGTGTCTTCAAAAAGATTTAAATAACTTAGAGTGGGCCCCAAAATAAAACCCTGGCCTTCCTATGAAATCCAATTTAGTTGATAACACTAGGCAAAAACGAAAAAAACATGAAACTAGATCACCTCCTTTTTCTTAGATCAGATTATAGAAGAAATTGTTACATAGTTCTTGGGCTCACTATCGATAAAAACTTCTTGGTCTAATCACGTTCTGCTTTATTGGAAAAATCTCAAGTAAGAATTTCGTTAAACAGAATTAGTTTCCTTGACCCAAATTTGGAAGTTTTTTTTCCTGCCATATACAATCTGATATTTATTATCTTAACTTGCTGGGACAGGCCGTAAATTGCTTGAAACCACTGGTGCGTTTGTTTTAGGTTACTAAAAATCTTTTCTTAAATATTCTTAAGTTGTAGACTATAAAGAACTTTTGGGTTCTCCCCTTCAGTTAAATGTGTTTCAAAAGGGTGTGTTCATGTACAAAAAATGAACAATTGCCCCCTTTTCTAGTCCAAATCCCTTGTAAAACCTTTCGTAAAACATTTGATATCCCTTCCCCCGGGCCCCGAATTGATTATTCATGTCTTCCTTGTTTTTCAGGTGGTTAAATTTTGGAATGCAATTCTTTGGACTAAGAAATAAAAATAGTTATTCTTTTAAAAACACTTATCATAAATTCTAAGCTGAGTTATGCTAACCCTTTTGTGTATTTTTGGATGTAATCTTGTATCCCAAATTTTCCCCAAATTTTTTTTTTTTTTTTTTTTTAACTCTTCTATGCTTTATTCTGTGCTTTGTTTCTCTGTTATCTGTCTGTCTGTATTTTCTGCCGGCAGTCTCTCTCTTTTCCTCTCTCTTCTCTCTTTTCCCTCTTTTCCTCTTTTCTCTCTCTTTTCTCTCTCTTTCCACTTCTCCCCGTCTCTCTCTTTCTCCCTTCTCTCTCTCTCTCTCTCTCTCTCTCTCTCTCTCTCAATTTAAAAATTTGTATGTTTGGGGTTGATTTTACGCAAATTGCAGGTCTCCGTGCCATTAAAGTGGTTTTTTTTTTTAAAGGTTTTCGTAGGTTTTTCCATGTTGCTTCATTGGGATTTCTTTCCTTTATCTCTGCTTTCTTCCGCCCCGGGCGTCGGCGGTTCAGTCGGGGTTTCTCTTCTCCTCTCTCTCTCTCTCCTTTTCTCTCTCTTCCTCCCTTTGCCTTTGGATATTTTTCTCGTTTTTGTGGTTGTTGTTGTTGGGGGGTGTCATGGTTTTTTTTTCTTTTTTTTTTGTCAAAGGATGCAAGGTTGTTTCCCTTTTTTTTGATTTGTTTTTTTGCTTTTTTTTTTAGATTTTTTTTTTTTTTTTTTTTGGGGGTGGGAAAAGTATTTGGGGTTTTTATATTTAAAAAAAAATTTGTTTTGGCTTTGGGCCCCCCCCCAAAAAAATTTTTTTTTTTTTTTTTTTTTTTTTTTTTCCCCCCCCCTTTTTTTTTTTTTTTCCCCCCCCCCCCCCCCCCCCCCCCCCCCCCCCCAAAAACCCCCCCCCCCCCCCCAAAAATTTTTTTTTTTTCCCCAAAAATTTTTTTTTTTTTTTCCCCCCCCCCCCAAAAAAAACCCCCCCCCCAATTTCCCAAACCCCCCCCCCCCCCCCCTTTTTTTTCCCACCCCCCTCCTTTTCCCCCCCTTTCCTACTTCTCTCTTCTCTTCTTTTCTCCCCCTCTTCCCCCTTCCTCCCTCCTTTTTTCCTCTCTCTCCTCTCCTCTTTTCCCCCTTTTCTTCTCCTCCACCCTTCCTACCTTCTCTCTCTCTCTCCCTACCCTTTCTCTTCCTTCCCTTTTCCTCCTTTTCTCTCCCCCTCTTCCCTACCTTCTCTCTCTCTCTCCCCCCTCTTCCCCTCCTTCCCCTCTTCCCCCAACCCCTTTCCCCTCTTTTCTCACCCCTCTTCCCTACTTCTCTTCTCCCCCTTCCCCCTTCTCTCTTCTCTCCCTTTCCCTACCTTTCTCTTCTCTCCCCTTTTTCCTCCCCTTTCTCTCTCTTTTCCCCCCCTTCCTACCCCTCCTTTTTCCCTACCCCTTTTCCACCCCCCAACCACCCCCCACCCTTTTCCCTACCTCTCCTCTCCCCCCCCCCCCCCCCCACCCCCCCTCTTTTTCCCCCCCCTCTCTAAAACCCCCCCAAACCCCCCCCCCCCCCCTCCCCCTCCCCCCCCAAACACTACAAACCCTGCCCCAACACAACACACACACCACACACCCACAACACTACAACACCGCCCCACCACCACACACACACCACACCACACCCCAAAAAACCCCACACAACACACACCCCACAAACCCAAACAAACCCCCCGGGGGGCGGGCACAAACCCCAAAACCCCAAACAAAAAAAAATAAAAAGCGGCCCCACCACCAAAACACACAACCACAACCACAC
>CM031616.1:3887114-3892114 GCA_018398815.1 Conus ventricosus
ATGCTGCCCGTGATGGGAATTGTTTCTTTGAGTCAGCCTCCAAGCATCTAGGCACTAGTGCCCTCAATCTGAGAAAAATCTTGTGCAACTTTCTGGAGGACAAATTTTTCTTCTTACATTCATTTTCTGGAGACGGATGAGAATGATGAAAATGAACGGTATCTACGGTACTTTCTGAACGTTGAACAGCTACGAACTCCTGGTGTATGGAGTATAATGATGCTGCAGACTTGCTCCCAAAAGCGCTAGCTGACTGGTCCAGACGAACCGTCGTCATTTTCTCGAGCAATCTGCTCAATTATGAAAACAGTTGTCCACCCAGATGAGCCAAGAAGTCCACACCATCTACACCCCAGTGGCTGGGATATTGTACTGTCAATGGCACGTAAGAAACAACCCGTACAGAGTTCTACCGCTGAGGCACACAGATATGATTGACTTCAAGAAGATTGCCTCAACAAGAGTGCGAAACACAAAAACAGATGTTTCTGGAAAACGGGTCAACTGGCTCAACATCAAGTGCATTCAGTTCACTCAGAGTGATGAAGACCTCATGTTTTTCAAATACAGCTTTGAGGATGACTTCAGATCACTCCGTCTCGTTGGTAGTTCTGGAAAACGAGGTCAACACGAACTGTCCATACTTCCACGGCTATACAGAGGAAAACTGCCCATCTCGGAGGCAAAAAGAGATCTGCTTTCCCTCTGCAAGTCCAGCATCATCCCAGAGGAGCATCATTCTTTCTTTGAGGCTCTGCCTTCCTCCTCCTGTGTGTCAGACCTACTGCCTGAGCCAGACATCAACGACAGTGACGAAGACACAGATTAAGGAGGGCATCCAGAACCCTGGAGACACATGCTGCTGAAAGTCACCTTTCCAGCTTTTGTCAGTGTTAGTCTTCCTCCTCTTGTTTTGAAAGGTTAGGTGCATAGTTCAAATTCTTTTTGCTGTTCTGATATTATTTGAACAAAAATTGTCATAAATTACCAAATGTTTGAATGTGGTTTGCAATCTATGTTTCTACGGTGGGTGTGTGCATGGAGCATCTGCCTTCAGACTGTTACGCTGGTCATAATCAAAACAGACAAAGATACTGTTTCTGTGCGTTATAGTCTGTCATCGTGTGTCAAGGACAGGACAGAAACATAGGACGGTGTTTTGCATAATACGTAATAATCAGACAATTCTTTGGATACCATATTTGTGTTTACTGCTGAAGTGATACAGTGTGTCGGGATCTGACAGTTTACAACAACAATGAATCATAACAGGTATGTTCATTTATTGTAATGTTTGGTTTTCCGTTTGAATGTGGTCATGTCTCATCTGTGTGTATATTACGTGTCTGTTTTTGTTTGGTTTTCGTCGATGTGGTCTTTGTGTGTGTGTGTGTGTGTGTGTGTGTGTGTGTGTGTGTGTGTGTGTGTGTGTGTGTGTGTGTGTCTGTGTGTGTGTGTGTGTTTGTGTGTGTGTGTTCGTTCGTTCTTCAATTTAATGTCTGTTCACTAATAGCGATGTTAGAGTAATGCAATGTGACTATGTGCATGTATGTAAATATGTGCAAAATTATTGTATGTGTGTGTGAGTGCGTGTGTGTGTATGTACACGCATGCGTGCGTGTACGTGGGTGCATGTGTGTGTGTGTCTGTGTGTGAATTCTCATACAAGTAATCTACAATATAGCTCTTAAATAACAAGTGTGTGTGCGCGCACGCGCGCGTGCGTACGTGCGTGCGTGCGTGTGTGTGTGTGTTTACATGTGCATGCGCGTGTGTGAGTGTGCGTGTGGCGCGCGCGCGTGTGTGTGTGTGTATGTGTGTGTGTGTGGAGAAAGAGTAAGAGGCAGACAGACAGAGAGAGACAGGAGATAGAGAGAGTGACAGAGAGAGATGGAAAGAGTGTATGTATGTGTCAGGCTCTGTCTTTCTGTCTCATCCAGTACCCCCCCCCCCCCCCCCCCACCCTTACCCCACCCTTCTCTTTTTCCATATCCTCCCGCCCCCCTCATGCACACACCCTCTGTCCTCTAAACTTACTTGTGATTCAAACTGTGCTGAGATCTGTTATTGTTAATGTTGCTTATCATATTTAATTCATTTCCCGAGTGTTTAATGCATGTGCATTATGAAGCAAACTGCCAATTGAGATTTAAATGAATGCAAAGCTGATTTATGAAGCCGTTGATAGCTAAATACCATGGTTTTGTTGCTGTAAAAACAACTTAATTCGATATAATTTAAATTACACAACTTTAAAGTATAAAAAGAGCCCAAACTTTTATCATTCGAAACCAGATTCTTTAAATACCTCTTTCCAGCAGACAAAAAGAGTCAAACTTGTATCACACGAAACCACTTTTCTTTAGATACTTCTTTCCGAGAGACAGAAAGAGCCCAATTTTTATCACTCGAAACCACGTTTCCCTAAATACTTCTTTCCGAGGGACAGAAAGAGCCCAATCTTGTATCACTCGAAACCACGTTTCTCTAAATACTTCTTTCCGAGAAACAGGAAAAGATGCGTTTTATTACAGCAACTTAGTAGTAAAGACAGAAACACGGATTCGGCTGGTCGTTGTATAAGTACAATCGCCGATTTCACGGCAGCAGAAGGCTGTGAAGTCAAGATACGTGGTTTCGGCAGTCACACTTCTCTGCCTGCCGTCCTTTACGGTATCGCTGAAGCCACTTATCTTGCTGTGCCTTTCTTCTGCTGCCGTCATTTGGGGCACGCTCAGCTGTCCAAAATACATTATCTTTGCCTGTGTTTAAATTTCTCTAATTAAACATGGAAGAAAGCCATTTCAGTGACAGATAGCTAACACATATGCAGATGACATGTATCTTAAGCGTTATGCTCATTTTCAAAAGGAAAACTTTCATTTAAGTGTTATAACAGAGACTCTGAACTTTCAGAAGCGTTTTCTGAAGAAGTGTGAAAAAACGAGATACTAGGTTTCGGCAGTCAACCCTCGAAATCTAAACGCACGCAAACAAGGCCCGTCCGTTAATGACTATACTTACGAGGATGTGTCCACGGTCACGCACTGTCCCACACAAGACCAGAATCTGGGGAAACAGACACACACAGTCCAACCGCTTTCTCCACGCTCGAAATCCTCCGAGCGGCACCCGGACCTCGCCGTCAGTACGCAAGTTAAGTAACCGCCCGCCGGGTAAACAGGCACAACTCCGACACAACTCCTCCTACACGCTGACCGAGAATCCCAACAACGGTTCCACTACCCGCCCCGTCTCACCACGCACCCCGGGTCTGTGAATTGCTGACGCAGTCCCACCACCAGCCACAGCCACATGGAACCCGCTCCCGACCCGTGATGCCAAGACTGACAACCTGTTACACGTCATTGCATGCCATCACATGACACAGTTCTACTTGGCACTGCCATGGGCCTCCACGAGCTCACGTCACTGCGCGGTCACCTGTCGCTAACTGCACACACCCCCTTCTCCTAAACGTGCCTCGGACATTTCTTTTTTGTGTTTGTTTCCCATCTCGCCTGACGCGTAATTATGAAAACTCCTTTGCAATGAGGGTTCTCTCTTTCTCGTCAAAGATGAACGTTTCACTTCTTCTTTTTCTTCATCGTTAATATTGAACACGGACACATTCAACAAACCACCAAGACACAAGATGCAAAAGATGTAAAGGAACAATAAAGACACAAACTATCCCATAATGAACATTTCAGAATGTGCCGGTGCAAACAACGTGAAGTTCTCAACATTAATATTACTAATCCATGTAATACAACAAGTTTACAGATCGAGGTACACGAATCAAAAAATAATAAGGGAAAGGAAATAAAAGTTAATGACATCATAGCTCTGACACAGAATCTGAAAACAAGGGCGACTTCTCGATTTTGTAACGAAGAAAAAAAGGAAAACGACAAAGTGTATGTGAGATGGGAATATGACCTTCACCTCTGCTCTGATTGGCTGTTCACATTACTCTGCAAGTCTCTCGCCTCAAGACCTGAGTATGTCTAGCTCCCTAATATGGGAATACGACCTTCACCTCTGCTCTGATTGGCTGTTCACCTTTACTCTGCAAGTCTCTCGCCTCAAGACCTGAGTATGTCTAGCTCCCTAATATGGGCATGTATTTTTTTTTTAACCTTGCGCTCGCTTACTTGGGTGGTGTACCCATGTCGCGTGTTACAACGCGAGCGGACTTCACAGACGACTCGCCTTGAGTGAGAAAGCCTTTGGTTTCAATCAATTCATTTCCACTCTGCAATCGCAAAGTTTCACAATAAACATCAACATTTGGACAACAAGACGCCAGTGGATGAAAAAGCCTTTCCAGCTTGTGGTGGAGTCAGGGATCTGGTTATTTCAGTATCATCATTACACCCATATAAGCGGCCATCCTCGATTAGAGCTCAAGCTCTGAGCGCTTTACAATTTACGCTCACGTTTAACACAACGGGCTGCCTACCAGGGTAACGCCGGCTTAAGCGCTACCTGCTGGCGCGACTCGTGTGTTTCCCCGTGTCATTCAGTAGAGTATCAGTCCCTAAGACTTTGGTCATTCCTTCCATTTTCACGAAGGATGCACGCTACGTGGATAACAAGGGCAATCTATACCTACGGGCCAAACTGACCTTCTCTTCCGAAAGCTGGTGATGGGATTCTACCTGAGCAACTCCGAGGGAAAACGACGTTGGGGCTGGATTGGACATACACACACTGCGGAAGCCTGCAAGCTACATCATCAGACAAGCCCTAACATGGACCCCCCAAGGAAAGTGGAGCTACATCATCAGACAAGCCCTAACATGGACCCCCCCAAGGAAAGTGGAGCTACATCATCAGACAAGCCCTAACATGGACTCCCCAAGGAAAGTGGAGCTACATCATCAGACAAGCCCTAACATGGAACCCCCTAGGAAAGCGGACAAGAGGTCGGCCTGTGCCCCGGGAGAGGTAGTAGGCGATTATACCACACAAAAAAAGAAGAAGAAAAAAACCTC
>CM031616.1:3899614-3902114 GCA_018398815.1 Conus ventricosus
ACCGTGGCCTGGCTGTCATCCATGTCCTCTTTTCAGAATCCGCCCTTTTTCCCAAACAGCCTTCCTATTAATCTGTCACCCACTGTCCTCTGACAGCTACCAATCAACCTGTCATCCACTGTCCTCTGACGCCTACCAATCAACTGTCACCCACTGTCTCTGACAGCCTACCAATCATACCTGTCACCACTGTCCCCTGACAGCCTACCAATCAACCTTGTCACCACTGCCTCTGACAGCCTACCAATCAACCTGTCATCCACTGTCTCTTTTCAGAATCCGCCCTGTTCCCAAACAGCTACCAATCAACCTGTCACCCACTGTCTCTTTTCAGAATCCGCCTGTTCCCCAAACAGCACTACCTATCAAGCTGTCATCCACTGTCCTCCTTTCAGAATCCGCCCTGTTCCCTAACAGCCTACCAATCAACTGTATCATTGTCCTCTGACAGCCTACCAATCAACCTGTCACCACTGTCCTCTTTTCAGAATCCGCCCTGTTCCCCTAACAGCCTACCTATCAAGCTGTTCATCACTGTCCCCTGACGCCTACCAATCAACCTGTCACCACTGTCCTCTTTCAGAATCCGCTGTTCCCCTAACAGCCTACCTATCAAGCTGTCATCACTGTCGGACAGTCCTCCTTTCAGAATCGCCCTGTCCCCAAACAGCCTACCAATCAACCTGTCATCCATTGTCCTCTGACAGCCTACCAATCAACCTGTCACCCACTGTCCTCTTTTCAGAATCCTTCCTGTCCCCCAAACAGCTAGCTATCAAGCTGTCATCCACTGTCCTTTCAGAATCCGCCCTGTCCCCAAACAGCCTACCAATCAAGCTGTCATCACTGTTCTCCTTTCAGAATCCGCCCTGTCCCCAACAGCCTACCAACCAAAAGACGGAATGCGATGGAGACACTACTCCTTGAGAAAGAAATCGAACCGGACAAACAACAAGAGCAATGGCAAAAAGAATGTAAAGAGGAAACAAGAACCAGTGCCTAAATAAACCAACACTGAACAACAACAAAATCGAAACGAAAAAGAAACAAGTACACACACAAAAATAAAAAAACATAAATAGAAAATGTTGTAAACTGGGGTGGGTGGGGGGTGGTTGGGGGGGTGGGAACCTTCTCCACAAAAGAAACAGAGCAAGATGTCAAGACGTTCCCAACAACTCACCACGGACCACTACCGAACAAATCAACCAGGCAGATCCGCCTCGCGATTCCTATAAATACTTACAATAAAGCCGGCAATCAAGCGGGGCGCGCGCACACACACGCGCGCACACACACACACACACACACACACACACACACACACACACAGCGTATGTACATGTATAGAAATGTTATGAGGAGACACGAAGAAACCACCACGCCCACTCACACCCACTGATACAGTGCCAGGATAGACCTGCCAAGAAATTCAAACACAACACTACACACACACACACACACACACACAAACGCGAGCGCGGCGCGTTCGCACAGGCATACGCACACACACACATGCACGCGACATACGTGCGTGCATCCTTGCATGCGTGCGTGCGTGTGTGTGTGTGTGTCTGTGTGTGTTTGTGTGTGTGTGTGTGTGTGTGTGTGTGTGTGTGTGTGTGTGTGTGTGTGTGTGTGTCCTGGCAGGTCTACACTACGGGTACTGTGCACATAAACACAAGAGACACGGGCGTCAGCGTTCTCTCTCTCTCTCGCTCTCTCTCTCTCTCTCTCTTGCCTCCCTCCCTCTCTCTCCCCCTCCCTCCTTGCCTCCCTCCTCGCCATCTCTCTCACTCTCTCCCTTTCTCTCTCTCCCTCCCTCTCTCTTTCTTTCTCACCCTCTCTTCCTCTCTCTCTCTCTCTCTCTCTCTCTCTCTCTCTCTCTCTCTCTCTCTCACCCTCCGTGCCTCCCTCCCTCTCTCTCTCTCCGCCCTCTTTCTCTTCCTCTCACTCACTCTCCCTCCCTCCCCCTCGCTCTCTCCACTCTCTCTGCCTCCTTCTCTCTCCCTCTCTCTCTCTCTCTCTCTGCCTCCCTCCCTGCCTCCTCCCTGCCTGCCTCTCTCTGCCTCCCTCTCTCTCTCTCATCTCTCTCTCTCTGCCTCCCCGTCCCTCTCTCTCTCTGCCCCCCTCCTGCCTCCCTCTCTCTCCATTTGTTCTCACTTGCTACAGGACAGGCTACACTGGTTTCTTTGTTTCCCTTGTGTATTTTGGTTCTGTGCACACAAAAAAAGAAGAAGAAAAGAAAAAAAAAAAAGAAAAAACGCATTCGTCCATGTCATAAGGATCTGGTGGTTAACGACATTGAAATGGTTAAAGCGTCCATCCTCCCCACCCCACCCCCACCCTCTCTCTCTCTCTCTCAAACACACACACACACACACACACACACACACACACAAACACACGCACGCACGCACGCACACACACACACCGTGCGGAGTGAGGCGGAGGGAGGCAGTGGAGGGGGGAGGGGGGTTGCAGACCTGTCAGACACAGT
>CM031616.1:3907114-3912114 GCA_018398815.1 Conus ventricosus
GGGAGGGTGTAAAACGGGGAGGAGAGAGACAAAGTGAACAGCAGGGGAAGGGAGGGTGTAGACGGGTGGGGGGAGACAAAGTGAACAGCAGGGAAAGGGGGGGTGTAGACGGGGGGGGGGGGGGGGGAGGGAGACAAAGTGAACAGGGAGGGAAAAGGGGGGGTTTTAGACGTGGGTGGGGGGGGGGGGGGAGACAAAGTGAACAGCAGGGGAAGGGAGGGTGTAGACGGGAGGAAGAGAGACAAGTGAACAGCAGGGGAGGGAGGGGGGTAACGGGGGGGGGGGGGGGGGGGGGGGGAGACAAAGTGAACAGCAGGGGAAGGAGGGTGTAGACGGGGGTGGGGGGAGAGACAAAGTGAACAGCAGGGGAAGGGAGGGTGTAGACGGGGGTGGGGGGGAGACAAAATGAACAGCAGGGGAAGGGAGGGTGTAGACGGGGGGAGAGGGGGGGGGGGAGACAAAGTGAGACGCAGGGGAGGGGGGTGAGGAGGGGGGGGGGGGGGGGGGGGGGGAGCAAAGTGACAGCAGGGGAAGGAGGGTGTAGAGGGGGGGGGGGGGGGGGGGAGACAAAGTGAACAGCGGGGAAGGGAGGGTGTAGACGGGGAGGAAGAGGACAAGTGAACAGCAGGGGAAGGGAGGGTGTAGACGGGGGGGGGGGGGGGAGACAAAGTGAACAGCAGGGGAAGGGAGGGTGTAGACGGGGGGAGGAGAGACAAAGTGAACAGCAGGGGAAGGGAGGGTTGTAGACGGGGGTGGGGGGGGGGGAGGACAAAGTGAACAGCAGGGGAAGGGAGGGTGTAGACGGGGAGGAAGAGAGACAAAGTGAACAGCAGGGGAAGGGAGGGTGTGACGGGGGGGGGGGGGAGACAAAGTGAACAGCAGGGGAAGGGAGGGTGTAGACGGGGGGAAGAGAGACAAAGTGAACAGCAGGGGAAGGGAGGGTGTAGACGGGGGTGGGGGGGGGGGGAGGGCAAAGTGAACAGCAGGGGGAAGGGAGGGTGTAGACGGGGGTGGGGGGAGACAAAGTGAACAGCAGGGGAAGGGAGAGGTGTAGACGGGGGGGGGGGGGGGGGGAGACAAGTGAACAGCAGGGGAAGGGAGGGGTGTAGACGGGGGTGGGGGGGGAGACAAAGTGAACAGCAGGGGAAGGGAGGGTGTAGACGGGGAGGAAGAGAGACAAAGTGACAGCAGGGGAAAGGGAGGGTGTAGACGGGGAGGGAAGAGAGACAAAGTGAAGAGCAGGGGAAGGGAGGGTGTAGACGGGGGTGGGGGGGGGAGACAAAGTGAACAGCAGGGGAAGGGAGGGTGTAGACGGGGAGGAGGAGAGAACAATGTGAACGCAGGGGAAGGGAGGGTGTAGACGGGGGTGGGGGGGGGGGAGGAGACAAAGTGAACAGCAGGGGAAGGGACGGTGTAGACGGGGAGGAAGAGAGACAAAGTGAACAGCAGGGGAAGGGAGGGTGTAGACGGGGGTGGGGGGGGGGGAGACAAAGTGAACAGCAGGGGAAGGGAGGAGGGTGTAGACGGGGGTGGGGGGGGGGGAGGACAAGTGAACAGCAGGGGAAGGGAGGGTGTAGACGGGGTGGGGGGGGGGAGACAAGTGAACAGCAGGGGAAGGGAGGGTGTAGACGGGGAGGAAGAGAGACAAGTGAACAGCAGGGGAGGGAGGGTGTGACGGGGGGGGGGGGGGGGGGAGGAGACAAAGTGAACAGCAGGGGAAGGGAGGGTGTAGACGGGGGTGGGGGGGGGGGGGAGACAAAGTGAACAGCAGGGGAAGGGGAGGGTTGTAGACGGGGGTGGGGGGGGAGACAAAGTGAACAGCAGGGGAAGGGAGGGTGTAGACGGGGGTGGGGGGGGAGACAAAGTGAACGCAGGGGGAAGGGAGGGGTGTAGACGGGGAGGAAGAGAGAAAGTGAACAGCAGGGGAAGGGAGGGTTGTAGACGGGGAGGAAGAGAGACAAGTGAACAGCAGGGGAAGGGAGGGTGTAGACGGGGGTAGGGGGGGGGGAGACAAAGTGAACAGCAGGGGAAGGGAGGGTGTAGACGGGGAGGAAGAGAGACAAAGTGAACAGCAGGGGAAGGGAGGGGTGTAGAGTGCGGGGGGGGGGGGGGAGACAAAGTGAACAGCAGGGGAAGGGAGGGTGTAGGGGGCGGGGGGAAGAGAGACAAGTGAACAGCAGGGGAAGGGAGGGTGTAGACGGGGGTGGGGGGGGGGGAGACAAAGTGAACAGGGGGAAAGGGGGGGAAGGGAGGGTGTAGACGGGGGGGAAGGAGGACAAGTGAACAGCAGGGGAAGGGTGGGTGGAGGGAGGAAGAGAGGACAAGTGAACAGCGAGGGGAAGGGAGGGTGTAGACGGGGGTGGGGGGGGGGGGGAGACAAAGTGAACAGCAGGGGAAGGAAGGGTGTAGACGGGGGTGGGGGGGGGAGACAAAGTGAACAGCAGGGGAAGGGAGGGTGTAGACGTGGGTGGGGAGACAAAGTGATAGCAGGGGAGGGAGGGTGTGAACGGGGAGGAAGAGAGACAAAGTGAACAGCAGGGGAAGGGGGGTGTAGACGGGGGGGGGGAGACAAAGTGAACAGCAGGGGAAGGGAGGGTGTAGACGGGGGTGGGGGGGGGGGGAGACAAAGTGAACAGCAGGGAAGGGAGGGTGTGACGGGGGTGGGGGGGGGGGGGAGACAAGTGAACAGCAGGGGAAGGGAGGGTGTAGACGGGGGGGGGGGGGGGGGGGGGGGGGGGGGGGGGGAGACAAGTGAACAGCAGGGGAGAGGAGGGTGTAGACGGGGAGGAAGAGAGACAAGTGAACAGCGGGGAAGGGAGGGTGAGACGGGGGTGGGGGGGGGGGGGGGGAGGACAAAGTGAACAGCAGGGGAAGGGAGGGTGTAGACGGGGAGGAAGAGAGACAAAAGTGAACAGCAGGGGAAGGGAGGGGTGTAGAGGGGGGGGGGAGGGGGGGGGGGGGTGGGGACGGGAGACAAAGTGAACAGCAGGGGAAGGGAGGTGTTAGACGGGGAGGTAAAAAAAAAGAGAGACAAAGTGAACAGCAGGGGAAGGGAGAGGGTGTAGACGGGGGTGGGGGGGGGGGGGAGGGGAGGACAAGTGAACAGAGGGGGAAGGGAGGGTGTAGAGGGAGGGGGTGAGAGGGAGAAAAAGGAAAACGCAGGGGAAGGGGGGTGTAGACGGGGGGGGGGGAGGGGAGAAAAGTGAACGCAGGGGAGGGAGGGTTGTAGAGGGGAGGAAGAGAGATCAAAGTGACAGCAGGGGAAGGGGGGTGTAGACGGGGGTGGGGGGGGGGGGAGACAAGTGAACAGCAGGGGAAGGGAGGGTGCTGGACGGGGTGGGGGGAGACAAAGTGAACAGCAGGGGAAGGGAGGGTGTAGACGGGGGGGGGGGGGGGGGGGGGGGGGAGACAAAGTGAACAGCAGGGGAAGGGAGGGTTGTAGACGGGGGTGTGGGGGGGAGACAAAGTGAACAGCAGGGGAAGGGAGGGTGGTAGACGGGGGGGGAAGAGAGACAAAGTGAACAGCAGGGGAAGGGAGGGTGTTGACGGGGAGGAAGAGGAGACAAAGTGAGAGCAGGGGAAGGGAGGGTGTACGGGGGGTGGGGGGGGAGACAAAGTGAACAGAGGGGAAGGGGGGTGTAGACGGGGAGGAAGGGAGCAAAGTGAACAGCAGGGGAAGTGGTGTAGAAGGGGTGGGGGGGGACAAAGTGACAGCAGGGGAAGGGAGGGTTTTTCAGGGAGGAAGAGAGACATGAACGCAGGGGAAGGGAGGTGTAGAGGGGGTGGGGGGGGAGACAAAGTGAACAGCAGGGGAGGGCGTGTGTAGACGGGGAGGAGAGAGACAAAGTGAACAGCAGGGGAAGGGAGGTGTAGAGGGGGGGGGGGAAGACAAAGTGACAGGGGGAAGGGAGGGTGTAGACGGGTGGGGGGGGGGGAGACAAGTGAACGGGGGAGGGGAGGGGGGGAGGGGGGGGGGTGGGGGGGGGAGGACAAGTGAACAGCGGGGAAGGGGGGTTGTGACGGGGAGGAAAGAGAAAGTGAACGCAGGGGAGGGAGGGTGTAGACGGGGGTGGGGGGGGGGGAGACAAAGTGGACAGCGGGGAAGGGAGGGTGGTAGACGGGGGGGGGGGGGGGGGGGGGGGACAAGTGAACAGCAGGGGAAGGGAGGGTGAGACGGGGGTGGGGGGGAGACAAAGTGAACAGCAGGGGAAGGGAGGGGTGTAGCGGGGAGGAGAGAGACAAAGTGAAAAGCAGGGGAAGGGAGGGTGTTGACGGGGGTGGGAGGGAGAACAAAGTGAACAGCAGGGGAAGGGAGGGTGTAGACGGGGAGGAAGAGAGACAAAGTGAACAGCAGGGGAAGGGGGGTGTAGACGGGGGTGGGGGGGGGAGACAAAGTGAACAGGGGGAAGGGAGGGTGTAGACGGGGAGGAAGAGAGACAAAGGAACAGCAGGGGAAGGGAGGGGTAGGGGAGGGGGGGGGGGGGGGACAAAGTGAACAGCAGGGGAAGGGAGGGTGTGAGGGGGGGGGGAGGAGACAAAGGAACAGCAGGGGAAGGGAGGGTTGTAGCGGGGAGGAGGGACAAAGGAACGCAGGGGAAGGGAGGTTTTAGGGGGGGGGAGGGGAAAGGACAGCGGGGAAGGAGGTGTAGACGGGGAGGGAAGAGGACAAAGTGAAGGGGGGGAGGGAGGGGAGGGGATGTGACAGAGGGGAGGACAAGTGAACAGGGGGGAGGGAGGGGTGACGGCGGGGGGGGGGGGGAAAAGGGACAGCAGGGGAGGAAGGGTGTAGACGGGGGGTGGGGGGTGGAGACAAAGTGGACAGCAGGGGAAGGGAAGGTTGAACAGGGGGGGGGGGGGGGGGGGGGGGGGGACAAAGTGAACAGCAGGGGAAGGGAGGGTGTAGACGTGGGGTGGGGGAGACAAAGTGAACAGAGGGGAAGGAGGGTGAGACGGGGAGGAAAGAGAGACAAAGGACAAAAGGGGAAGGGAGGGTGTAGACG
>CM031616.1:3917114-3947114 GCA_018398815.1 Conus ventricosus
GGACACATATTCACCGCCTGATTTTGGTGCATGTTTTCAGCACGGACAAGATTCTACCACCCTTGAAAACCATCCTCTCTCTCTCTTCTCTCTCTCTCTCTCTCTCTCTCTCTCTCTCTCTATCCCCCCCCCCCCCCCCCCCCCCCCCCCCCCCCCCCCCTTCAAGGTAAGGACGGGAGGAGAGTGTGGGGAGAGAACTGGGGGTGGGAGAGGAATAACAGGAGAAGGGGGGTGAATGGGCAGAGGGGGTGGGAGAGGAAACAACAGGAGAAGGGGGGTGAATGGGCAGAGGGGGTGGGAGAGGAACAACAGAAGGGGGGGTGAATGGGCAGAGGGGGTGGGAGAGGAATAACAGGAGAAGGGGGGTGAATGGGCAGCAGAGGGGGTGTGAGAGGAACAACAGGAGAAGGGGGGTGAATGGGCAGAGGGGGTGGGAGAGGAATAACAGGAGAAGGGGGGGTGAATGGGCAGAGGGGGTGGGAGAGGAAAACAGGAGGAAGGGGGGTGAATGGGCAGAGGGGGTGGGAGAGGAATAACAGGAGAAGGGGGTGAATGGGCAGAGGGGGTGGGAGAGGAATAACAGGAGAAGGGGGTGAATGGGCAGAGGGGGGGTGGGAGAGGAATAACAGAAGGGGGTGTGAATGGGCAGAGGGGGGGGGAGAGGAATAACAGGAGAAGGGGGGGTGAATGGGCAGAGGGGGTGGGGAGGAGGGAACAACAGGAGAAGGGGGGGTGAATGGGCAGAGGGGGTGGGAGAGGAATAACAGGAGAAGGGGGGTGAATGGGCAGAGGGGGTGGGAGAGGAATACAGGAGAAGGGGGGTGAATGGGCAGAGGGGGGTGGGAGAGGAATAACAGGAGAAGGGGGGTGAATGGGCAGAGGGGGTGGGAGAGGAATAACAGGAGAAGGGGGTGATGGGCAGAGGGGGTGGGAGAGGAACAACAGGAGAAGGGGGGTGAATGGGCAGAGATCTGAATCCACGTCTGTCAGTGCCAGTCAGCATGTTACATGTCGGCGCCTATACGCGCGTGGGTATGTGCGTGTGCGTGAGCGCTCGCACGCGCACGCGCGTGTGTGTGTGTGTGTGTGTGTGTGCGCGTGCGTGCGTGCGTGCGTGCGTATGTTTGTGTGAGTGCGAGTGTGTGCGAGTCTGTGCGAGTCCAAAATGCTCTGTCTGTCTGTCTGTCTGTCTGTCTGTCTGTCTGTCTGTCTCTCTCTCTCTCTCTCTCTCTCTAACTACAAAACTGTCATTGGGCATTGCATTAGAGGAGTTTGCGGGTAGAGTAAGGCAGGATGGTAGAGATCATGAAGACAATGTGGAGTCTTGGAAATATGGAAGTCAGTTTTCTTTAAATGATTTGATGCCCAGGTTAAACCTATGATGTTGTCTGCAGCTGAAATGTGGGGTTTAACACGTTTTCAAACTGTGGAAGCCCCCATATATTTGCCTGGAAGCGTTTTCTTAGAATAAGTCCTAAAACTCCGAATTTGATGGTTTGTGGTGAAATTGGACGGTACCCTCTAGCTCTATTTGTTGATTGTATAATAAAGGTGATCAGGTACTGGTTTAAGTTACAAAAGCTAGATCTTGCAAGACTGCCAAAACAAGCGTATGAATGTATGAAATATATAGATGTATGCGGAGAGGACAAAACCAGATCGACCAACAAAATTGGGCCAGCAAAGCCAAATTTTGCTTAGATACTTATGGATTTTCCGAAGTTTGGGTGAATGGCGGAGTTGGAAACGAAAAGGTTTTTGTACGCATTATTGACTGCAAACAAACAAGAGTGGTCAAGTAAACTGTACGAGAGTGAAAGATATTCTACTTATCGTTCTTTTAAATCATTGTTGCAACCAGAAAATACCTCTCAGACATTTCAATGATTAAATTTCGTACAGTTTTTGTCAAATTCAGACTGGGTACATGCGATATTAGCACTCATAAGAGGTATATAGAAAAATCAAACCTTGCCCTTTCTGTAAGGTTACAGAAGACAAACATCATTTTTTTTGTCAAGTATGTCCAGTACATCAAGAAATTAGAGAAAGTATCTGACCGAACGTTTTTAGAAAAATTTAGGCGAAAATACACATTTGACACTATATCTGCAGAGCGACAGCAGGTTTATTACACGTTCTGTTGCAATGTTTATTTATTATGCTTTACAAAAGAGAGAAGAAGAAAACGCGAAATCTGTTTCAACTCTGTACTATTTTGTTGTTTTAGTATTAAAAGGGTAAAATGGGGAAACTGCAAGAGATATCTGAATGCATTTCCCAGTTGGTTTATCCTATGCAGTTAAAAAATTATATATTTTTGTTTTGTAGATTCTTTGTTGTTTGGTCTGTGTGAGTTCTTTTCTCATTTTGTGTGTCTTAACATGTTACATGTATCTTCTTTGCGTACAGGCTGGTGGCCTTGCAGTAAACTTTTTCAGAGTTCAGAGTTCAGTTCTTTTCTCTCTCTCTCTCTCTCTCTCTCTCTCTCTCGCTCTGTGTGTGGTGTGTGTGTTGTGTGTGTGTGTGTGTGTGTGTGTGTGTGTGTGCTTATGTGTGTGCTTGTGCATGTGTAAGAATGTATGTGTGTGTGTCTCTCTGAGACGTACATGCACGCTCGTTTACGTGAATGTGTGTGTGTGTGTGTGTGTGTGTGTGTGTGTGTGTGTGTGTGTGTGTGTGTGCGTGCGCGCGCGCGTTGTGTGTGTTGTGTGCGCGTGCGTGTTTGTGTGTGTGTGTGTGTGTGTGTGTGTGTGTGTGTGTGTGTGTGTGTTAGTGTGTGTGTGTGCATTCGCGAGTCTGTGCGTACTTACGTGGTGTGAGGAGGGCGAGGGGGAAGCGAGGAAAGAAAAAAGAGAGGAGTAATAGCGGGGGAAAAAGGGTTTGTCTAGGGACACTTGCCACATTGGGAGGGCCACTCATAAACCCTCACACCGGCCGGCGCCACTTTTGTCACACACCACACACACACACACACACGGGTTCGTTCGTTCCACACGAGATAGGAACAGAGCCAGGCCACACAGCCATTAACATATCAATCGAAAGTTCTCTAAATATGGAAGGGCAGCACGGGCTAGCGGCTGCCTGATCGATCGATCGATAGGCATGGCGGTGGCGCTTATCGATAACCCGTGAACGGACTGTACACCCGAAAAAGTAGGTGGGAATGGCAAAGGCCGACGACGTGTCCTCGCTTGCTGCTGTTGAGACTACGTCAGCGTGTTGATAGAAAGGTGACGTCGTGCACTGCTCATGGCTGACGCAGACGGTGGGGAGGGATGGGGGGGGGGGGGGGGGGGTAAAAGGGGGTAGGAAGGGAGGTGAGAGAGAAATGAGGGGGGAAGAGAGACAGAGAGAGGAAGGGAAGGAGGGGGGGAAGAGAGAGGGAGTATGTGTGTGTGTGTGTGTGTGTGTGTGTGTGTTGTGTGTGTGTGTGTGCACGTGCGTGTGTGCGTGTACGTGTGTAGGTGAGCGTGATAAAGAACGGAAGCGGAGATTAAACGATAACACACTTGTTTCAACTAGCGGGAGATTGTAATCTATCTGTCTGCCTGTCTGTGAGTGCGTGCGTGCGTGCGTGCGTGCGTGCGCGCGTATGTGTGTGGAGATAAAAGACAGAGCACTGCGTGAACGTATCTACAGAGAGAGCGGGGGAAGCAAGGGGTAGTGGAAGTAGTACGTGGGGGAAACGAGAGAGAACGGAGAGTGAGGGGGGGGGGGGGGGGGGGGGGGGAGGGGGGGGGGGAGGAAGAAAGATAGACAGACAGACAGACAGACAGACAGACAGAGAGAGAGAGACAGACGGGACAGACAGACAGACAGACAGACAGACTGACACAGACTGGCAGACAGAGACGGAAAGACAAATGCAGACAGACAGACAGACAGTTGGTGAGACAGCTGGCCAGACATAGAGGGGGACACACACACGCGCGCGCACACGCACGCGCATACACACACGCACGCGCGCGCGCCACCACACACACACACACACACACACACACCACACACCCCCACACACACACACACACACGCACAGAGCGACGGATGAGAAATGACAGCACAAACTGATGCGGAGATAACATACGGGCAAAATCATATTACTTACACACACACACACACACACACACACACAACACACACTTGTGTACACATACCTGTGTACACACACACACACACACACACACACACACAACACACCCCACACACACATTAAACTCTCTCTCTCTCTCAAGCGAAAAAAAGAAGCCCAGGCTACGACGACAACACATTCTGTCCAGAGCGAAGTGGCATACGAACTAGATTCAACAAGAAAGAAAAGAAGAGAACGTGACCTTACAACACAATACAAGCAACAAAATGCAATTCAAGATCATACAATACACAATACAATTCAATATAGGATAATACAAAGGAACACGAGACAATGCCACAAACTAAAATGCAGTGTAATGTAACTCAAAACAAGTCAACACGAAGAAATATAAAAACACATGTAACACAACACGGAACAACGTGAAACAGTACGTTACAATGCAATGTAGAACAGTAAAAAAAACAATGTCATGCACTATAGTACAACACAATGCAACCCAACCAGTGTCACAACAACAAGCAACACACCACTACAACCGGCCCCAAAAACAACGGCATCTAATACACAGGCATGAAAGTGACCAGCAGTAAAAAAGAAAAAAGAAAAAAAGAAAAAAAAAGGTCTGAAAAATCGGCGGGGGTCTGGGGGCCACCGTAGGCTCCCAGTGGGGTCCAGGGGCAACGCCCCGGTGGGGGTCAGGGGGCCAAGCCCCTGAAGCTGAAGCTTTTTTATGAAATAAAAGGCCTAAAACAGCAAATAAACCCCTATTCAGCGCTGGTTAAGAAGGGCAGATAAACCACATTTCATGTTTTCAGTAATAAAAATATTACTTCAAAAGAATATATGTGCATACTGACTCATTCACTCAAAACAATGAGACAGCCTTCATCACAACATTGATTCAGTCAGTCAATCTTTCCACTGGAACACAAAATGCAGCGCCTTTTTCGTCTAATTTGGGCGAAACACATCACCAACTCGAACATCGTCCACTTCCTGGTCTAGCCAGTCCCACCCCCAATCGTTTCTCATCCCTTTTTTTTTTTTTTTTTTGCCGTGAAAATCGCGATGCGCTTGAAAACTTCGCCAATTTAACGATGTCCAACGTTCGACAGGCGCGAAAAGACCGGATGTTGATTAACGGCGGAAGTGACCGGTTGACTCTTTTGAGAATAACAGAGTTGCAAATCGTCCAAATGGGAATAGCATCGAACGAAAGTTTATTTCAGGATTCTTGTGTTTTTTTTTTTGGGGGCGGGCAGTTTTTTTTGGGGGGCGGCGCAGATGAAAAAAATGGGCGGAAAATCCGCCTTAGGCGGACGAATTTCATGCCTGAATACAACATAACACAATATGATTACAACACCACACATAGAGGAAACACAACGCAACGCAGCCAACACACACAACACACCACCACCACGACACACCACCACCACGACACACCACCACCACGACACAACAACACCACGACACAACACCTCCACGACACAACACCTCCACGACACAACACCACCACAACACAACACCACCACAACACAAACACTCCACAACACATCACCACAACGCACCACAACACAACACCACCACAACACAACACCACCACAACACAAACACACAACACAATCACAACACAACACCATCACAACACAACACCACCACAACACATCACAACACAACACCATCACAACACAACAACACACAACAACGAAGCGCAAGACACCACCACCACAACCACAACACACCACAGCCCAACGCAACACAACAAACACACCACCACAACACAACACCACCACAAAACATCACAACACAACACAACCACAACACAACAACACCACAACACAACACCACCACAGCCCCAACGCAACACAACACAACACAATCACAACACAACACCACCACAACACAACACAACACCACCACAACACAACACCACCACAGCCCAACGCAACACAACACAAACACAATCACAACACAAACACCACCACAACACACCACCACACAGCCCCAACGCAACACAACACAACACAATCACAACACAACACCACCACAACACAACACACCACAGCCCCAACGCAACAACAACACAACACACACCACCACACAACGCAACACCAACACAACACAACACCAACACAATGCAACTCAACACTCGACCACCACCACACACCACCACCACACACCACCACGCAACACAACGCAAACCAACGCCACCAGAACGCCACGCCACAGGGAGCACAGTGCCCTCGCTCACCTTGCACGCCTCTCTCCTCCTCCAGCTCCCGGGTCATCTGCACGGCCCTCTGGTCCTGCCGCATCTCCTCCTCCTGCCCACAACGACACCACACGCCCTGTCACCACACTGGCCGGTACCACCTCGCCCCTCCCCCGTCTCCTCCTTCCCCTCCTCCAACATCAACACCACTACCACTACCCCCCTTTCTCCCCCTCTCGGGTCCGGCCCGAAGTCGTCGAGGTCGGGCTCCCGGTAGCGCTCGGAGAGTTCGTGGATGTACTTGAGGCCCAGTCCTGGTCTTTTGATGGTGAGGGCGCTGCCGCCGCTGCTGTGGCTGTTGGTGCTGCTGCTGCTGTGGTTGTTGCTGTCGCTGCTTAGTTCCATCTTCCGTCTTTCAATTTAGGGAAACGTGGCAAGCGACATCACGCACAAAACTGATTTAAAAAAAAATAAACAATTTTTTCTAAATGATGAAATCAGCTGATGGACATAAACGACCTCACACTTGCCAGCATCACTGGTGGGAATACTAACACACACGTCAAATCTGTGGAGTTTATGGTGATGACAGAATGAACCGAAGGAGGTGGGAGGCTGGGGGGAGGGGGGGGGGGGGGGGAGACGGCGTTTGTGCTGTGAGTCTTCCTCCTGTCTACGTACAGTTGTTTTCTCTAGATCCGTTCCACAGACAAACAAGATGAAACGGTTTAAGATCAGAAAGAATGAGTGAACAGAAATCCTTTGCTTCGTCTGTGGACCCTTTATCCCCTTGTCTTTGTGCGGAGACAAGCTTTACACATAGGGGGTTTGGTTTCCCCACACACACACGGCACAGAAGCGACAGGCTGCGAAATGCCGCAACAAACTGTTATTTTCCCCCCCCGATTAATGGCGGGAGCTAAAATACGGGCAAAATATATACTTACACACACACACACCCACACACACAACACACACACACTTGTGTAACATACCGTGTACCACACCCACACACACACCACACACACACACAACACACACACACCATTTAAAACTCTCTCTCTCTCTCTCAAGCGAAAAAAGAAGCCAGGCTACGACGGACAAACATTCTGTCCAGAGCGAAGTGGCATAGAACTTAGATTCACAAGAAAGAAAAGAAGAGAACGTGACCTTACAAACTCCTACACTGCAACAAAATGCAATTCAAGCTACCACTACACAATACAATTCCATATAGGATAATCCAAAGTCCTCTCCCATCCCACTAAAAAAGCAGTGTAATGAAACTCAAAACAGTCAACACGAAGAAATATAACAACACATGTAACACACACGGAACAACGTGAAACAGTACGTTACAATGCAATGTAGAACAGTAAAAAACAATGTCATGACTATATACAACACAATGAAACCCACAGTGTCCCACCACAGCAACCACACTACAACGGCACAAACAACTGCAACCACCCTCATACGTATACATCATAACACATCCCACTCCCCCTCCCCCCCCTTATTCCCCACTTTTTTTAATTTTTCCACTACTTAATATTTACCCTTTCCCTCCCTTATTTTTACATTTTTCATATCCCTATCCTATAAAAACATCCAACCCCTTCTACCCCCTCCTCCACAATCTCTCATTTCCTCTGCTCAACCCCCAAAACATTATACCTACATCCCCCACACAACCTCCAAAATATCACATCACCAACCACACCCAAATCTCCCTCCAACACACCAATCAACTACTACAAAAAACCATTCCCCCCCATCTCTAAACTAACCAATTCCCCACCCCACTCCAATAAAAAAAAACAAATTAACTCTACCACCAACAAACACACAAAAAAAAAAAAAAAATTATTCCATTCATTAATCCCCCCATCCAAACCCTCATACCTAATTTTTCCCCTCTTCATAATCAACTTTTCTAATCTTCATCAAAAATCTCCACTCTAATATACCATTTCCATCATCTCCCAAAAATAATTCAAAATATAAAAAAAAAATTTTTTTACCATTTCCACACCCCCTTTTTTTTCCCCTAATTATTGCCCTGGTGGGGGACGTGTGGGTCCCGGTCAAGTTATTATTGGGGCGGCGCAGAAGAAAAAAATGGCGGAAAATCCGCCTTGAGGCGGGACGAATTTCATGCCTGAATACAACATAAACACAATTGATTACAACACCACACATAGAGGCAACACAACGCAAAGCAGCACCAAACACCACAACACACCACCACCACGATACAACACCACCACGACACACCCCCACCACGACAACAAACAACCCCACGACACAACACCTCCGAAAACCCTCCACGACACAACACCCCCACAACACAACACCACCACACACAACATCACAACACATCACCACAACGCACCACAACACAACACCACCACAACACAACACACACAACACAACACAACACAATCACAACCAAAACACATCACAAACACAACCACCACCACAACACATCACAACACAACACCATCAAACACCCACAACAACCACAACAACGAAGCGCAAGACCCCACCACCACAACACAACACACCACAGCCCAACGCAAACCAACCAACACAACACACCACCAAACACAACCACCACCAACAACACATCACAACACAACACAACCACAAACACAACACCACCCCAACCACCAACCCCCCCACAGCCAACGCAAACACAACACAACATCACAACACAACACCACCACAACACAAACAACACACCACCAACACAACACCACCACAGCCCCAAACGGCAACACAACAAACACACTCACACACAACACACCAAAACACACCACCACCACAGCCCAAACGCAACAAACACAACACCATCACAACCACAACACCACCACAACACAACACCCCACAGCCCCACGGCAACACAACACAAACCCACCACCACAAAACGACACCACACAACACAACCAACACCACTAGCACTCAACACTCGACCCACCACACACCACACCACCCACACACACCACGCAACACAACGCAAAACCAACGCCTCCAGACGCCACGCCACAGGGAGCACAGTGCCCTCGCTCACCTTGCACGCCTCACTCTCCTCCCGCTCCGGGTCATCTGCACGGCCTCTGGTCCTGCAGCATCTCCTCCTCCTGCCACAACGACCCACACGCCCTGTCCCCACTGGCCGGTACCACCTAGCCCCTCCCGTTTCTCCTTCCCCTCCTCCAACATCAACCATACACTACCCCCCTTTCTCCCCTTCGGACCTGTCCGGCCGAAGTCGTCGAGGGTCGGGCTCCCGGTAGCGCTCGGAGAGTTCGTGGATGTACTTGGGCCCAGTCCTGGTCTTTTGCTGGGAGGGCGCTGCCGCCTGCTAGTGGTGTTGTGCTGCTGCTGCTGTGGCTTGATGCTGTCGCTGCGTAGTTCCATCTCCGTCTTTCAATTTAGGGAAAGTGCAAGCGACATCGCACCAACTGATTTTAAAAATAAATAAACCATTTTTTCTAATGATGAAAATCAGCTGATGGACATAAAGACTCTCACTTGCCAGGCATCACTGGTGGGAATACTAACACACAGTCAAATCCTGTGGAGTTTTATGGTGCATGAAGAATGACCGAAGGAGGTGGGAGGCGGGGGAAGGGGGGGGGGGGGAGACGGCGTTTGTGCCCTGTGAGATCTTCCTCCCTCTTCTACGTACAAGTTTTTCTTCTCTAGATCCGTTCACAGACAACAAGATGAAAAACGTTTAAGACTCAGAAAAGCCAGTATCCCTCCCAATAGCTTCTTCCTGTGACCCTTTATCCCTGTCTATGTGGGCTCCCTCCTTTAGTCACATAGGTTTGGGTTCTACGGTCAAACAAGACAACACGTGTGTCGTCAAATACGAATGATGCCGCAATTGGGTGTGTGTGTGGCGGGGGGGGGGGGGGGGGGGGGGGGGGGGGTGATATAAAAAAAAAATGTCCTCGGCTTGTGTCACTTGATGCGCCTCCTAAACACCCCGCGTGTGGGGTGGGTTCTATTCTACAGTGGGACCAAAAACAAACAAAAAAGGGAAAAACGGGGTTGCAACGGTTCCACAGGCATTGTTTCATCCCGCCACAAAAACCCCACAAACAAAAAAAGTTTTTTAAGAAAAAGATGAAAAAATTGCACCGTGGAGACCTAAGCTCCCCTCACACGAAAATGTTTTGATCGCAAACTACACCCAAAAACCCCCCCCACCGCACGGTCACCGAAATGTCCACGTTCTGTCACTCTGTCCCAGTACCGCCACCACCACAACGTTCCTCCAGGTTCCAGACTTTACATCCATTATTTTTTCTCTTTTCTCTTTTTTTTTCTTCTTTTCTTCCTCTCCACAACGACCAGTCAGAACCATGAGAACGGCTTTAAGCTATCGACCGCTTCCCTCTCCACCGCTCCAGCGTCCAACACTTTTACTTCCTGACACACTTCGATCTGTGTGCTCAGGAGAGGCCCAACATGTCCGCTGGCATGCCCGACACATGTTACACGGTTGTACACCCGAGGACAATCAACTCGGGGACAGACCACGGGTGACACGTCCAAATGCCAGACATCCAGTTATATCTTCTGGCACCCGACGGGCTTGGAACGCGCGCAGCGAGCGAGGACCGTCACCCGTATAGCTCGTTTCCTCGCCACTGTGGGTCTTTGTTTTCGCTTTGCCTTTGTTTTCTTTTCGTTTGTTATTCTCTCTCTCTCTCTCTCTCTCTCTCTGAAAATCTTTATTCCATGTTCTTCAATCTTCAACAAGAACAAGGTAGTTGTAGTTTTCGCCTTGATCGTTGTACAAAGAACGAACGCCACACCCCTACCCCCCCCCCCACCCCCCACCCCCGCACAAGCATGTGGCGCCTCAGCAAGGTGGGGGATCGGGCGTGATTAATAATGAAAATTAAGAGAGTGTTAAGAGTGGTTGTCTTCATCATTTATTTAGGCCATTTTGCGGTGTATGAAAAAAACAAACGAGATGTGCCCATCTCGTGCGGTACCGAGTCTTACAATTCCCCCTTCTCCACTTCCTTTCCTTCGAGTGTATTATTCACGTCGGTACCTTAACCCAAGTTTAAGCACATATACTTTTTCTGAATTTGTCTTTTTCTGGATGTTTGGTACGACCTCACCAGCCCGCTGTTTGTTTTGTTTTAGGAGAGAGACAGTATCAAGATTGATCCTTACAACCATAGGCTCTGGAGACACTGTACAATTAGCACCAGATGCTTGTCGGGTGTCTGCTACAGCAGGCAAGCCCTGCGATTGGTAACTTTCCAAAAAAGCCCAGCACAGAGAGAGCGAGAGAGGGGGGGGGGGGGAGAGCCTGTGGTAAAAACTAACCTATTCCTATGAAGGTTCCTACCTCAGATTTCCAACAGCCTCTGCAAAGGCTTGACGGTTTCAAAACCTTCTGGTTAAATGGGGGCCGGCCGCCCTGTGACTAAAGACATTCCTCGGTCCACTTCCAGAGAAGTCAGTGTTTTTCCTCACTTCTGGCACGCCGCCTTCACTCGTAGGGGGGTTTGTACACGGCACTTGTCAGGCCTTTACCCTCCTCAACCCCCCCCCCCCCCCGCTTCCATCCAAGCCTCATCACCCCTGCCCCCCCCCCCCCTTCTCTCTCTCCCTCTTGTCGACTGGGAATCCACGGATTTACCTCTCAACTTACCATTTACATAAAAATACAATAAACAAGAGCAAACAAAATAAACAAACATCAAACAAGCGCCCATTTGCTATCTGGAATGAAATCGAAACTGTGTTGTTTCTATCGATTCTGTCGTGTGAGGGACGTAATCCAATCTTAATCGACAAAACAAGAGAACCCTGCTTTGCCGCATAGCTGCAAGTAAATGGATGTTAACCGCATACGCGCGTGAACCCATTCAACCCAGAAGCTAGGACTTTTGTTTATCTTTTATTCTAACATAAACCCCATGCAGGTTTATTCCTATAATGATCGTAATGCACCTAAATTTAAAGTTTAATCTGGTTTACGACGAATGTAATAGTTGTTCTGTTCATGGTCGTTTTTCGGAGACACCGAATTACTTCTTATCAAAGTTAGACTGTTTAACGACGTTATCCTTCAAACGAGTTCCCTTCGCGCAGGTTGCATTCACTACAGACTTCCAGATTATCTCTATTTCCTAATCTCTCAAAATGGCCTGCAGTGGAGTCTTTGCTTCCGATATGGCCACTCTACTCATATTACATCTCCCCCCCTAGGTCATTAAGTGACGGCCAAACCGTACCAAAGCCCAGCCCTAAAGAGGAAGGTGTTTACGTCAAAAGCCCTTGAAGTGGAGGAATTTAAGGTCAGCCCAGCCTCAAGTGGACAGGACTAACCGGACAAAGCAGCCCTTAAGTGGAGGAGTTAAAGGTCAAAAAGCCCGGCCCTTGAGTGAAGAATTTAAGGTCAAACGCCGGCCCCCTTGAAGTGGCAGACTTTAAGGTCAAAGCCGGCCCTTGGAAGTGGAGGAATTTAAGGTTCAAAAGCCCGGCCCCTTGAAGTGGAAGGAATTACGGGTCAAAAGAACGGCCCTTAAAGAGGAAGGAGTTAAAGGTCAAAAAGCCCAGCCTTGAAGTGGAGGGAATTAAAGGTCCAAAGCCCAGCGCCTTAAAGTGGAGGAATTTAAGGTCAAAAGCAGCCACTTAAAGTGGAAGGAGTTAAAGGTCAAAACAGCCTGCCCCTTGAAGTGGAAGGAATTTAAGGACAAAAGCCCGGCCCCCTTGAAGTGGGAAGGAATTTAAGTTCAAAAGCGCCCCTTGAAGTGGAAGGAATTTAAGGTCAAAAGCCGGCCCTTAAAGTGAAGGAATTTAAGGTCAAAAGAACGGCCCCTTAAAGTGGAAGGAGTAAATGGTCTAAAAGCCAGCCTGAAGTGGAGGGAATTAAAGTCAAAAGCCCAGCCCCTTAAAGTGGAGGTAATTATGGTCAAAAGCCAGTCCCAGAAATTGGAAGGAGTTAAAGGTCAAAAGCCAGCCCTTGAAGTGGAGGAATTAAAGATCAAAAGCCAGCCTTAAAGTGGAAGGAATTAAGGTCACAAAGCCAGCCCTTAAAGTGAAGGAATTAAAGGTCAAGCCAGCCCTTAACGTGGGAAGGAGTTAAGGCAAGGCCCAGTCCCCTTGAAGTTGAAGGAGTTATAGGTCAAAGGCCCCAGTCCCCTTGAAGTGCAGGCGTTACGGTCAAAGGCCCAGTCCCCTTGATGTGGAGGAGATAAAGGGTCACAGCCCAGTCCCCTTGAAGTGGAAGGAGTTAAAGGTCACAGGCCAGTCCCTTGAAGTGGAAGGAGTTAAAGGGCCAAAGGGACAGCCCCACGAAGTGGAGGCGTTAAAGGCCAAGGCCAGTCCCTTGAAGTGGAAGAGTTAAAGGCAAAGGCCGGCCCTCGAGTTGAAGGAGTTAAAGGCCAAAGGCCAGCCCCCTCGAAGTGGAGGAGTTAAAGGCCAGAAGGACCAGTCCCCTTGAAGTGGAAGGCCAGAGAAGCCCCCTTAGAATGGAAAAAACTTAGAACAAGCAGGCAGCTAGGTCTTGCAGTGGCAGGAGTTAAAGGGTCAAAGGCCCAACCTCCTTGAGTGGAAGAGCTAAAGTGCAAAGGTCGACCTTCCGAGTGGAATGTGTTACGGCCCGACCCCGTAGGGTGGAAGGAGTTAAAGGCCAAAGGCCGACCCTTCAAGAGTGGAAGGTGTTACAGGCCGTACCCCGTGGGTGGAAGGAGTTAAAGGCAAAGGCCCGACCCCTCGGAGTGGAGGGAGGTTGCAGGCCAAAGACCAGTCCCCATAAAGAGGAAGGGGCCCCGGCCCCCTTAGGAGTGGGAAGGAGTTACCAGGCCGGACCCTTAGAGTGGAAGGAGCTACAGGCCGACCTTAGAGTGGAAGGAGTTACAGACAAAGGCCCAGCCCCTCAGAGTGAGGTTAAAGCGAAACACTTGTGTGAGGAAGTGACTCCCTCTGAAGGCCAGATTCTGCAAGTTAATCCTACGTGGTGCTTAAACTTGGACTGATATGAAGAAAACTCCCACTCAGCCCAAACCCCCACCATCACTACCCCCCCCCCCCCCACCCCACCCACCAACCACATCATCCACAATTCCTAAAATTCGAAGCTGGGTTCTTCGTAGCAAGATTGTTTGAGTCGATGACAAATTACAGAGTTGGTGATCATTGGTGTTTCAATTTTTTTCATCGGCCAACATTGAGGAAAAGACGTATACTATAAACAACTGTTCACGAGTTTCGTTATCGATCGGTTAGGGGCCGAATCGCTGCAGATGTGGGGTCGAAAATCCGCGATGCTGCTTTGTTACTGCATGGTATGATGATTCATCGTCCACAGAAATGTGCGTTAAATCGTGCTGTCCTAAAACTGTGGCAAGTGTATCGCTACATGCAGCGTCGTCTCTCTTTCTGTTTCCACTGTTCTGCTGCGAGATTTTCCCCCCCCCCCCCCCCAACCCCTGTCAATGCGAAATAGTAATGAACCACACAAAACTAGGTACAAACTAATGCTATCTAATACACACAATACGAAGCAGACAAATGATTCATCGTTGAACATCTCTGACCAGGTTTTCCCTGAAAATCTGATGTAATAACTTACGTTTGAAATGTGCCAGTCCCAAACTCTGTGAGAGTAAGTGTCTGTCAGCGGTAAGGGACATGGAATGCACTACCTGGGTTTCTCATTAATTTTTTTTTAACAGATACAGATGGATGTCAACAGACTGGCCAAGGCGTAATCGGCACAAAACGTTCCCTACGACTGCCAGTGGTAAAAAGTTGTTTAAGGATATATACAGATCGGAAAATGTGTGTTATCCGTCTGCGTGTTTGCACAACTGTTTACCTGTGGTGTTCTTGACCAGTTGATCACCCACCTCATCGCCTCCAATGTCGACTTGACCGGAAGCCCACGCAAAAACTTCGTTGTAACCATCTGATTTCAGAGAGGGGTACAGCAAAAAAAAAAAAAAAAAAAAAATAAAGAAAAAAAGAAAAGAAAAGAGAAAAGTCAGGAGTTGAGGATGCTTTAAGTTACGACTAGCAACGGCTTGGAAAGCAGGAGAGGAGTCACGGAGAATGAGAAAAGTCTTCACGTTGAGATTTAGAGACGAGGTATTTGGAGTGCCAGGATCAGCGCTGTGAGCTCAGCAGTATAAATGGAACTGTCAGACAGTGTTTTGAGTTTTTTGTTAGTTTGAGAGAGAGAGAGAGAGAGAGAGAGAGAGAGAGAGAGGAGAGAGAGAGAGAGAGAGAGGAGAGGAGAGGGGGGGGGGGAGGGGGAGTTGAGCAATATGCAGCAGAAGTAACTTCTTCCTCCGACAAGGAACCACCAGAAAAGATATTCCTTAAAAGAATGGAACTTTAGGACAAAGTTTGGTCAACAAAAAGTCTTGTACGCGAAACAGCTGGCGGAGTCTTTACAATGAGAAGCGAGTATAAAAACAAATCTCCACCTATGGAAAGTCTATGGAGGATCGTCTGGATATTTGTATAAATGACAAACAATTACTCGGTTCAGATTGGGAGGAACACCGATTCCTAAAAGTCGGGCTCTCGTCAAATTTCTTTTGGAATTTCAGTCGCAGCAGTCATGAGCAGTGTTCATGATCATGATAATACATATTACTGCTACTGTTACACGTTATCCCTGCTACTATGTTAGCATGGGTATGTGCGTGCTTGCGCACGTGCACATGTGTAGAAAAGCTTACTCTCCCAGCACTCTGTCCTTCCAGGCCCTGAAATGAGAGAGGAACTTGGCACGTTCACAAGACGGGTCTATTCCTAGCATGTCCTATGGTGATTTATTGGCGGCAAGAGGTGTCTTTTTCTTTTTTTGTTGTGAAGTTGCTTAAACAAGTTATATGGTGTTTTACTGGCGGCAAGAGGTATCTTTTTCACTTTTGTTGTGAAGTTGCTTAAACAAGTTATATGGCTGAACTGAGAGCATAGTCAAAATGACAGCTTCTTCTGGCGTTTCCAAAGGAGCGGAAAAGTGCTCCAAATCCAACACTGAAATAATCAGTCTTCTGCTCTTTGTAGACCTATATCTCGCCTATTGTGGCAGTCAGTCTTCTGCTCTTGGTAGGTTTATCATCGGTCCTATTGTGGCAGTCAGTCTTCTGCTCTCTGTAGGTTTATCATTGGTCCTATTGTGGCAGCCAGTCTTCTACTCTCAGTAGGTTTATCATTGGTCCTATTGTGGCAGCCAGTCTTCTACTCTTGGTAGGTTTATCATCAGTCCTATTGTGGCAGTCAGTCTTCTGCTCTTGGTAGGTTTATCATCAGTCCTATTGTGGCAGTCGGTCTTCTGCTCTTGGTAGGTTTATCATCAGTCCTATTGTGGCAGCCAGTCTTCTGCTCTTGGTAGGTTTATCATCAGTCCTATTGTAGCAGTCAGTCTTCTGCTCTTGGTAGGTTTATCATCAGTCCTACTGTGGCAGTCAGTCTTCTGCTCTTGGTAGGTTTATCATTGGTCCTATTGTGGCAGTCAGTCTTCTACTCTCAGTAGGTTTATCATCAGTCATATTGTGGCAGCCAGTCTTCTGCTCTCTGTAGGTTTATCATTGGTCCTATTGTAGCAGTCAGTCTTCTGCTCTTGGTAGGTTTATCATTGGTCCTATTGTGGCAGTCAGTCTTCTGCTCTCAGTAGGTTTATCATCAGTCCTATTGTGGCAGTCAGTCTTCTACTCCCAGTAGGTTTATCATCAGTCCTATTGTGGCAGCCAGTCTTCTGCTCTTGGTAGGTTTATCATTGGTCCTATTGTGGCAGCCAGTCTTCTGCTCTTGGTAGGTTTATCATCAGTCCTATTGTAGCAGTCAGTCTTCTGCTCTTGGTAGGTTTATCACTGGTCCTATTGTAGCAGTCAGTCTTCTACTCCAGTAGGTTTATCATTGGTCCTATTGTGGCAGTCAGTCTTCTGCTCTTGGTAGGTTTATCATCAGTCCTATTGTGGCAGTCAGTCTTCTACTTCAGTAGGTTTATCATCAGTCCTATTGTAGCAGTCAGTCTTCTTCTCTCGGTAGGTTTATCATCAGTCCTATTGCAGCAGTGAGTCTTCTTCTCTCGGTAGGTTTATCATCAGTCCTATTGCAGCAGTGAGTCTTCTTCTCTCGTTAGGTTTATCATTAGTCCCATTGCAGCAGTGAGCCTTCTACTCTCGGTAGGTTTATCATCAGTCCCATTGCAGCAGTGAGTCTTCTTCTCTCGTTAGGTTTATCATCAGCCCCATTGCAGCAGTGAGTCTTCTTCTCTCGTTAGGTTTATCATTCGTCCGATTGCAGCTTTGAGTCTTTTTCTGTCGTTTGGTTTATCATCAGTCCCACTGCAGCAGTGAGTCTTCTCTCGTTATGTTTATCATTCGTCCTATTGCAGCAGTGAGTCTTGTGAAACAAACACCACGTGAACGGCGGTTTAAGACATGACTGTCCAGTCGCTAGCTCCGATACCTGTGAGCCTGGGATTAATTGGTAGCTGGGTGCAAGTGTACCCAGATTCTTCTATCTCACGGATTCAGGCCTATCTGTAGTCGTAAAACTTGTTCACGCTTCGATCTGTCTACAAAATCATAAGATAATTGCAATTCGAATTAAAATTCGGCTTTTGTAACTAAGAAATGACCGTAATCTGCTACTAAGCGTTCTACATACGGGCGACTTCTACGAATCGGAGATGCCGAACAACATCTTGTGAAAACGTAACACGCACAAAGTACGGAGAAGGGAATGACGATGGGGGAACGCTATACCAAGGACGAGAACTCGGGTACAGCTACGAACTGAACGAACGTCAACCACATCTTGGAAATGCATCCCACAACCACATTATAGACGACACATCTTGCAAGCCATCAGAAAAAAGGTACGAAGTTTGAGTATTGTCAGATTAGCTATTTCTAAAAGAAATCGCGTCTCCAACAGGCGAACAATACTAATGATACAGCGTTATCAACCGCCTAATGTACACACGATCCAAACGTCTATTGTGTAAGTGTTTCTCGATCTGACAGAATCCTACACTGCCACCCGATTTGTATCTTTTCACGATAATCACATTACACACACAACACACACACACATATATATATATATATATATATATATATATATATATATATATATATACATGTGTGTGTGTGTGTGTGTGTGTGTGTGTGTGTGTGTGTGTGTGTGTGTGTGAGCGTGTGTGTGTGTGTCTGTCTGTCTGTATGTATGTCTGTCTATCCGTCTGTGTGTCTGTGTGATCGCGCATATACACAGAGTCAAATATTCCCTTTTTACACTGATTATTCTTTACTTCCCCCCCCCCCACACCCACCCCCTTATTCCTTCACTGCACCGTCTTCATTTGTCTCTATCCCCCCCCCCCCCCCCCCCACCCCCCTCTTTCTGGCTATGGAGGGAGGCAGTTCTGATGGTGGCGGAACACCACATGATCACACGTGGTAAATCTTAGTCAGATGCCACAGACCATCAACTTCCACACACCCAGCAAACTTGGAATGATGGATACATCATCCTTCGATCATGCCATCAAGACGATCATCCCGCCATCAGCCAAATGCTGCAGTCCCTTCCTATTGGTGGGTCCAAACCACGTGACCAAAGTGGACCTTACGAAGGCATACAATCGGTTCCGGTCACAAACCAGAATTCGCTGGCTCTCGTGTTTACAGAGGATTTTAAAGACGATGTTCACCGTAACGCCCTTTCTGCAGCTATCCAAACTTTAAAACCTCTCATTTCTGCTGGATTGTTTTCATGGAAAAGGAGCACTTCTTTGTTTGCCTGCGTTTGTTTAAGTATTCCTACGAATAATTCTACGTTTTCAGCTGTGTCTGGAAATACAGTCTGGCTTCCTGGACTGTTGCGCGGAGCAAATATCGATTTACTGTGCTAATTATCTGACTGCGCTGACTGTCCTCGCTTTGATGAAATCAATGGTCACGAAGCCAGCTTTCAAATAGAATGCCTCCAATGACTGGTCTGTATGTGTGTGTTATCCTTATAGGGAGCGAGGGGGTCAACAGGTTTTGAAAGTAACAAATTTTGCTTGTTAAATGAAGAACCATCTCGGCTTTTCAATCCTATTCTCATTATGTGTAGATCTTGAATCGGATCCCAGCCTAAGTAATATTACTTTCCTTTTACACACTAAACCTTTTCTCTCAAGCGAGGCTCACTTTATAGTATGATCGCTTCATACGTGTGGGAAATATCAATTCCGTGTTCGGTTCACACGAAACCTTTAAATTGCCATGCGTTGCGTGAAGATTGTAAACTATCACTGCTTCCTGGGAGGAAGAAAAATTTCATCAAAATATTTCCTTTCATTCTTTCTTATGATACTGGGTAATAAATAAGAATCGAAACATGGTAATAAACAGCGCATAAAGGTGTAACATGGTAATAAACAGCGCATAAAGGTGAAACATGGTAATAAACAGCGCATAAAGGTGAAACATGGTAATAAACAGCGCATAAAGGTGTAACATGGTAATAAACAGCGCATAAAGGTGTAACATGGTAATAAACAGCGCATAAAGGTGAAACATGGTAATAAAACAGCGCATAAAGGTGTAACATGGTAATAAACAGCGCATAAAGGTGAAACATGGTAATAAACAGCGCATAAAGGTGAAACATGGTAATAAACAGCGCATAAAGGTGTAAAAAAAAAAAAAAAAGACTGCACATGAAAAAACAAATGTAGCAAGTTTTCAACAAACGCATGAAATCATCACAAATGTTATATAAACTAAAAATGAAATCATGTAATAAGAAAACGCCACCTGCAATTGTAATTAAGCAAGCGCGCACATGCACACACACACACACACACACACACACACACACACACACACACACACACACACATACACACACATGCGTGCGCGCACGCACGCACGCACGCACGCACACGCACACACACACACACACACATCATAACACATCATGAACATGTTATCAAAACAATTTCAAACACCATAAAAACATTTCTGAACTAAAACCCAAAAAAAATCGCAACAAAACCTTCGATACAGGATGGAAGATAGCACACAACAAACACTCCATGGAGAGTCAACGCCTGACAACAACATGCAAACCCACACGCGCGTACACAAGCGTACACACACACACAGCAGTCCCCTGCATGACGGTGTGTGGTGGATGCTTAATGCCGACAGATGGTGGTGGGGTTGAATCACAATGGACAACCAACCACCTGCCAAACTCCACCGAAGAGGAGGAGGAGGAGGAGGCTGAGGATGATATGGCCAGCAGAGTCTATGGAACAGGGAAAGTACACGCTGCTTCGGGAGAAAGTGAGTATTCGTTTCCTACGTCCTCTATTGGGTATGTTATGGTTACAAAGTAGGGAGGTGATCTCTTACACACACACACCACACACACACACACACACACACACACACACACACACACACACACACACACACTCACTCACTCACTCACTCACTCACTCACTCAACTCACTCACTCACTCTCTCTCTCTCTCTCTCTCTCTCTCTCTCTCTCTCTCTCTCTCTCTCTCTCTTTGTGTGGGACATAAGCGTACACCCGGCATTCGCGTGCGTGCGTGCGTGGGTGTTGTGTTATGTCAGCATGTGCGTACACGCCGTATTTCTGCGCGCACGCGCGTGCGCGCGCGCGTGCGCGTTGTTGTTGTTGTTCTTCAATTTAACGTCTTTTCACTAGATGTGATATTAGACAAGCCAGACAGAGCTATGTGGTGACACTGCCCTGACTTTTCAAACAGCTGTTGCCATGTATACACACACAAAACACACACACACACACACACACGCATGCCTGCATGCGTGCGTTTGCGTATGTGTGTGTGTGTGCGTGTGCATGAATGTGAGTGGGGATGGGGGAGGGGGGGTCAACACGCACGTGCGCGTGCCTGTCCGTCTGTCTGTCTTTTTGTGAGGGGAAAGAAATAGAAAAAATACAGCCAGACAGAGCTATGTGGTGACACTGCCCTGACTTTTCAAACAGCTGTTGCCATGTATACACACACACACACACACACACACACACACACACACACAACTGTGTTCTCAACTTGTTCCAACAACATTGGCTTTTTCTTTTTTCTTCTTCTTTTTTTTTCAATCAGCTGTGTGCTATGACTGTATCAGACATAGCTTTTTAATCCTGAAATTGGGGGGGGGGGGGGGGGGGGGGGAGGAGAGAGAGAGAGAGAGAGAGAGAGAGAGACAGCGAGAGAGAGAGAGAGGAGAGAGAGAGAGAGAGAGAGAGAGAGAGAGATGGGGAGAGAGAGACAGAGGTGGGGGAGAGAGAGAGAGAGAGAGAGAGAGAGAGAGAGAGAGAGAGAGAGAGAGAGAGAGAGAGAGAGAGAGAGAGAGAGTACGTGCGTGCATACCTGTAAGTGGTATTTTAATACCGATCTGTGTGCATGGCTATATCGTTGAAAACATGTTATTCATTGGTAATAATATCATTAAAAAAAATACATAACACGGTCCACATTGAATGGATACGATGGAATACATACAAGTCTGTTCAATAATGATGCTAATAACACTTGATGATGACGATGATAACAACAGCAACAACAACAATAATAATAAGATGGAATACATACACGTCTGTTCAATAATAATGCTAATAACACTTGATGATGATCTTATGACGATGATAACAACAGCAACAACAACAATAACAATAATAATAATAATAATAACAGCAATAACAACAACAATATTTTTTTTAAATGATGATGATGATGATGATGATGATGATGATGAAAGCAACATACAAGTAACATGCAGCATTATCTGAGATACAGACATACATAGATGTGGAGAAAATTATAAATATTAACCATACATCACCAATCGGCACCACAGTCTACATGAAAGAACATGCAAGCATACTAAATCTACCAGTAAGAAACATTAACTTTCAACAACAACAAAAGAAGAGGAAATGACACAACTCGGGAAAAGCCAAGCAATCAAAGCTACATAACTAACTACAGGTGAGTGATTGCAACTCATGCAGTCGGGTAAAATGCAAATTAAATATTCCGTAAGCCGTCAGGAGACTCTAGGCTGGAACAGTGAAACAAAAGAAACCATGAACACATGTTCTACAGAATACAATCAAGGAAGGAAAGGTAACTGGGGATTTCCAGAATCGGGTGAACATCAGACACCGAAGGTCTGACAGATCAGGGGAAGTAGCCGTGTACAGCGTAGTCATTGTAATGAATAAGACAGTTGCTTCCCTTGGAGTATATTCCGCACTGACGAACGTAGGTCAAGATTTTTCGTTGTGATAGCGTTTTAACAGTATAAGTAAAATATAAGCAGATCAACTGCTCATCTCTTTTCCATTCCTAGAAGCAACAACATCAACAGAATAATTTTCTTTAGCCTAATGGTGCTGCCAACATCAGGTGAATAATGACGATAGACTCTTTCACCAGTAAAGACGATTCTCGTACTCAACAATGGACAACTCATTGTGTCGCATTGTTCTTGGGTTTCGTATTCCGTCCGTTGATTTTCTTAACTGTTTCTAACGCTCATATCACGTCTTGAATATTCTCTCCTCTCTCTCTCTCTCTCTCTTCTCTCTCTCTCTCTCTCTCTCTCTCTCTCCTGGAAAAAGAAAATGTGGGAGGGCTCGTTTAAGACTGTCAATTTCAAAACAATCAGAACGGATTTCTTCTCTTTTCCGATATGACTGATGTCTCCAAATACGCTACGATTTGATTCAGTTCAGGTAAAATGTTTCGTTGCCGAAAGGAGACAGTGGAGTCTCCGCCTTCCAAAATGCCGTACCCTCCACATGCTGAACCTTAGCTCCTGTGGCTGTTAGGCTATCAAACTTTATCCTTTAGCAAATACAGTATGCAGCGAAGTCTGCGTGATGTTAATCATTCCCTCTTCCAAGTCACCGACACAAAGAGAGAGAGAGGGAGGGGGGGGGGGGAGAGAGAGAGAAAGAGAGAGAGAAAGAAAGAAAGAGAGAGAGAGAAACCATAGATCCAGTATTTCCGTCAGAATGTGCCTCCGACAGAGAGGAAACCCGTCAGAATCCGCTTCTCAAAGTGAACCGTTTACAAACTCCAGGGTGAGGTAACATTTGCTGACAGGTGCGATTACGGTGGTGAAGCGTGATGACATCATACATGGTGAGGCAGTAGGTGGGATATGACGGATACAGTGACGTCATACTTACGTCACGCGGGGCCTTCACCGCGGCTCCTCGCACCGGCTGACCACGACTGAGACGTAGCAAGGCCACGGAGCGCCCCACCTGCCGCGACTGGAGGGGTGCGGCGGTGGTAGCCCCACTACTACTGCTATCACTACTGTCAAAGGCAGACGTTGTCGTCGAACTTCTACTACTACTATGGGGGGCTGTAGTACTACTACGACTAACATGGCGGGAACAGTTAGACCCCGATTCTACAGACACAGAAGCTGAGAGGGCAGCTGAAGAAGAGGTGACAGGTTCTTTGCTGGGCTGGGGGAGGAGGAGGAGGAGAGGGAGGGGGAGGAAGGGTGGGTGGAGGGGAAGGATAGGGTGTGCCTGGAATGGAAGGTGGTGGGGGTAGTGGCGGTGGAGGTGGAGGTAGTCACCTGCGAAGAATTCACCGTCCCAGGCAAACAGACGGGTATTAAAAAATAAATAAATACGTACATAAACAAGCAAACAAATCATGCAAGGGCGCAGACGTGCGGGGATGCTTCCAGTCACATCCGCAATAATCATCACAGAATCAGTATGTACCGTTCTACGCTAATGCTTCTAGTCACATCCGCAATAATCATCACAGAATCGTATGTACGTTCTACGCTAATGTTCTAGTCACATCGCATAATCACAGAATCAGTATATCCCTTCTACGCTAATGCTTCTAGTCACATCCGCAATAATCATCACAGAATCAGTATATGCCGTTCTACGCAATGCTTCTAGTCACTCCGCAATAATCATCACAGAATCAGTATATGCGTTCTACGCTAATGCTTCTAGTCACATCCGCAATAATCATCACAGAATCAGTATATGCCGTTCTACGCTAATGCTTCTAGTCACATCCGCAATAATCATCACAGAATCAGTATATGCCGTTCTACGCTAATGCTTCTAGTCACATCCGCAATAATCATCACAGAATCAGTATATGCGTTCTACGCTAATGCTTCTAGTCACATCCGCATATAATCATCACAGAATCAGTATATGCCGTTCTACGCTAATGCTTCTAGTCACATCCGCAATAATCATCACAGAATCAGTATATGCCGTTCTACGCTAATGCTTCTAGTCACATCCGCAATAATCATCACAGAATCAGTATATGCCGTTCTACGCTAATGCTTCTAGTCACATCCGCAATAATCATCACAGAATCAGTATATGCCGTTCTACGCTAATGCTTCTAGTCACATCCGCCAATAATCATCACAGAATCAGTATATGCCGTTCTACGCTAATGCTTCTAGTCACATCCGCAATAATCATCACAGAATCAGTATATGCCGTTCTACGCTAATGCTTCTAGTCACATCCGCAATAATCATCACAGAATCAGTATATGCCGTTCTACGCTAATGCTTCTAGTCACATCCGCAATAATCATCACAGAATCAGTATATGCCGTTCTAACGCTAATGCTTCTAGTCACATCCGCAATAATCATCACAGAATCAGTATATGCCGTTCTACGCTAATGCTTCTAGTCACATCCGCAATAATCATCACAGAATCAGTATATGCCGTTCTACGCTAATGCTTCTAGTCACATCCGCAATAATCATCACAGAATCAGTATATGCCGTTCTACGCTAATGCTTCCAGACCCACCCACCCACCCACCCCCTCTCTCTCTCTCTCTCTCTCCTCTCTCTCTCTCTCTCTCTCTCTGTATATAGATGTAGATTTTTATCTTAAACCTCTCAGACATCAAACATGAAACCTACAACACGAGGCAGAGAGAATAAAAATTTGTTAGTTTAAGGGTGTCTCCCCCTGCGCCTCCACCCCCCCCCCCCCCCCCCCCTCCACTCTCTTCTTTCCTAAAGAAATCCCTTGTCCTCATCTGCAATATATATATATATATATCACAACCCTGGATACTCTGTATATTCTGTAGCGGGCATCACATTTATAACCATGAACCAACAATTTCATTGTTGATCCAGCCCAAGCTTCTCTGACAATAAATGAAAAAGTATCGAACCAATAAGTGACAGCATTCGGATTATAATGACAGCAATCAAGAAATTAAGTTTCTTTAAAAACAATTCCGGAGACTTCATAAGATAACATTTTATGACAGGGTTGCATGGGTGCCAGCGTGTGGGAGCGGAATTTAGAAGTGCAAAAAAATAAGCAGTGTGTAAAGCGCGTGCTCATGCAAAATTTTACCCAAAAAAAACAACAAAACAAACAAAAAACAAATGGGGGAACAAAACCCACAAACTGAGCACTACAACATTAAGCAATACCCATTGCAACAACAAAATCAAACAAAGTAAAAAATAAAAATTAAAAAAAAATTTTAATCTAAAAATAAAATGAAAAACAGGAATTCACTATTCTGACAACAAAACAACAACTGCATAGAAACGAGAAACAAGAATCAAGAATTTCATATTCCGATTCGTGAACTAAAAGAATGAAACATAAAGGGATGAGAAGTCGAAGAAGAAAATACACAGACACAAACACCACCACCTTAACACAAAGTGACGTGACCCTGAATGTGTAATACCTGGACAGAACATGACGAAACAGTCCGATGACGACCAGGTGATGACGTCGACAACACCCATGATGACGTCCAGCGATCCCACCGATAATGCACAGAAGAACTACGTTTCTTCCCAGACGCTGGCGAGGATGACGGCGTGGGAGAGGAATCGGCTCCCTGTAGGCGGGGCGCCGACTTCCATCGTTTTCTGGAGGAGGCAAACGACGCTGGAGAGGTGGACGCCTGGTTAAACCTGGCAATCAACGACAGGACACTGGGCAGCCCGGCCACCGTCTCCCTGACCTTGGGCCCTCTTGATGACGTTGGGTGTGACGTCACCGCTAACTGGTCTGACGACGAGTCTGATGAGGCCCCCATCGGCGACGACATCGATGACCTTGAACCTCTAGAGCCAGCAGAGAGTCGTTTCGTGGTGTCTCCGCGGGGGTCTGCAGTGTCGGCTGAAGTGATGAGAACGATGTTGAGATTGTCAATGGACGACATCAAGTACCGATCACGTTTTGGTAGGGCAGAACCTGACTGAAGCGCTGCCTGAAGCCTTCGTGATTCTGCCGACGAAGACTTCCCCGCCGTTCGCAGGTCGCCAGTGCTGCCGTAAATGAAGGCGTTCGAGTCTGGGGACAAAGTCGGTCTGGAAGTAGTGAACATGTACTGTGCGTTCTCATCGTCATCTCCGGCACTGACGGGACTGGTTGCTGAATGCACGTCTGTACTGCACACCGCATGAACACTGCCTAAGTTTGGAGTGGAGGTGGACAGATATCGTGAAGACCTTAACCCAGGAGCTTCCTGTTCGTCTGGGGAATGTACCAGTGGAGATGGTGAGCGGGGTGACAGTGGTGACCCCGACGCTTCGTCCACTGCCTGCCACCTGTTGGGCGAGGAGCTCACGCTGCTGTGCCCTGCACAATGCTGACTATCACAAACCTCGGTTCCATCAACAACAGCACTCTCGTCACTGGATGAGTTGGGTGAGATACTCAGTTCCTCAGCATCAGCACAGCTGGTGACTATTCGGAGGGCTGGGGCGTCCTGAGAAGTGGAGATCGTGCAGGAGGTGGTGTCTGGTGTAGAACTGGAGCCAGGTGGTCTACGGATCACAACGGGCGATCGTGGCAATGTTGTGAAGTCGGTCGTGTTGCTGGTGTTTCTCAGTTGATGGTCAAAGACAACGGTTATGTTGGGCACAACCTCTTGCAGTCTGCCTGATCTGTAGCTGCTGTCAGACACACGGGCAGCATTCACATGATCAGGCTCCGTCTTGCTCGAGGCAAATGCATCATTCATCTGCACATCTTCCTTCTCCTCGGATGCCTTGGTCGGTGTTGAGATGGGGTACTGGTTCCGGGACGATTTGAGCGCAACATGAGGGGTGATGTAGTTTTCCAGAATCGCCTCTCCAGATACACACAAGTCTTGCCAACTGTTGTCTTCTATGCCAATTCCTGGAGCAGGTCTGCTTTCGAAGATCCCGAAACAGTCAGCTGTTGGGTCTGTTCGCTCTACGTCGTGCCCATCGTTGTCGCCTGTGTCAGGACCTGTCTGGGAAGCCATGATATCAGACAGCTGCTCACTGTTTACACCATGATAAGTGTTGTGAACAGGCGGGCTGAAGGACATAGGCAGGGTGTCTGGAGTCTGACGTTCTCTCCCGGGCCTTCTGTCAGCTGTGCAGTCCACCGAGTCCATTCCACCGCTGGCTCCCCTGTCTCTACCGCCTGTTTCGGACTCTTCCACGGGGAGGTCTGAATGGTCAGACACGGAGTTCTCGTTCATAAACAGGTTTGTGTCGTTTTCCCATGTGCCTGTTTCTTGCATGGATGCTCCCGATTCTTCACTCATGGGCCTTTTAAGTGAGGCGCTCACCGTTCCATGTATGTTCTGTTCAAGATGTTGTTTCCTTTCACAGCTCTCAGACTGTCCAGTCACTGTATCACTAACCATTCCTCGGCTTTCTGAATCAAGATGCTTGCCCATGACCTCAGGATTAAGACTTGTTGGGCCACAAATGTTCTCCTTGTTCACAGTACCAGAGCATGATTCCTCGCCCACTGTTTCATGGCTTGATGAACCGCTTTGAAACCAATCGCCACTTTTGTCTGTCAGACTGTCCTCCAAAACCGGTGCACTGCACACAGCAGAAGGGTTCATATCAGGGCAATAAGAGTCCGTCGTTCCCTTTACACTCTGTGGATCACTGTCACAGCTTTGTCCGCAACAGGTCACAGTCGAGTCCGTGCTACTGAAAGATGTTGTGTGAAGATCAGCTGCCACCATCTGGGCAGGTTCTTTGCTCTCAGCAGATATGTCCATGTGGCAAGCGTCTTCCCCTTCTTCAGAAGCATGTGACAAGGTTTCCTCGAGGTCCTGAGACAGATCTGACTCCTTACAGTCCACCTCGTTCCTTTCAAAGGAGGACTGGGATCGGGTTGGAGTCACGCATTCCTCAAAACTCGATCTCAGTGACGACATTGAGAGACTGCCTTCCATCAAGTTGTTGATGATCTCTGCAGCAAAGGCCTCAAAGAACTCAGGTTTCATGTCAGTTGCGTTTCCTTCATCAATGTCCAGACTGGGTTCTAAACTGTCGTAATACGTTAAACTGTAATCGGACACGTCACCAGGAAAATCTGTCTCACTTTCATCCACGTCAACAGACCCTTGGGCTTGAGGGGCTGGAAATTCTAAGTTGTCGATAAAATGGACCACCCGTGGTTGGATCTGTGCATGTGTTTGTGACAAGCTGGCCTCCTGTGAATCCTGTGACTCCAGCAGATCAGCCTTGCTCGTTGCCGGAGTGTGAGATGTGCGGGATGTCTGTTGAATGACAGTCTCTGGGTCATAATTATCTGCAGCTACAAGAGAACTGTCTAAATTATTCAAAACCTCACCAACTGAACCTGTTCGTTCCAGACTATCTCTTTCAGCAAGAGAACTGTCCAAATATTCAAAACCTCACCAACTGAATCTGTTCGTTCCAGGCTATCTCCTTCAGCAAGAGAAATGTCCAAACTATTCAAAACCTCACCAACTGAATCTGTTCGTTCCAGACTATCTCTTTCAGCAAGAGAAATGTCCAAACTATTCAAAACCTCACCAACTGAATCTGTTCGTTCCAGACTATCTCTTTCAATACAATCTTGCTCTTCGAAGCTTTTTCGTGTCCACCTTGGGCACCTTTTTCAGCATTCCCCTGCCAGTCCCTTTCCCGTCTCGCAGATCTGCACCGTCAGCAGCCAGGGAGATCTCAGATGCATCAGAATTAGTCATGGATTCCAGCTCCGTGGCAGTTTCTTCCGGGATTTCGCTGAGGTCACCCCGGCACAACTCATCCTTGTCCATGCCGTACACCTCCACCAACAGGCCCACCGCACTGGACTGAAAATCTGTCTCAGTTTCACTCACAGCGGCGTCAGAGTGATCCTCCTCCACCTCCAACCCGCTGGTGCTGGAGACGAAGTCCGAATCGATGTCGCCGAAGGCAATGTACGTGCTGCTGTCCTCAACCGTCTCTTCTGGCGTCCATTGGCTCTCTGCGTCTCCGTTTCTATGGGACGAAAGGGAACCGTCCCTGTCCTGTGTATCTAGAGAGTCTGGGTCAGCATTTCCTGGATCCTCGTCATGCAGGCAGGACTCGTTTGGGTCGTCATTTCTTAATCCTCTGGTTTTCACAGGCTCTGGTCGGCTATCAGCAGTGAAGGAAATGAGTTCTTCCTCGTTGACATTCATTGTGCTGATTCTATCACTTGGTTCTACTTCCTGCACAAAACCTGTGTCACGAGTCAAACTGCCCCCCTTAGCGGCAACATTTCTCCACTATCACCGGCCGTGTCTGCCCGTGAGTCGGGGGCATCCTTTGAATCCAATTTCCAAGTCAGACTGCTGCTTGCA
>CM031616.1:3959614-3968508 GCA_018398815.1 Conus ventricosus
GAAGATGACAATAACGTGAATTTCCTTCTTTGTTCTCTATATTTTGATTTTTAGGGGTAGGGCTAGTAAATTTGTCATTGTGTCAAAACACAATGAAACATGAAAGTTGTTTTGATATATTTGGAAAGACTTTAAAATTGCCTATCGAATGGTATACTGTTACATTCACTAATACCCCCTGACCTTCTGATATATGAGGTGTATTAGGGGGTGTATTGGAATCCAGTGTTCCATTCATCCTGGTGCACAACTACATTGCTTATCACACTTTTTCTCATAAGTTTCCCAATAGATTACGTTAATATTTGGCATGGTGGTCTTTGGAAACATTCCTGCGAGGACGTCACGCTGATTAGTGTCAAAGTCAAAGGTCAAGGTCACAACAAGGTCACACTATTTAAAAAAAATAGCAATATGTAATATGATGAAATTTCATTTAGCGTTTCTTAGTTTTCTATTGAGTAAACCTCACCACATATATATATATATGTTCTTTATGACGTTTCCATATCAGAATCAAGGTCAAGGTCACATCAGGGATCAATATTTCCGTCACTGTCGTCACTGTTGCTCTGGCTTTCATCGGAGTCGCTGTCCTCCTCACATGGGTTGTGTTTGGCATTGGTGCAATCCTCAGAGCACTGGCACAGTTCTGTGCAAGGCATGTCAGCACACTTGCAGCTGCATCTGTTCGAAGCACAATTGCTCTTGCAACCACATTTGACAAGTTGCACGAAACCTGAAGGAGCTGGTGGATTTCTCATCCATTGCACAGCTAAAAGCTGAGTGTCATCAGGATCACTCGTCCACCCGTGACCCAAAGGCAATGGTTTGTCAATGTTGGGTTCCAAACAGCGTCGCCATATTGCTGTTTGATAGTTTGCTCTTTGAATATGAAGACCAAGACTGTCGTCGTTTGGAGGCAGTGTGTGGTCGGACTTGCACGTCAGCCTGAAAATGTTGTGCCGAGCATTATTCACCAAGTTGACCTTTTGGCCATAGAGTCGGCACACAAACTCTTCCAGAGACAATAGCTGCTGTGGAGACACATCCCATTCCTGTCCAAGGATGCTGATGAGTTTGGCAGATCCACTGTGTTGCCTTACACTCATTCCCAGGGTATAGTGCTTTGGCAAGTACATTTTCCCTTTGTGGTGAACATTCAATATGTCTTGACATATACTGAACAGTTTTCGTTTGTCAGAATCAGACACACAAACCGACCCTTCTGGATTGTATTCAGATGAGGCACCGGCAATCCAAGCCAGACAGTTGAACAAGTGAACTGGAATGATCTCCTGGACCTTGTCTTCCGTCATGTCTTTTGCTTCAGGAGGCCAAATGCTGCTTGTGGGACACTTTTGTCCAGCTAGCTACACGTGATAGTTCAGTTGCATGCTCACATGGTACAAGGCTCTTGTGTCTTCTTGCGTGTCATACATTCCTGAAACAGTATTTAAGGGTTGTCTAAACTGGAACCAATACATGTACAGAAAATAACAAACAATCCTATATTTCTGCAAATACAATATCACTAATATGCACTGTGCTGATTTTTCAAATCTCTCTCTCTCTCTCTCTCTCTCTCTCTCTCTCTCTCTCTCTCTCTCTCTCTCTCTCTCATTTGGATTTGCTGCTACAGTTACAATTTTATCAACACTCACCTGAGTTGTAGTGCATTCCCGACTCAGAATCAGAAGAGTTGTCCTCATCACTGCTGTATACGTCACATCCGTCAGTAGGTATCACGAAGTCTGCCACCACTCCATCGTACAAAAAAATCTCACTCTGGTTGTTTGCACTTGGCTGTATGAAGACCAATTTTGGGAAGTCTTTCTGGAGTTGGTATTTCAACTGGCATGTCTTCATAGGAAACACACATGTCCACCTCCTTGACTACTTCTAGGAACAGTTCAACAAGGTGAGTCATCCTGAGCACTCTTTTTTTTTTGACAAGTTTGTTGATAATTACATTTTCCATGAAAACTTGTAGCTGTTCGAATGTTGCCATTTTGTCTTTCCCGTGGACGCAAATGACCGTCCAGATACATATGCATCATTGGTATAGCTTTTGAGGCAGGACAAATGGTACCGCAATTCGATGGCAACGAGATCTTTATCTTTGATGATGCCAAGTAATTCTTCATCACCCTTTCTCATTGCAGCCTCCTCAAGTCGAATACATTGTTTTTGTTCACAAACGCTTAAACGTTCAATTTTTTTGCCATCAGCTTTCTGCCACTTTGATTTCCTCTCCTTTTTACAAAAGATACATATGTAAGGCAGGACGTGTTTATTCCTTCTTTTGCTACTACAGGCCTGTGATAAAGTGTCAGTACTTCTCAGTTTCTTGCAGGGTGGCGTATCCTCAGAACCCCTCGGGTTGACCTCTGCAATGTGTCCTTCTTCCCCACGTTCCTTTTTGTGTTGCAGTTGTTGCAGCCTGAAAAGAAAACAATAAAACACCCCTCATGTATAATAGTAATGTACGTCATTTTGCCAACTTTAATTCACGTTTTGGGTTATGCACAATCAAACTTTTACATTCACGACTTATGGTTGTTGTTGGGTTTAAATTTTTTTTTAAAACATATTCATGATTCACATTTGGTGGAAATCTGCCCATAAACACGTTTTGAGTGACTGACCCAAACATTGGGTCAAGCTTAATATTGCTTAGTGGTTAATCCAACTTCTCCATTCGCTACTACCGACATATGACCCACATTTCATTAAAATCTGCCCATAAATCTGAAGAAAATCTTGCCAACACATCATGTCAATAGATCTAGACACAAATCGACAAACAGATGCACACACATGCTTCAGTTTTGATTTTAACTCTCTAGAATCTCTCCTTCTTTTAAAGGGGTATTTTTTTTTAAAAAAAATATGGTTCCCAGAAACAGTCACGACGGGTAAACAAAGATACGAACACACACAACAGCAACCCAAACCCTTACGTTGGCATTCATCGCGGAGGACGCCAAAATAGAATAACCAAACCTGCGCCGAGCCCACTGCCAGCCTGCAAGTGAGGGCATACGGCAGACTGGCTGTCGGCCTTGGCCTTGGAATGTCGTGTGTGTTTTTCTTTTTCTTTCTTACATTGTTTTAAATCTGCGTATAAATCTACAGCTATAAGCATCAGAATTGTTGGGAAGAATAAAATCAAGGTTTTCACTTACCGATCTTTCCTGGTAAACTGCGATGGAATCCAAGGCCTTCGTTCAAATCCCGTGAGTGATTGCGTGGTAGAAATAAAACGCTTGGCTATTTCAGCTTGAAAGCAGATGTATTGGATCCACTCAACTGCTAATGATGAACATTTTTTGAACGTTGTACAACTAAAATCCTGGATTGATTCGTCTTTACTCGCCGGGAAATGTACGCAACAGCTTTTTGTGTCTGAAGCAGACGACGAGGCAGCCATTGTTTTAGGACGCAGCGCGAGCAACAGTTTTCCGAAGTTGTGGTTCTTTGGGTTTGACATTGTTAGGCTATGTCATCTTCAATTAATTACGTTGTATTAATTATTCCGCCATTCCCGACAATGTAACAAAGCAGTTTTGACCTAAGTAGTGATAGATTAACCTGTTTCGCTTAAAAATTCGTGTGCTAAATCGTTTGCTACAAGTTGAACGATAAACAGACACGCCTCGCAGTCTAAACCAGCTAAGTAAAATTACAGATCGGGAAGATAAGACAACCATAAAAACTATCTCCCAGGTGGTTCATAGCAAGTGCTACCTCAAACAGTTTGTGACGATCCCCTTACCCACTTCCCTCCCCCTCCCACCATTCCCCTCAAAGCCCAACGCCCCAGCACGCTATAATGGCAAGTCCGCTTCAGCCTCTGGCACAACATCATTCCATCACTGGCCCAGACATCAAGATGTGGCTGTGAGCCGGATGGCTTCCCTTGCTGGTCTTCCTCTCTTGTGGGCTTTCCCTCAGCCCTTGATCCACGGCTGCAGCTGGGTCACAAAGTCTTGTAGCTAGCTATCTGTCTCTGGGAGGCCTGGGATGGGCTGAAATGAAGTGGTCTATCAAAATGCACGTCCAGTACGGGAAGACCACTCAAAACACTGCTCCTTATCATTATTTCCTGGTCTGATTGAAGCGCTCTCTTTCAGTCTCACTGACCTACATAAACAAAGCTCAGTGCTCTCTCTCTCTCTCTCTCTCCTCTCTCTCTCTCTCTCTCTCTCTCTTCTCATCATCTCTATAGCTCTCTCGTTAAAAACTTTATCCCTCAATCTCTTTCAATATATTCTATCGTATCCAAGTCCTCCATTCCCCATTTATGAGTTATTTTCATACAAAAATCTTAAATCGTATACGTGTGTGTGTGTGTGTGTGTGTGTGTGTGTGTGTGTGTGTGTGTGTGTGTGTGTGTGTGTGTGCGTGCGCGCGCACGCGCATGTTGTGTGTATGTATAATATCATTACTACTATAAGGGTATACCAGTAACCAAAAGAATATGTAGTCTACTCTACTCAAAACATGAAAAGGGAAAACAAAGAAAGAAAGGCAGAAGGATGGAAGAACCCAACCGGATAAGCCAGGCCGATAAATGCAGACAGAAGGTGGTAGAAAGGTGGGGAGCCAACCAGCTGAGTAAAATAACAGACGGGGGAGACGAGGCAGCCCATAGAAACTATCTCCCACGTGGTTCATAGCAAGTGCTACCACAAACAGTTCGTGACGATCCCCTTACCCACTTCCCTCCCCCTACCCCCTCCCATCATTCCCCTCAAAGCCCAACGCCCTAGCACGCTGTAATGGCAAGTCCGCTTCAGCCACTGGCACAACATCATTCCATCACCTAGTACTTTCAAACCATATCCCCCAAACACCTTGGCGAAGAAGAAAAAAAAACCTGAACTCCACAAATACCACAGTGACACAAACCCCTAAACACTGCCCACTCACTAGTCACCGCCTTACCGCAAACACAAACAGAATGGTAACCTGCAGCAATGTGCATGACTGCTGCAAAACCCTGGGCCCCGGGTTCTAGGGTTACCAGGAATAGACCATGGAGAGGCTTGGTACGCAGAGCAGGGGGTAGGGAGGGAGGGGTGAGGGCGTGCAGGTAATCGTTTCAAAGCCTTAGAAGAAGAGCTGCTGGATTTCTATTGATACTGCGCTTGACCGACTAAACACAGCTCGGAACGCAGCATGTTGACATGGACGTGGTGTCGGCGTCCCGCGGCAGATCACGTGCATTAGCCAGAAATACACAGACCGCTGACCTGTGTGGACAGTCGCTGCTTACTTTGACGCCCTCCCCTCCCCTCCCCTTCCCCCACCCCCGTCCCCTATGAAACAACTGTAATCTCCTTGACCTTCACCCACGAACTTCTATTTCACCACACAACTCGTCAACAACTTCGCCTGGGGGAGCAGAGAAGCCGAGGGTCCTGCATCTTTCTTCTACCTGCAGGTTTCGGGTTATTTTCCCCGCATGCTACGATTCTGCCGGAGCCGAAAGACCTGCGATGCCGACAGCTGAGATGGGATGCAGGGCAGAAGGGGTGGGCCCATTCACTCACTCTCTCTCACACACACACACACACACACAGGTAAGCGCGCGCGCGGCGTTGGAACAACAGCGACAGCTACGCTATAAAAAGAGTTTGCAAAACACATTTGATGTCAGATCCATGAATACTTCCGTTCACAACCTACGCAACCAAAACATGCAGAATTCGAATCTCCAGACAACAGCGAAAACGTTCGCAAGTGAACCGCTTTCGGTTTTTTGCACGAATGGAGACTGATGTTAGTGGAATATACACCTAATCCACCACAGGACTGACGCATCTCATCTTGAAGCACCACTCCACACTGGTCACGCCGTTCACTGTCACGCCCCTGCAGTGGCGCTTCGCCTTGACAAGTTTATACCACGCACTCGGAACACCCGAAGTGATGTTCATCGCCATCACGAGCTCGCACAAAGTAAATCACCACACCAGCCCCCCAGCCACACAGGTCAACCTCCCTGAAGCCTGACAGCCCCCAGGCCAACACACACACACGGCAATGTTCGTGCACGAGTCATAATGTTAGACGCCCCCTCCCCTCAAAATCACAGGGTGTGGAAGACGTTTGGCCTCGAATCGATCAGGCGACGTCTGTCGCACGTGTTGGCGGCGGTTGAAGGCGTCACACGTGTGGAGGAGACTCGGTCCCAAGTCGTGTGTTCAACACATAGGTTCAGCCGTTTTGAGGAGAAGGGGGGAGGTGGGGGGAAGGCGGGGTGGGTGGAGGTCCGGAAGGGGAGGGGGGGTAATAATCAATACCTGGTGTGTAGGATACTAGCTGGGAGGGACACAGCTGTTCCCCGCTTAACCGTGAGCAGTGCAGACCTTACCCTCCTCTGTTGCACCTTCCTCTGTGGATAACTGCATGCACTGCTTCTTCAAGCTGACAAGATTACTCTTTCAACGGTTGCTCTTTACACTTTCTCCCTTCGCCTTAACTCGCAGCATTATTCGAAAGCAAAAACTACACATTCAACCCGAAAGTTCGTATGTTAAGGCGGTGCAAAATTTTTCATCCGTTTAAAACGAAGTCACCGACCCACCCACACCAAGTTTCCATCCCAACGTTTATCAGGCAAGCTTCCCTCCCACCCACCTTCTAACCCAATGATCTTCACGGACAATCGGATGCATGCGCACGGCCATACGTGACCAGCACAGCCAAGCTGTGTGATGATGTTGTCTTTGTTTCTTCAGGTACAGCCTGCTGTTCTTTTTCGTTTCTTTAAATAATCATCCACGGGGGCCGGAATAGCTCAGTTGGTAGAGCGCCGGACTCGTGATCCTGGGGTTGCGGGTTCGAATTTCGGTATAGGGGGATTTTTCCCTCGGAGTAAACATGGGTTCTGACTCCATTCCCCACACAGTCCTTCGAATGAGACTATAAACCGAGGTTCCGTGTGTGAACGCACGCACAACATCTTGCACACACGTAAAATCCCATCACCAACTTTCGGAAGAGAAGGCCACTTTGGCCGTTGGTATGGATGACACGTGACACATAGCATGCACCTTCCCCGAAGATGGAGTATGGCTGCCTTAATGGCGGGATAGAAAAGGGTCATACACACAAAACTCCACTGCCTGGCTATACAGGGAGTGTCCGCAGGAGTATCAGCCTGCGTACGCAGAAAGAAAGAAAGAAATAATCATCCCATCTTATACCTCTTATTCGCACGTTACGATTTGATTGGAGTAAAGTGTGGGGGGAGGTGGGGGGGGGGGGGGGGAAGGAAAGAGAGAGACAGAGACGCACAGAGAGAGAGAGAAGGCTAGACGTGCTTAGTGGGGCGGCTCCGCAAATGCACAGACTAAACACAATGACTCATCACCTTGATCCTTCAGTTATGCAAACACGTTTATGATTGATCTGACACAAACTTACCACCAGTCATTCTTGCCGCATTCACTATTAATTTTGTTGTTGTTGTTGCTGCTGTGTGTGCGTGCGTGTGTGTGAGAGAGAGAGAGAGAGAGAGAGGGAAGGGGGACGGCCAGAAGACGGACACTGACAGAGGGAAAGAGAGAGAACTTGAGAGCTATACTGCCTCACTGTCCAAACTAAGGTTAGCCTTATTTTGACAGGCTGAGTGCTCGTGTGTGTGTGTGTGAGTGAGTGTTTCCCCGGGCCTGTGAGTGTGAGAAAGTGAGAAAGTGGATCAATATAGATGAATCGAGTGCAACAGCTGTGTGAACGCCACTCACGGTTGAGACGATTCCACACAGGCGTGTCTCTGTTCAGCAGTTCTATGTAATTCATTGGCCAACAAGGTGCGTGTGCTAAATACGTCAACCGAGTTCGCACTGACTACTTTGTATGTAATTCGTTGATCAAAACTATGAGCTAAATGCGTCACCAGAAACAACGATGGAAAGGTAGAAATCAAAACTCTAAAGCGCAACTCAAACTTGACATCACACTTTGTTATTGTCCACGATCATCTAAAGCTGCCTACACATCAGAGCAAGATACAAATAAACACCTAACACGTAAGCCATACTTCAAATTCTAAAGTCAACACCCAGTCAACTCGAAACCTCACTGATATCATAAGAAAAGAACTAAAACGTAATCTGGGCGACATCTGTAAGCACGTGCAGCTAGAACATGGAACCATGTTACGACCATTATCTCAACAAATGTTACATTTATCACTTTTCTATTTTTTCAACAGTACCCTTTGTCCCTGACTAGCGGACAAAATCGCGAGGTGGACAGGAAACATACACGTAGAATTCATGCGAAATGTGAATACGCTCATTTTTAAAACTTGTCCTTAGAAACTGGACCGGGCAGTTATAAGCACAAAATACATTGTATAATATCTGTGTGTGTGTGTGTGTGTGTGTGTGTGTGTGTGTGTGTGTGTGTGTGAATGAGAAAGAGCGTGTGCGTGTGTGTGCGTGCATGCGTGTGTGTGTGTATGTGTGCGCGCGCGCGCCTGTGTGTGCACATGCGCGCGCGCCTGTGTGTGCACGTGCGCGCGCGCGCGTGTGTGTTCATGTACGAGCGCGTGTGCGTGTGTGCATGCACGCACCTGCGTATATTAATTAAGTCGGCTGTTTTTTTATACACACACGCGCGCGCGCGCGCACGCACGCATACTCGCACGCACGCACGCATGCACGTCGAACGCTTAACATCTGGCAAGTAATTCGATTGGCACAGCAGCTGTGCATAAAACATCAATACAGCAACGTATCGGTGGACACTGAATCCACTTTACAGACAAAACGACCTATCAATACTTAAGCTGTTCTTAACATCCTGACTGTGCGAAAACACCTCAAAAAAATACCAGAACATCAGTTCGGCTAACATCATAAATCTAACATTATACG
>CM031616.1:3973608-3995626 GCA_018398815.1 Conus ventricosus
CCTTCTCCCTCCCCCCTCCTCTGTCTATCTTTTTCCTCCTCCTCCAGTGGCACAGTCAGGTGGTTGAACGTGTGTGCCTCCCTCCATACTGAGTCAGTTCTGTTCGAGGGGAAGGAGGAGAGTGGGGGGGGGGGGGGGGAGAGGGGAGGGAGGAGAAGAAAGGGCGGAGGGGGGTGGGGGAGAGAGAGAGCGAGAGAGAGAGAGAGGCCGTTGGAAGGTTCGCGGACAGGTTATTCAATTGGTCCTTTGTTAGCCTCCACCTGTAGCTAGGTCACATTTTTCACATTCCGTTAGGAATGCCGCCGCCTGTGTCGGTGTTAAGTCGAGCGTCTCGTGCATCCCAATCTGTGCTAAAACAAACAAAACAACGGTAGCACATGCAAAGACTTTAGGCTGGCGGGAAGAGGCTGGGAAAGACAAGAGTGCTGGGAGGGTGGGGCTGAAGGGTGGTGGGGGAGGGGGGAGGGGGGGGGGGTAGGTGCTAATGCCAGATACTGAAATTCTGCGCATTTTTAGCTAGTCAGTACGGGGTTTCCACCCCCTCCAAAGACAAACGCCGTGTTGGGGAATGGGGGGAACAAAAACCTCTCTCTGTACTTCAAGCGGAATGGCGGTTGTTGCTTTCTTTCCCCTGCGTTTCTGCTGCCACATACATATATTTGGGCTTCAGCAGTAAATTCCCACACCCAGGAAGGGGGATGTGGGGTTTCGGGCCAGCCTTTTCTTTTTTCACCCCCAATCACCTCCCCATCACCCCCTTCTGCCCCCCTCCCCACCCCCCCCCCTCTGTCCCCCTCCCCCTTTCCCCTACCCCCCCCCCCCCCCCAAACTTCAGACCCCCCCCGCCCGGGCCCCAAAGCTTTCAATTTCAGCCCCGGGGGTTTTCCCTTTCGATTCCCCATGAAATCGAAAAAGGAATTACAGCCTAATGGACCCCCTTCCCCCCGTTTCCTTTAACATGCGATTTTGGAGGCAGTGAAGACAAGAAAGGGGGGGGGGGGGGGGGGGCACGAAGTGTGACCCAGACCGTGAAGAGTGGGCAGGGGGGGGGGGGGGGGGGCCCTAGGAGGGGCAGGTGGGGGTTTTAAGGGGGACACTTTTCCAGGGGAACACCCAGGGGGTGACGGGGGGGGGGGGGGGGGGGTTTCCCTGGGTTTTCCCGGGGGGGAAGGCGGAGTGTCATGTAAAAGATTTTTCTGGGGTGGTCAGCCCAAAGGGATAGTTCGCCCTACGGAGGTACGTTTTTGGTCAGAAAAACCCCGGGACTGTGGGGGCCAGATGTGAGGGGCCCAAATGAGAGAGCCAAAGATCAGTTCTTTGTGGGGGAAAGGCGGGGGAGGGGGGGGGGGAAAACCGTAGTTAAAATAGTGGTATTTGTCATAGTAGTTGTAGTAGTAGTAGTAGTGGCGGTGGTGGTGATGTAGGGAAAAGGGGAAAAAAATCTCCAGTAAAAGGATACTTTAATATACTACCCGGGAAGAGGAAAAAAGAAAAACCCCCCCGGGTGTAAAAATTAAAGTCCCCGGGATGATGGCGGGTTTTTACTTTTCAACATCTGTGTTGTGTGTGTGTTGTGTGGGGTGTGTGTTTTGGGGTGTGTGTGTTTTGGTGGGTGGTGTGTAGGGACATAAGGAGCGAGAGAGGGGAGAGGGGGGGGGGATTTGTGGGGTGTGTGTGGGGGGGTTTTTTTTTTTTTTTTTTGTGTAAAAGGGTTTTAATGGTTTTTTTTTGGGGATTTTGTGTTGTGTGGTTTTGTAAAAACCCCTCCCCTTTCCTTCCCTCCTCCCCCATATTCAATCCTAAAAACCCCCCGAACTCCCCGGGGGTTTTCCCCCCACCCTCCCCGGGGGGGGCGGGCCCAAAAAAACCCAAACAACCAACAACCACCGAAACCCCACCCACAAAACATTCCACCCTTTTAAAACACCCACCCCTTCAAAACAGGGGAACCGGCCGCACCCCCTGGGCCTGCCCTTTTTGGGACATTTTCCCGGTTTAATCGCAAATGTTTGGGGGCCCGGGGTTTCGGGGGGACCCGCCCCGGCGCGGGGAAAACCACCACACACAACAAACCCAGGGCCCCCGAGGAAAAAACCCCCCCCTTCACAAACAACAAACCAACAACAAACACGGCGGCTTTGGCGCCCCCGGAAAAGGTTTTTGGGCTTGGTTTTTAGGGGTTTTCCAAATGGGCGGGGTTTTTGGCCCAAAACCAAAGCGAAAAGGGTTTTTGGATTTAAATTTTAAAAAACAATAAATAAAAACCGGCCTAAACCATTGAACTTTTTTAATAAAAAAAAAAAAACAGTCTTTAAAATTGGGGGGTCATGTGATTCCCAATGGGATGGAAAAAAAAGCGAAGGGGGGGGGGGGGGAGGGATAAAAAAGGTGGGGGTTTAATAAAGAAAATAAAGTTAAAAACGGGCTTCGAAAAACAAAACAAACCCCCCCCCCCCCCGGGGGGTTTTTTGGGGGGGTTGGTGGAAAAAAGGGTTCCCCTTTTTAAAACAGGACCCCCATTCCCCCCCAACCCCCCACCTAAACCCCCCGTTTCTCCCGGTGGGTTCCCGGTTTGGGAACCCCCCCCCTTCCCCCCCAAATTGGAAAATTTCCCTCCCTTTTCCAATATCCCCCCACCTTAAACGGGCCCTTTTGCGGTGGGATGGGGCATACCTCCCGGTTTCCTCCCCCAAAACCCACCCCTAACGGTTTGGGGGGAGGAGGGGCCAAAGGAAGGAAAAAAATTTTCCTTTTCCGCAGGTTTTCGTTAGCCCCGGGGAAATTGGACAAACTTGACTTGATCCGTCTTAAACCAGAAACAGGGCCAAACCGACATTAAGAACCAAAAGATGGCATTTTTTTTCCCTCCAAAAAATTTTTTTTAACCCCTTAAAAAAAAAAAAATTTGGAAAAAAATTTGTCCGGCGACCAAAAATTGCCTTTACCATTTTTCCCCTTAACGCCTTTGCATTTTTTTCCCAAATCAATTTTTTTTTTTTGGGGGTTTGGGGGGGTGGGTGGTTTTGGGGGGGGTTTGCGGGGGGGGTGTTGGGGGGGGTGGTTTTTTTTTGGGGGGGGGGGGGGGGGGGGGGGATTTGAGGGGGGGGGAAAAAAAAAGCCCCCCGGGGGGGGGGGTTTGGGAGGGTTGAGAGGGGAGGGTGCGAAAAGGACCCCTTCCGGCGGTCAAAACCCTTCCCCCCTGTCGGGCCGCAATGGACTTTTTCCACGTTGTGTGTGTGTGTGTGTGTTTGTGTGTGTGTGGAGTGTGTGTTTTGTGTGTGTGTGTGTGGTGTGTGTGGTGTGGGGTGTTGTGTGTGTGTGTGTGAAAATTTGTGTGAAAAGTTGTTGTGGTGTGTTGTGCCTTTGTGTGTTGTTGTTGTTTTGGGAGTGGTGTCTGGTAGTGGTGTGCGCGTGTGCGCGAATGTGTGGGGGTGTGTGTGGTGTGTGTGTGTGTGTGTGTTTTGGGGAGGCGGGGTGGCGGAGCGTGTGCCGAGGGGGGGGTGACAGATATGGCTAGGGAGTATATAACGGGAAAAGAGAGAGGGGAGGGGGGGGGGGGAAGAGAGAGAGAGAGGAGGAGAGGGGGGAGAGAGAGGGGAGAGAGAAGATGTGGCGGCAGGAAAAGTGGAGGCAAAGGGAGGGTACCCCAATGGAATCTTTTCCTAGGGCCCTTTTTGACACAGTCCACAGAAAACAAAACATGGTTTAAAAACGACGGAAAGACGGTTTGGGAGATGGACACAGAACAGATAAAAAAAGGAGAGTGGGGTTGGGGCGGACAGAGCCAGGAGAGGGAGGGGAGAGAGAGGGGAGGGATGTGGGGGGCAGGGAGTGGGGGAAAAGGGAGGGTATCCAGGGAAAACTCTATTCTACGACCTTGACCAGTTCACGGGCGGGGACACAACGTGGTTTATAACGAGGGAAAAGGGAGAGAGGGGAGAGGGGAAGGAGAGAGAAAAGATTTGGCCTTAATGTTTTTTTTTTTGGGCCCAACTTTGTTTATTTAAAAAAAATAAAAAAAAATCCACAAATGAAAGCTCCCAAAAGCGCGTTCTTGAAATCTTCCCCTCTCTCTCTCTCTCTCTCTCTCCTCTCTTCTCTTCCCCTTTGGTCTTGTGTTTCTTTTTTTGGAACTTTGGTAGGACAGAAAAAGAACAGACTAATGTCTAGGCACATGAAAAAAAAAAAAAAAAAATCTTTTATCTTAAAATTAAAAAATTCCCCCAAAGTTAGGGTTTTCAATTTCCAGTCCCCCCCAATTCCATTTCCCCCCTTCCCCAGTTTCCCCCCTTCCCCCATTTCCCCTTTTCGGGTTCCTTTTCGGCAGAAAAGACCACTGCCTTGGCCCGGCTACAAAAGCAACAGGGCCCCAACACAGCGATTTTTTTCCCTCAGTAACGTTGTTTGTCCCCCCCCCCCCCCCCCCCCCCCCCCCCCCCCCCCCCCCCCCCCCCCCCCCCCCCCCCCCCCCCCCCCAAAACCTGTTTGGAACCCTGTGTTTTAAAAACCGTTCCCGTTTACAACGGGGGGCCCCATTTCACCCCCTTCCCACGTAAACCCGTGACCACTCAGAGACGACAGCTGATGCCGACACAACACTCGACAGAGACAGTAAACGTCAAGGGACGCTAAAGGTTTCCCAGAAAATGAGGGGGAAATCCCCCCCCCCCCACCCCCCCCCCCCCTTTTCACGTCCCCTTTCCCCCCCCCCCCCCCCCCTCTCTCTCTCCCCACAGTTGGCGGTTCCCCCTTTCTGCCCCTGAGTGTCTGGCTCCCCTCTGACCCCTAAATCATTACCTTTGTCCTGTGGCGAGAGGGAAACTTACCCTCGTGGGGTGGTGGTGATGGATTTTGGTTTGGGGGAGAGGGGGGTGGGGGGGATTATTTCTTTGTGATGAAAACTGGGGCGGCACTCGCTTGATGGTGGTGAAGGTGGGTTTTATAACCCCCCCCCCAGGCGTTAGTGATCAGTTTTTACCTTTTCCCCCCCCAGTGGGTGTGTGTGTGTGTGTGTGTGTTTTGTGTGTTGTGGTTGGGGTGTGGGGGTGTGATGTTGTTTTTTGGGGTGTGTGGGTGGTTTTGTGTGTGTGGTGTGTGTGTGGTGGTGTGTGTGTGTGTGTGTGTGTGTGGTGTGGTGTCTTGTGATGTTGTATTGTGGGGTGTGGGTGTGTGTGGGGTTTTGTGTGTGTTCGGGGGTGTGTGTGTGTGGGGTGTGTGTGGGAGTGTGGAGGTGTGTGTGTGTGTTTTGTGGTGTGTGTGTGTGGGTTGTGTGTGGTGTGTGTGGGAGGGAGGGGACTGGGGGGATTGGGAAAAGGGGTTTAGGAGAGGAAAGAAAACCGTTATTCTGATTTGTGACCCCAAATTTTCGCGCTTTTATGAAAAACCCAAAGAAAACCCGTACTTGGTTGTCAGTAGTGTGAGTGATCGCTCCCCGCCCGAGAACTAACGAGCACACGCCCGTATCACCCGTAAGAGGCGGGGGGGGGGGGGGGGGGGGGGCGGGGGGGGGGGAGGCTTTCGACAGAGGCAGGGGGTTTGGCGGGTTTACGGGGGGAGTGAGGGGAGGGGCGGTGTTGGAGGGGGGGGTTTTTGATGTTGGGAAAGGGGGGGGGGAGGGGAAGGAAATTTGGGGGGGGGGGGGGGAAAAGAGGGAGAATTGTCGTTCTGGTTTAATGGACTGTCTGCGTTTTTAAAGGGGGTAGAGCGGGGGGGGGGGGGGGGGGGGGGTGCTAAAGTTGGAAAAATTTTACTGGTGAGGGGAAAAAAAGTCAAGGTCGTGTCTCCCTTTCCCCCTTTCCCCTTTCCCCTACCTCCCTCTCCCCCATTGGCGAGTGGTTTGGTGTGGTGTGTGTGGGGTTTTTGTGTGTGTGTGTGTGTGTGTGGCGGGCCGCCCTTTGGGGTGTGTGTGGGTGTGTGTGTGTGTGTGTGCGTGGGGCCCTCCCCCCCCCCCCCCCCCCCCCCCCCCCCCCCCCCCCTTTTCCCCCCCCCCCCCCCCCCCCCCCCCCCCCCCCCCCCCCCGTTGTGTTTGTGTGTGGTTTGGGGTTGGGGGGGTTTGGGGGGGTTTTTGTGTGTGTGGGTGTGTGTGGGGGGGCGTGGCGCGGGGTTTTTGGAGTGTGCGCGTTGGGGGAAATTTTGGGGGGGTGGGTGGGGGCGCAGCGGGAATTTACTCTTTCGTTTTTTAGTCACATGAGAGTTTTCGGCAGTTGCTTGTACGAAAGCCCAAAAACATGACAGGGCAGACAGGCAGTGGAAGGGATGTTTTGGTGGGGGAAATTTTTAACCCGAATTTCAGATTAAAACCGGAAGAGAGGGGGGAGGGGGGGGGATGGGGCCCAAAAGGCTTCCGGTGTTGGTTTTTTACCGGGATTGTGAACTGAAACCCGGCGGTTTCCCGGGTTTTCGTGGGTTTGCCTTAAAATAAGCACAGATACTTTTTTTTCTTGAGGACTCGCCAAATTTTGCCCCCTTTTCACTTTCCCCAACCCCAAAGGGTTTTTTTTTTTAAATAGACTGCTAATTTTCTTTTACAAAGCACAAACAAAACAAACTCTCACCAATCTGTCAAAAAGTCACTGTCGCTCCCTGTAACGACAGCAGCCAACGGAGCGCAAAGCAAACTCTCACCAATCTGTCAAAAAGTCACTGTCGCTCCCTGTAACGACAGCAGCCAACGGAGCGCAAAACAAACTCTCACCAATCTGTCAAAAAGTCACTGTCGCTCCCTGTAACGACAGCAGCCAACGGAGCGCAAAGCAAACTCTCACCAATCTGTCAAAAAGTCACTGTCGCTCCCTGTAACGACAGCAGCCAACGGAGCGCAAAGCAAACTCTCACCAATCTGTCAAAAAGTCACTGTCGCTCCCTGTAACGACAGCAGCCAACGGAGCGCAAAGCAAACCGGAAAAATACGGACAGAAAACGGGTGCGCATTTTTACGATGCTGGTTCTCTCCGCACTCGCTTTCTTTACGGACTTCAAACTGTATGCAGTTTACCGGTCAGCCAACCTCGGGGGGCCATCTCTGAGAGAACCATGAGACCTTGACTTCAATCGCACGACACTGAACAGTGTTGCATAATATTGCACCCATTTCACAACGGAGTCTTGTTCGGTGACTCAGCAACACAAACTGAGTCAACTGACAACTGTTCCAGATTTGGCGCGGACTTATTATCGACCGTGAAACATTGAAAAGCAACAACAAACTTCGTGTCTGTCCATACGGACACTACACATTTTCTTTCGCGTTCCCGAGGACACCACACAGAACTCTTAACACACCATGGACAGAATCACGCAGATTATTCATTGACACACTGGGCGTCACAAGTACGGTTGAATGATGCCACCATGGACAGAATCACGCAGATTATTCATTGACACACTGGGCGTCACAAGTACGGTTGAATGATGCCAAACTTCCACCAAAATGAAACGTAGTGTCAAACTCGGCACACGGACACACCTTAAAAACGCTTTATTGGTATTTAGTCACAGGGAAAACAGGAAAAGATCTCACCTTCAGGGTCACGTCAACATTTGGATCAAAACTAATCTCCACAAAAACATGAAAAGTTTCTTCTTCTTGTTTTTTTTTTTTTCAAGTATGCTGAAAAGCATGTCTGATAAACAACTTATAAGACATGTATACGTGCACGTGAACAAGACAGACAATGAAGTAAAAGGATGGCAAATAAAGCCTTTTTTCATGAATCTAAAAAGAATGTAATACATCGCACATTTTCAGATGAGCTCTGCCCCTTGATCAACAACATGTTCTGATAACATGCATGATTTTGTTTGCATCACCATAAAAAAGGGCAAAAACAATCTAAATATCTGAGCGAGTTTCTGACATACAGTATCAAAAACATGCTTAAAGAAATAAATAAAAATTCATATAAAGTGACGTTGTTAAGATAACAATCATCAAGAAAGAACAACGAAAGTGGAGACAAAAAAAATGCAAGAACAAGGGGGAAAAACATACGTGTACAAACAAAAACCTCTGCCAACAGATGTGGATGATGGCCATGAATACGTCAGTTTGTTACAAATGAAAATTACATACATGCACAAATGATTTCAATGAAAACTGAGAACACCATGAATAAACAATAGTAATTGAAAGCCAAAATAAGATTATTTCCTGGAAGATCTTTAAAACAAATAATTTTCAATCAAGATAGAACGTATTGGGAAAAAAAAAAAAAAAAAAAAGCAAACTTCACTCAAATTATATGTTCCTGGCAAAGATGGCTTCTCCCCCTCCCTTTTAACAAGTCATTTACACGTACAACAACACACACACAACACACAACAAATCACTGTGCAAAACACAAGGTACCTCTATAAGATTAATTTTTGAAGTTGTTAGTGATTCCCACCTCTCTCACACGATACGACCACTCGTCTGTCATACACACAAGTCAAACAAACAGGACAAAGAACACTCGCAAGCAAACAAAGGAGCATAGGGAAAAAAAAGATGGATTTGATGAATTGTGATCACCTGGCCCCAATGATGACCAGTCTGTGTCGGTCAACAAAAAGTCAACAAAATGAAACAAAACACCAAAAAACAAACAAGGAAAAAAAGGACATCTCAAAAATTCTCAACAAATTTCCTATGAAACACTAAAACAAAAAGTCCTACCGTTATGATCCTCCGATGATGCTGTGACGGCTGGGAGAACGGCTTCTACTCTGGCTTTCCCCTCCTCCTTGGGCTCCTCCTTGGGCACCTCCTGCACCTCCTCCACCTCCTCCTCCACCTGCTGCTGAGCATCCATATCCACATCGGCGGCAGGGGCAGGGGCTGGGGCTGGGGCCTGGTCCTCGCCCTCCTCGCGAAATGAACAGCTCCACGTTCTGGTCAAAGGTCTCCCCGGCCTCCTCCTCCTCTTCAGCCGCGTCCCTGGGCGCCGCCTCCTGCTCCGCCGCCAGGTCAGGGACCACCTGGTCCTCCGCGTAGTTGTTGTTGGCCTGCACCACAATGTCCACGCTGGGCGTGGACCTCTCCATGCTCACCCCCGCCCCGAAGTCCATGTCCAGTAGGTCTGAAGACGCCGAGGTCTCCGTCTTGGTGGTGGTGACCTCAATGGTGCCTTGCTCCTGCTCGGCGTCCATGAGGTCGTAGAGCGGGTTGGCGCTGGAGTCTTCCTCCAGAGTCGTGGTGGTGGTGACGTTGGACTCGATGGTCTGTTCGCTGTTGGTCTCCATGGAGAAGTCGTACAGGGGGTTGTCTGAAGACTCCGCGGCCGTCTCCGTCTGGTGGAAGTCCTCGTCCATGAGGTCGTACAGCGGGTTGGAGGAGGGCTGGGCCTCTGTGGTGCTCATGTCGGCAAAGGGGTTGGTGCTGCTGCTGCTGCTGTTGTTGACGTTGGTGTCGGTGGTCAGAGAGAACTGGGTGTCGAAAGGGTCAGACGATGGACCATTCTTTGCTGTGCTGCTCGACTGAAACATCAACATCACAACGCTGGTCAGTGGGGAGGCCTGCTCACCGTTCGTCTGGTCTTCTGTACTCCACTCTGTCTACTTGTCGGTCTCTGTCTGTCTGTATCTGTCTGTGTCTGTCTGTCTGTCTGTCTGTATCTGTCTGTGTCTGTCTGTCTGTCTGTCTGTCTCTCTCTCTCTCTCTCTCTCTCTCCTCTCTCTCTCTCTCTCTCTCTCTCTCTCTCTGCACACCCGTGTGTAAGTGTGTGTTTATGCGTCCGATGGATGGATGAAGGAGAGTCTCTCTGTTTCTCTTTTTCTCCCTTCCTCAATAATGCTGTCACAGACACAGGCGCACTCGCAGATGTGGACAGAGTGGTAGACAGAGAGAGAGACAGAGAGAGAGAGAGAGAGAGGTAGACAGAGAGAGAGACAGAGAGAGAGAGAGAGAGAGAGGTAGACAGAGAGAGAGAGACAGACAGAGAGGGAGGGAGGAAGAGAGAGACAGAATGTTCGTGTGTGGGAGAGAGTGTGAGAAAGTGTATGTGTAAACAGTGCTCTCTCTCTCTCTCTCTCTCTCTCTCTCTCTCTCTCTCTCTCTCTGTATGTATGTGGTGTGTGTGTGTGTGTGTGTGTGTGTGTGTGTGTGTGTGTGTGTGTGTGTGGTGTGTGTGCGCGCGCGCGTGCATGTTTGTATATGTGTATGAGTGTATGAGTGTGTGTGTGTGTGTGTGTGTGTGTGTGTGTGTGTGTGTGTCTACGTGTGTGATGGTGTGCGTTGTGTGTGTGTGTGTGTGTGTGTGGTGTGTGTGTGTGTGTGTGTGTGGGGGGGACACAGCGAAAGAGGAAGAGACAGACAGACAGACGAGACCGAGTATTTGCGTGAGTATGCTGATGGATATGGGAAAGGAAAGCACAGTGTGTGCGAGTATGTGTGTATGTGTGCATGCGCGCAGGTGCATGTGTGTGTGTGTGTGTGTGTGTGTAAGGCGTGCGCACGTGCGTGTGTAGAACTGAGTGAAATGCACCCAACAGACATGGATCATGGAAGAAAACCTGTCCTTGGGATAATTCGACTGTAATCCCCACCCCACCCCTCCATCCCCTTCCCAGTCGCTGGGAGGTCTCCCCGTCACGCTCAACGTGCGTTGACTGAGTGTGTGTGTGTGTGTGAGAGAGAGAGAGAGAGAGAGAGAGAGAGAGACAAGCACTCGGTGCAGTCAGCCAGTGTAGTAGCCGGCCCACAGCCCGCCGTGGGTCAAGTGTGCGCCGCTATCGTCTGTCTCCACACATCACACTTCTTTTGGGCTGGCTCCCCTGTGTCTCGGGAGGGGGGAGGGTGTCAACCCCTTTTTTTTCAAGTTTGGGCTGGCTGGCTAGTCCGGCGACACCGACTGAACATGGCACCACAAACAACAGGCTCTCTGTGTGCTGTGTGTGTGCGTGTGCTGTGTGTGTGTGTGTGTGTGTGTGTGTGACAGAGAGAGAGAGTGTTCTGTGTGAGAGAATGAGAGAGAGAGAGTATGTGTGTGTGAGAGAGAGAGAGTATGTGTGTGTAAGAGAGAGAGAGTGTGTGTGTGTGTGTGTGTGTGTGTGTGTGTGTGTGAGAGAGAGAGAGTGTGTGTGTGTCTGTCTGTCTGTCTAGGTCTGTCTGTGTGTCTGTCCGCGCGCGCGCGCGCGCGCGAGAGAGAGAGAGAGAGGATACGCGTTCTGTAAGGGAGGGGATGAAAGGAAATGTAAGTCTGTCAATGACCTAAACTGAGCGCGCACACAAAATCACAGCCACAATTAAACGCATGTGCTTGCTCTCTCGCTCTCTCTCTCTCTCTCACACACACACACACACACACACACACACACACACACTCACGCATGTACGCACACAAACATATACAGGGTTACACTCAAGCACGCATGCTCTCTCTCTCTCTCTCTCTCTCTCTGAGTCTCTCTCTCTCTCTCTCTCTCTCTCTCTCTCTCTCTCTCTCTCTCTCTCTCTCGCACGCACGTACAGTCTCTGTCTCTCTCTCTCTCTCGCTCTCTCTCTCGCACGCACACACTCACTCACGCATGTACGCACACAAACACATACACAGGGTTACACTCAAGCACGCATGCTCGCTCTCTCTCTCTCTCTCTCTCTCTCTCCCCCTCTCTCTCTCTCTCTCTCTCTCACACACACACACACACACAAACACACACACACATATACAGTCAGTTTCTCTCTCTCTCTCTCTCTCTCTCCTCTCTCTCTCTCTCTCTCTCTCTCTCTCTCTCTTTTCACACACACACACACACACACACACCCCACACACACATATATACAGTCAGTCAGTCTCTCTCTCTCTCTCTCTCTCTCCTCTCTCTCTCTCTCTCTCTCTCTCTCACACACACACACACACACATATATACAGTCAGTCAGTTCTCTCTCTCTCTTCTCTCTCTCTCTCTCTCTCTCTCTTCTCTCTCTCTCACACACACACACACACACACACACACACACCACAGTCAGTCAGTCAGTCAGTCAGTCACTCTCTCTCTCTCTCTCACACACACACACACACACACACACACACACACACAGTCAGTCTCAGTCTCACTCTCTCTCTCTCTGTCTCTCGCTCTCTCTTAGGGAAGAGGCGAAAGGGGAGACGGACAGTGACGGGGCCGAGGCGGGAGAGGAAGACGGGTGGAGAGTTGTGTTTAAAGCGAGCGTGTGTGCATGTGACATTAGCTTTTTGTATTGGTGCTCTACAGGATTGTTTTCCCCCTGTCAACAGGGCTCAAGTGCTGAATGGACAATAAAACTAAATCTCTCTCTCTCTCTCTCTCTCTCTCTCTCTCCACGACGGTTTTGTTCTCATGCACTTTTTTTCACGCCCCCACTGGATTCCACTTCAAACGCATGTCTCTGACAGCCCACAAAGTCCGTTTGTCCATTCCCCCACCTCCCACACCCCTACGTTTTTAACCCCTCACCCTGCTCTGTCCCGTCCTTTCGCTTTCCGGTCACAGAATGGACACTGCTAGACGACACGAATGGAGACCCTATTTACGACCCTCTAGAGGGACGGACTCAGCCCAATAAAATGGGACGTTAAAATAGTCTGTGAACAAAATTCATGTGTCAAGTTGAACGAAAAGATACAATATTTTAACAGTTTCTAACATCAACTAACTCGGCGAAACCAAATAAAAACGTTCAGTCTTCAGTGTGTGTCAGTGTGAGTGTGCGTGCGTGTGTGTGCGTGCTGTGCTGTGCTGTGCTGTGTTGTGTATAACATACATAAACGCATGAGTTCAAACATGTGTGCACAACGGGGGAGAAATGGGGGGGGGGGGGGGGGGGGGGAGAAGAAACAGAAGGACCACAGCATAGGAGTGGGGGGAACATTCACGTTGTCTGGGACTGTAAAGAACGCTTGAGGGCAGTAACAGCTTCGACTGATGGGGTGTGTGTGTGTGTGTGGGGGGGGGGGGGGGGGGGTATGGGGGGTAGGGAGAAAAGCAGACTGACGGGAAGATGTTGTGGCGTCGCTATTGAACGAACATATTTTGACAGCATATTACTTGTGCTTGCCGCCTCGAGGGAGGCGAGCGGGGAGGGGAGGGGGAGGGGGGTTCATCATAACATAAAGATAATTTACGGAGCCCATAAGAACCCAGCTGCACAAGAGAGGGCCTGGCCTGAGCGGAACAAAGGACGACTTGCCCTTTGACGACAAGCGTGGTCACACATGCATCCCGTGGGCGCGGCGCCGGCGGACTCAGGTCACATCGGCGACTGATGTTAAGGCCTGCGGAAGACGTGAGAAACGTGTGGCGGCTATGCGCCAACACTGTCACAGCCATCAGCAATTTTAACTTCCTTGGCGAATGACTGCAACACTGTCACAGCCATCAGCAATTTTAACTTCCCTCTGGCGGCTATGCGGCAACACTGTCACAGCCATCAGCTACTTCCTCTGGCGGCTATGTGCGGCAACACTGTCACAGCCATCAGCATTTTAACTTTCCTCTGGCGGCTATGACTGCAACACTGTCACAGCCATCAGCAACTTCCCTCTGACTGCAACACTGTCACAGCCATCAGCAACTTCCCTCTGACTGCAACACTGTCACAGCCATCAGCAACTTTAACTTCCCTCTGGCGGCTATGACTGCAACACTGTCACAGCCATCAGCAACTTCCCTCTGACTGCAACACTGTCACAGCCATCAGCAACTTCCCTCTGGCGGAACACCTTTCGTTTGGAGCATTCGCTTTAAGTGTGTGTATGTGGGAGGGAGGGGGGGGGGGGGGTGTTTCTTTGTTTTTGGATTTTTTTTTTTTTTTTTTTTTGGGGGGGGGGGGGGGGGTGAAAGGATGTAAGATGGGGAGGGGAAGGGCACGCATAAGCGCATGTCGCGCGTGCGCAAGGCCCCTCGCAAACACTTCGTACGGGCATGTATATGTACGTACACGCGCCTGTCCGTCGGTTCTCTTGTAAGAGAACATAGCGGGATGGATCCATGTGTCTGTGAATGTATGTATGTATACATAGGTCCATGCGAGTGCGTGCTCCCAATATCCGTCTGCTTCGCCCTGAATATTCATGAGCGAGCTCGCAAGTTGTACCAAAGAGATTTCAATCTCTTCTAGTTGTACAAGCGAGCAAGTATGCATGTTGCACGCATGCAGGCACGCAGATAGTGAGCATGGCCACGGCTAAAGTCATTGACCCAGAAGTCAAGAGCCCTTGACAGCGGTTTCCGTCAGACACACCCCGCGACGCCCCCTAAAACCCCCGCCAGCGACAGCTGCCGCCTCTGCACAGAAAACCAACTGATGAACACACCACGTCCCGTCCGTTCCGCTTGGCACTCCCTTAAAAAGCGTGAATTCCTACGAACGGGGGGTATGGTCCTCATCAAGAAACACGTTCCTTCTTTCCCCCCACCTGCGCCCCCTCGAGACGCTTGTCAAAAGCGGAAGAAGAAATGTACAGCCCTGTTGACGTGGGCTGACCCAGTTTCCAACGAACCGACTCATTCGGGGATTTGCGCTTTCTCTCGCTTGGCACATTTTGGGATTAAACTGAATAATTCTTTCATATTCTGCGTTTCACCCCAAAATGGGGGATTCAAATTCCCCCCTACTGCGGAGGTCTTCAGTCCCCATTTTTCAACGCGAAGGGTAATTTTATGAGATGTGTGACGGTGTCACCCACCCCATCGTTCGGTCGTTCGCGTAGAACCTCGGTTTTACGTTTTAGTCAAGGACTTTCAAATCATCATCATCCCCAACAATGCCATCTCTCATCTTATCATATCATCATCACATCATCACCAACAATGCCATCATCATCTATTCATCACCAACAACCCTCATCATCATCATCACCATCATCATCATAAACAACCCATCATCATCATCATCACATCATTTTTCTTTATCGTCTATCATCATCGCATCATTTTCCCAGTTAAACCCCTTTATTACGGACACCTTCAATTTTTCTTTAAAATGAAAAAAAAACAAACAAACAAAAAACGGAAAGGCAGCTTTTTTTTCCTTTGTTATTCTTTTAACATCTTGCCCCCATTTTGTCCCATTTCGCCTATTTCGTGTAAAAGGGTCATTCCCAAATGGCTGAGACAGGTAAAATTTCGCGAGAGGATTATAAAGTGAAAATATTATCCCACGACACCGTGAAGGAGGGGATGATCAAGATGATGCGGGGGATTTTTTTTTTGGTCAAGATGCAATGACAACTCTGTCTCGGGCTTACTTTCCAAATTACCCCCGCGTAACCAGCCCGAGAGAAACAGGCACGGATATGTTTATGGGAAACGAAGCCCCACTCTCAGAGAGGCACCTTTTAACGATGAAATGGGTGTGGGGTCCCAGCCCCTGAAGTGAACCCAGGGCAAACTCCAAGTCTTTGGGACGGTGGGGAAGAAAACCCCACAAATCAAGGGCTTTGATGAATCAAACCCCACGCCCTCTCAGTTTGAGGCGTGACCTGACTTCGTCATGAGGGTTGATTCTTAAAAAGTTTGCAGTGAAAAACACACAGCGGGTAAATGAATAAATACCTTTTTTTTTTTTCGGAAGTAGCTTCATTTTCCAGGGCAATAACGATTGTTTAAAAAGAGTTCGTTTGCCACACATAAAAATATATTTTTAAAAAATCCCCTGGGCGCCACCGTGTGGTGTGTGTTTTGTGTGTGTGGCGTGGCTAGGTTGGCGTGTGTGTGTATGTGTGTGTGTGTGTGTGGTGTCGCGTTGTGCGTGGGTGTGTGTACGTGGTTGTGTGTGTGGGGGGGTTTGTGGTGGTGGTGTTTGGTGTTTTGGGTTGTACGCAAAACCCTTTCCCTTTTTATGAGCTGGGGCAATGTGGTGTGGGGTTGTTTTGGCTGTCTTTTGGTTGTGTGGTGTGTGTGTGTGTGTGTGTGTGTGTGTGTGTGTGTGTGTGTGTGTGTGTGGGTGTGTGTCTGTGAGTGCCTGCATCGTCGTCTGCGAGAGTAGGCGTGCGGTGTTGTGTGTGTGTGAGAGAGAGATAGGCGAGGGGGAAGAGAGAGAGAGAGAAAAAAAAAAATTGGGGTTGTGTGTCTGTGGCTTTTGTTATGTGGTTGGTTTTTGTTATGCGTTTGGGGTTTTTGGGGCGTGTGTGTGACGTGCGAGGGAGTAGCGCGCTTGTGGGGGAAGGGGAGACAGAGAAAGACAGACAGACAGGCAGACAGAAAGTGCATGTGCGTGTGTTGCGCGCGCACGCGTTTGTGCGTGCGCGTGGTGCAGTCTGTGCGTGAAGGGTGCGTGCTGGGCTGTGGTGTGTTTTGGGAAGTGCGTGTATTTTGGTGTGTGTGTGTGTTTTGGGGTGTGTGTGTGTGGTTGCGGGGGGTTGCTGTGTGTGTTTGGCGCCCCTCGGTTTACCGCTCACGGACCGGCCTTCTTTCCCAGTTCAAAGGGGCCCCTTTTTTATTTGTGGGATTATACTTCCAAGCAGCGGGGAGGGGCAAAAACGGCAACGATCCCGAGGGAAAAAAATTCTTCCAAAACGAGAAAAATTTTCTTTAACGTGATGCGATCCTTTTTTCCGCTGACCCCATGCACGGGAACAGCTTTGATGCGGGGTCGTGACTCGGCACACATCACGCATGACCATTGTTGCATCCCACCCTCCCCTGACAACACCTTTTAAAGGGAGGCTGGGAGGGGGGGGGGGGGGGGGGGGGGGGGGGGGGTTTTTAAAAATTTTTTTTTTGTTTTATTTAAAAAAAATTTTTTTTTTAAAAAACAAAACAAATCAACCCCCTAAAATCAAAAAATCAAAACAAAAAAAAACCCCCCCCCCCCCCCCCCCCCCCTTCTCAACCTAAAACACTTTTCTTTTCGTCTTTTTGCGCTCTGAAAAATCACCAAAAGTCATCCCCTTTCACTCAAAAACCGTGATTTAAAAGACATTCATTAAATTTAAAACAATCATAATTTTCACTGAACTCCCGCAACTGCCCTTCCTCATAGAACTTTTCAGTCCGCGCAAGCCCCCAAGGTAAGGGGTCCCTTGGGAAGGGTTCTCGTCGCGCAAAGCACCCAAAAGGAAGGGGTTTTCCCCCCAAGAACTTCTCATCCGCGCAATGCCCCCAATGGAAGGGTCCTTCCCCCGTGGAAAGGGTTTTCAGTCCCGCCAAAGCCCAATGGTAATGCGCGCCGTTGAGTGTAGGCGTTTCAGTGTCCCCCATCCTACCTCTCTTTATGTTTTCGCAAAAAACAAAAAAAAAAAAAAGGGCCCGAAAACGAGAAATTATGAGCAAAAAATGAACCCCCACTCACAGAACAGACACCGAAACACTCAAGGTCGGAAACATGTTGGAGCAACTAAATGGCCCCAAATACAAAACGAAGGAAAAAAGCTAGACCCCCCATGCTGAAACCCATCCCTCACAAACCGGCAAAATCGGCGAACAACCTCATCCACAGAACAGAAAGGGGGAACCCCAACAAGCGACAGAACCCTATCTGCCGCACTGACTACCGGGAAAACCATTTCCCGCCCGTACATCAGAAATGGAACTCACTCCCAGATGCCCCAGTCACCGCTCTCCCCTTTAGGCCTCGCTCAAGGGACCCAACGTCCTAACAGCCCTCAGCCAAAAAAAGGCAAGAGAGGGACTAGGGCTCTGCCGGCGGGGGTTGACCCGGGGGCCCCTTTGGTAGCGGGAAAACCTGTCCTGATGCCTGAAAAAAAGCTGAGGCTTCCCCCCCCCCCCCCCCCCCCCCCCCCCCCCCCCCCCCCCCCCTTACCTCCCCCCCCCTTTTTTTTTATCCATCCCGCTGCATCCTCCTCACGCGGTGTCAATGGTAATGTATGACCTGGACCTAACAGGAAGGAAGAAAAAGAAAAACTCCCCAAAAACGCTTTTACCTTCAAAAAGCGCACTTTCCTAAATGAATGCTCACTACTGAAGACCCAGTAAAAGTCTTCGATTCAAGTATCAGCATTCGCTTAATATGACGATATTACCCTTACCCTTTTTATTCAAAGGAAAAATATTTTTTTACACAAAAATTTCTATGGTAAAATAACATAGTTTTTTCATGTTCCAATATAAACGGTTTTTAATGGATTAAACGCTCATGATTCAAAATTCTTCACGAAGAATGTATATTTGGACTTTTGAACCTTTAAGGTTTTATTAATGGATTTTAAGTGAGCGCCAGAATCAATTTTGTTTACGTGGGTGGAAAATTCATAATTGACTTTTGACATTTTATGGGGTATTATACACGGGTTCTTTTAGTACGTTGGTAGGATTTTTTTTTTTAATTTCGCTTTTATGGGGGAAAATAGTTACAACAACTGTCGAAGTAGAAGGATTATGGGGGGGGGTTTAATTTGTGCGCACGATTCTTCACGGTTTTTCCCAAGAAACTGTTAGGTTGACTTGGAAGTCCGAAGGCTTTTCCTGAAGGGTTTGAAGCACGCGAGGGGTTTTCCTCCCTTTTTCCCTCATTCTTTGAAAAGCCCCCTGACTGTTTTCTCCGTGTTTTCCCCCTTTTGTACAGCCCCCGCTGTTCTCCCGTGTTCCCCCCTTCTGTGACAGCCCTGACTGTTCTCTCCCTGTTCCCCCTTCGTGACAGCCCCCGATTTCCTCGTGTTCCCCCATTCTCGACAGCCCCTGACTGTTCTCTCCGTGTTCCCCCTTTCTGACAGCCCGGACGTCCCTTTTTCCCTGTTCCCTCATTTTACAGCCCTGACTGTTCCCCTCTCCCCTGTTCCCCCTTTTTGTGACAGCCCGATGTTTTTTCCCCTCCGTGTTCCCCCATTCTCTGACGCCCGTGACTGTTCCCCTTTTCCTGTTCCCCCTTCTCTGACAGCCCTACTGTTCCCTTCCGTGTCCCCCCCCCTTCTGTGATAGCCCGTGATGTTTCCCCTCTGTGTTCCCTCGTTCTCTGACACCCCTTGTTCCTCTTCCGTGTTTCCCCCCCTTCTCTGAAGCCCCTGACTGTTCCCTCTCCGTTTCCCCATTTTGTGACGCCCCCGAAATGTTCCTCTCTCCGTGTTTCCCCCTTTTGATAGCCCCCCGACTGTTTTCCTCTCCCCCTGTTCCCCCCTTCCTGACGCCCGTGACTGTTCCTCTTCCGTGTTTTTCCCCCCCCCCCCCCCCCCCCCCCCCCCCCCCCCCCCCCCCCCCCCCCCCCCCCCCCCCCCCCCCCCCCCCCCCCCCCCCCCCCCCCCCCCCCCCCCCCCCCCCCCCCCCCCCCCCCCCCCCCCCCCCCCCCCCCCCCCCCCCCCCCCCCCCCCCCCCATTCTTGAGGGGCCCCCCTGATGTTCCTCTCTCCGTGTTCCCCCATTCTGTGACAGCCCCTGACTGTTCTCTCCGTGTTCCCCCATTCTGTGATAGCCCGTGACTGTCCTCTCTCCGTGTTCCCCCATTCTGTGACAGCCCCTGACTGTTCTCTCCGTGTTCCCCCATTCTGTGATAGCCCGTGACTGTTCCTCTCTCCGTGTTCCCCCATTCTGTGACAGCCCCTGACTGTTCTCTCTCCGTGTTCCCCCATTCTGTGACAGCCCCTGACTGTTCTCTCCGTGTTCCCCATTCTGTGATAGCCCGTGACTGTTCCTCTCTCCGTGTTCCCCCATTCTCTGACAGCCCGTGACTGTTCCTCTCTCCGTGTTCCCCATTCTGTGACAGCCCCTGACTGTTCTCTCCGTGTTCCCCATTCTGTGATAGCCCGTGACTGTTCCTCTCCCGTGTTCCCCATTCTGTGACAGCCCTGACTGTTTTTCTCCGTGTTCCCCCATTCTCTGACAGCCCCTGACTGTTCCTCTCTCCGTGTTCCCCCATTCTCTGACAGCCCCTGACTGTTCCTCTCTCCGTGTTCCCCCATTCTCTGACAGCCCGTGACTGTTCTCTCCGTGTTCCCCCAATTCTGTGATAGCCCTGACTGTTCCTCTCTCCGTGTTCCCCCATTCTCTGACAGCCCCTGACTGTTCTCTCCGTGTTCCCCATTCTGTGACAGCCCCTGACTGTTCTCTCCGTGTTCCCCCATTCTGTGATAGCCCGTGACTGTTCCCTCTCCGTGTTCCCCCATTCTCTGACAGCCCCTGACTGTTCTCTCCGTGTTCCCCATTCTTGATAGCCCGTGACTGTTCTCTCCGTGTTCCCCCATTCTGTGACAGCCCCTGACTGTTCTCTCCGTGTTCCCCCATTCTGTGATAGCCCGTGACTGTTCCTCTCTCCGTGTTCCCTCATTCTCTGATAGCCCGTGACTGTTCTCTCTCTCCGTGTTCCCCCATTCTGTGATAGCCCGTGACTGCCACCGTCACAGAACCTTTAGGACGATCTGTGGGCCCATCATGGATCACTGTTGACCCACACCCTGCCTCTTACCGGGAAAAGTCTTTACATCTACCCCCACCCCCTTCCCCTCCCCTTTATCCTTTCCTTCTTGTTTCTTGTGTGTATCCTCCTCGTCTCCTCCTTTAATTTCATAAAAACACTTTCTCAGACTCTTTCTTTTTTTGTTCTTTCTTTTTTGTGTGTGTGTTCTTTTTTTTCTTTTTTTTTTTTGGGGGGGGGGGTTATCACATGGGTATTCTATCCCGCCCTCTCCCTCTCTCTCTCACACACCCACACACACACACACACACACACACACACACACACGGATCACCGTATCCAAAGTGCTTGGGGTAAGGGGGAGTGTTTTTGTTTTCAACTTCATATTGAATACTCACCCTCCTTCACCACCACCACTATCACCCCTTTTTTCACCACCCTCTCTCTCTCTCTCTCTCTCTCTCTCTCTCTCTCTCTCTTCTCATTTGTGCATTGTAACTATTATCATGAACTTGGCAATGCGACTTTGTTATGTTTCGTGTATATCCCCCTTCTGAGGGGGGCAAGACCTATAAGAAATAAAACATCTGAATCTCTCTCTCTCTCTCTCTCTCGCTCTCTCTCTCTCTCTCTCTCTCTCTCGCTCTCTCTCTCTCCCTCTCACACACACAACACACACACACATACAGAGAGAGAAGAGAGAGAGAGAGAGAGAGAGAGAGAGAGAGAGATATCACTGTAACCGATGCTCTCTCTCTTATTCGGAAGGTCTTCCAACATCTTAGACATCACAAGAGGATCCACATCGTCTTCAATTTCATGAGCTTGCTCTCTTGAACTTCATTTTTTCGGCTTAATTATTAATAACCCCTCCCCCACCCCCCCCCCCCAAAAAAACTCTCTACATCTCCCCCCTCTCTCTCTCCCTCTCTATTTCTATCTCTCTCCCTCTCTCTCTAATTTCATAAACGCACTCTGTAAAACACACCTTTTAAAGTTTATGTACTCAAACACCTCCCCTCCTCCCCCCTCTCTCTCTCTCTCTCTCTCTCTCTCTCTCACACCACTTTATCTCCAATGTTGGTCTCTCTCCCAAACGTTTGCGACAGCACAGCGTGTGTCTAGCCAACCATGTTAATTTTCAGTTGTCACCATACGCCCTCCAATTGTCCATGGCTGCACATACAACTTCTCTCTCTCTCTCTCTCTCTCTCTCTCTCTCTCTCTCTCACACACACACACACACACACACACACACACACACACACACACAATTCCCTCTCTCTCTCTCTCTCTCTCTCTCTCTCTCTGAATCATCTCAAACAGCACTTGCTCACCCTCTCCGGACAGATTTCTAACCCCCCCCCCCCCTCCACTCCTCACCTTACCCCCTATCCCCGAGAGTTGGTGACTGCACCGCTAACAACAGCCCACGTTCAAAAACGGCATGGATTCACACCACTCACCTCTCACCTGTAAATAACCCCACTCGAAAATCCCGAAAGTCGGCGACTTCGTAACAGTGAATTCACACTGTCAGAAACATGGAGACTTCGGTAACAAGTGAATTCACGCTTCAGAAACATGGAGACTTCGAAAAAGTGAATTCCCACTGTCAGAAACAATCACCCAAGCCGGGCGAACACACTCTTGTAACGTGTCTACTAACTCCACCTACTACCGCCCCAACACACCCGGAGTGTACAAGTCTGACCCGCTCAACAACCCACCACACGAGTATATGTGTAACCCCAAA
>CM031616.1:4001626-4016626 GCA_018398815.1 Conus ventricosus
AAGGTCATCTTTGTGTTGTTTCTGAAGAAGACCTCAAGGTCATCTTTGTGTTGTTTCTGTCGTTCGTTGAAGAACTCAAGGTCATCTTTGTGTTGTTTCTGAAGAAGACCTCAAGGTCATCTTTGTGTTGTTTCTGTCGTTCGTTGAAGAACTCAAGGTCATCTTTGTGTTGTTTCTGAAGAAGACCTCAAGGTCATCTTTGTGTTGTTTCTGTCGTTCGTTGAAGAACTCAAGGTCATCTTTGTGTTGTTTCTGAAGAAGACCTCAAGGTCATCTTTGTGTTGTTTCTATCGCTCGTTAAAGACCTCAAGGTCACCTCTGTGTTGTTTCTGAAGAAGACCTCAAGGTCATCTTTGTGTTGTTTCTATCGCTCGTTGAAGACCTCAAGATCATCTCTGTGTTTTCTGAAGAAGACCTCAAGGTCATCTTTGTGTTGTTTCTGTCGTTCGTTGAAGAACTCAAGGTCATCTTTGTGTTGTTTCTGAAGAAGACCTCAAGGTCATCTTTGTGTTGTTTCTATCGCTCGTTGAAGACCTCAAGGTCATCTCTGTGTTGTTTCTGAAGAAGACCTCAAGGTCATCTTTGTGTTGTTTCTGTCGTTCGTTGAAGAACTCAAGGTCATCTTTGTGTTGTTTCTGAAGAAGACCTCAAGGTCATCTTTGTGTTGTTTCTGTCGTTCGTTGAAGAACTCAAGGTCATCTTTGTGTTGTTTCTGAAGAAGACCTCAAGGTCATCTTTGTGTTGTTTCTATCGCTCGTTAAAGACCTCAAGGTCACCTCTGTGTTGTTTCTGAAGAAGACCTCAAGGTCATCTTTGTGTTGTTTCTGTCGTTCGTTGAAGAACAAGGTCATCTTTGTGTTGTTTCTGTCGTTCGTTGAAGACCTTAAGGTCATCTTTGTGTTGTTTCTATCGCTCGATGAAGACCTTAAGGTCATCTCTGTGTTGTTTCTATCGTTCGTTTAAGACCTTAAGGTCATCTTTGTGTTGTTTCTATCGCTCGTTGAAGACCTCAAGGTCATCTTTGTGTTGTTTCTGTCGTTCGTTGAAGAACTCAAGTCATCTTTGGTGTTGTTTGCTCATTGAAGACCTCATGCTCACATTAAGTGCTGTTTATGATCCTTTCTAAAGACTCCATTATCACCTCTGTTTTACTTGCGTTGCTCTTTAAAGACCACAGGATCATCTTGGCGTTGATAATTGTTGCTCACTGACCACTTCAAAATCATTTTTGGTATTGCAGGTACTGGAAACCTCATAATCATTTTTGGTATTGCTGGTACTGGAAACCTCATAATCATTTTTGGTATTGCAGGTACTGGAAACCTCATAATCATTTTTGGTATTGCAGGTACTGGAAACCTCAATCATTTTTGGTATTGCAGGTACTGGAAACCTCATAATCATTTTTGGTATTGCAGGTACTGGAAACCTCATAATCATTTTTGGTATTGCAGGTACTGGAAACCTCATAATCATTTTTGGTATTGCAGGTACTGGAAACCTCATAATCATTTTTGGTATTGCAGGTACTGGAAATCTCATAATAATTTTTGGTATTGCAGGTACTGGAAACCTCATAATCATCTTTGCTGGTGAACGCTCCAGGATTACTTTTGGCGCTGCTGGTACTGCTCGTTGAAGACCTCATGCGTCATGTCTGTTGCTTTGGCGTTAGGTCTGTTGCTCGTTGAAAACTTCATGGTACATCTTTAATGTTATTTCTGTTGCTCGTTGAAGACGTCATGGTACATCTTTGGTGTTGTGTCTGTTGCTCGTTGAAGACGTCATGGTACATCTTTGTCGTTATGTGTGTTGCTCGTTGAAGACGTCATGGTACATCTTTGGTGTTATGTCTGTTGCTCGTTCAAGACGTCATGGTACATCTTTGGTGTTGTGTCTGTTGCTCGTTGAAGACGTCATGGTACATCTTTGGTGTTATGTCTGTTGCTCGTTGAAGACGTCAGGGTACATCTTTGGTGTTATATCTGTTGCTGACTGAAGACCTTAGGACCATCTCTGGCAATCCTTTCGCAACTCGTTGAAGACTTCAAGGTCATTTTTGGTGCTGCTTGCGTCCTTTGTTGAAGATTTCATGGTCATCTCACAGGTTACTTTAGATGCTCCTTGAGGAGCTCAAAGTGATCTTCAGTGTTGACCGAGATCCTCACTGATGACGTGGGCGTCCACCTCTGTTCTGTGCTTTGCCTGTTGAAGACCCTGTGCCGATACGCGTGGCACCCTGCCATGGTCTCTGTCCACCTCACTTCATCACTGTTGAAGACCCTGTGCCGATACGCGTGGCACCCTGCCATGGTCTCTGTCCACCTTACTTCATCACTGTTGAAGACCCTGTGCCGATACGCGTGGCACCCTGCCATGGTCTCTGTCCACCTGACTTCATCACTGTTGAAGACCCTGTGCCGATACGCTGGCACCCTGCCATGGTCTCTGTCCACCTCACTTCATCACTGTTGAAGACGTTGACAAGCATCAGTCTTCCCTTTGCTCTCCCCACCCTGTTGACAAGCATCAGTCTTCCCTTTGCTCTCCCCACCCTGTTGACAAGCATCAGTCTTCCCTTTGCTCTCCCCACCCTGTTGACAAGCATCAGTCTTCCCTTTGCTCTCCCCACCCTGTTGACAAGCATCAGTCTTCCCTTTGCTCTCCCCACCCTGTTGACAAGCATCAGTCTTCCCTTTGCTCTCCCCACCCTGTTGACAAGCATCAGTCTTCCCTTTGCTCTCCCCACCCTGTTGACAAGCATCAGTCTTCCCTTTCCTGTCCCCACCCTTTCTCCCTCTACACTTCAGCACCTCCTCATTACCCCTTCTTCTTCTTCTTGTCGTCGTCGTCGTCGTTGTCGTCCGTGATGTCAGTGCCCAGGCCATGCGACTGCCGGATTATAAGTCAGGCATGCGTAATAAAGAAATGGTAGACAGCGGCGGCACTGTCTCTGTTGTCATGGGTACAGGCCATGCGACTGCCGGATTATAAGTCAGGCATGCGTAATAAAGAAATGGTAGACAGCGGCGGCACTGTCTCTGTTGTCATGGGGTACAGGCCAAGACACTGCCAGACAAACGACTCTGCTAGTTACATAAGATGGAAAAAGGCTGGCAAAAAGCACGAGCAGTAGATGGAGGAGGAAGAGGAGAAAGGAGGAGGTGGGGGGAGGGACGAGGCGGAGGAAACGGAGAAGGAACAGTTGCAGCAGCAACAGTAGGAAGTGTGAGGAAGACTTGGAAAAGGAGAGAAAGGGAATGAGGAAAAAAACAAAACAACTAAACGAACGAGAGCAGGCGAAAAGAAAAAAAAAAGGAATAAGCGAGTGAAAGAAACAAGAAAAAGAATACAAGAAAAAAACATCAACATGACAGAAGAAGAAGAAGAAGAAGAAGGTAGAAGAAGAAGAAGATGATGATGATGATGATGATGATGAAAAAGATGAAGAAAAAGATGACGAAGAAGAACAACAACAACTACAACCACCACCACTACTACTACTACTACCACTAGCAGTAGTAGTACTACTACTGCTGCTGCTGTTGACTGCTGCTCTGCTGCAAGACGAAGAAGAAGAAAGAGAACAACAAAGTGACTACTGCTACTGCGGCCGTTGCGACTTTCCCAGTATAGTTCCCTTTCTCTCCATACTGCTTCCCATGGATCCCCTCTCCGCATCTTTCCTCACACACCCCCTTGCCATGCCCCCTCCACCCTCCCCACCCCCTTCGCTCGCTCTCTCTCTCTCTCTCTTCTCTCTCTCTCTCTCCTCTCTCTCTCTCTCTCTCTCTCTCACTTCACAACTGTTGCAGAAAAGACGATCAAAGCTGACTGTTCAAAAGACAATGACCTATTTGAGCTAAAAGCGTACTGTGTATCGAAAAACATAAAATCTAATCTTCAAATCGAGTTTATTGGTGTACATGATGTTTATAAGGAATTGTGTTCATTAAATCAGTCCAGTTCTCGAGGTTTAGATGACATAGATGGTAAAATTTTGAAAATTGCTGCTCCGATTATATCAGAGCATCTTACATACATTTACAATCTTTCCATTGATAAAGGTAGTTATCCACAACCCTTCAAAGATGCTAAAGTTTTACCCTTTTTTAAATCTGGTGATCCCACTGATCCTTCTAACTACAGACCTATCTCTATCCTATCTATTCTATCTAAACCCCTTGAAAAACACATCAAATGTAACATCCATAAACATTTCATGAAATACAATTTATTACATTCTAATCAAAGCGGATTTAGAGAAAATCATTATTGTCACACCTTGCTCACTAATATAATTGAACAATGGCATTTAAACATAAACAATGATCTCTTCACAGGAACAGTTTTTGTCGACTTCGCTAAAGCATTCGACACTATAGATCACAATCTATTGTTAAGAAAACTAACATTGTATGGTTTATCCCCTGAAGCTCTTAAACTCATTTCCTCATTTCTCAACTGTAGGCGACAAGTAGTCTTAAAAAATTCCGCTACTTCCTCTCTTATGCCAGTAAATTATGGCGTTCCCCAAGGGTCAGTCCTGGGGCCTATCTTATTCTCAGTTTATATAAATGATCTTCCTTTACATATGTCTTCTCCCTGTGAGCTTTTTGTTGATGACACTACTCTCCATAATAATGACAAAAATGCCGACTCAGTATGTATCAAATTACAGAATGATCTCAATAAACTTGCAAAGTGGACTAATTTGAACCATATGGCCCTCCATCCTCAAAAGTCTAAATTTATGATGACTACAACCAGACAGAAACGTCAAAATATGAAAGCGGATTTGTTTAAAATATGTATACAAAATAAAGTCGTAGAAGAAGTTAAATCACACAAATTATTAGGTCTTACAGTTGATAATAATCTTTCATGGTCTAATCATATATCTGATTTGTCTAAAAGGTTATCTAAAAAAGTATTCTTGTTGAACCCAATCAAGAATTTCCTTGATCAACATACTACAAAATTATATTTCTATGCATATGTACAACCAGACATTAACTATGCCTCTACATGCTGGGATTTAGCCAGTAAAAATGGCTTAAAACCACTAGAAAGCATGTACAGACGCGCTATTAAGCTGATACTCTTGAAATCTTCTCTACAAGCTAGTGATTATAAAAATCTTAACATTCTTCCATTCGATCTAAAATGCTGCTTTAATAAAGCTGTCTTTATGTATAAAATCATTAATAATATTGCGCCACCTTATCTTCATGACAAATTTCCATTAATCAAAATTTGAGGCAAAAATATCCTATACACCCCTCGACCACGAACTGATCTTTTCAAGTCATCCCTTACTTACTCTGGGAGTAAATTATGGAGTGAAATCCCTACTCATTTAAAACAGATCATGCTTCACTTAACTGTATATTCTCCTAAGTTTGATGTTCCTTTTGACACAAACAAGTTGTTGCAGCCCGGAGATGGCCTTCGCAGTCGGCTGGGCTATAAGTAACATGACATGATTGACGTACAAAATGCTTATGTATACCTATGTGATGCTTACGTATGTCCAGTTGTGTGTGTGTGTGTGTTGTGTGTGTGTGTGTGTGTGTGTTTGTGTGTGAGTGTGAGTGTGTGTGTGTGTGTGTGTGTGTGTGTGTGTGGTGTGAAATACGTTAAAAGGAGACTGCTTACTATTTTCTATATATATATATAATATTTTTTTTAATGTTTTTCTTATTGTTGTGTTTAATTTTGTCAAATTGATGTAATTGTTCTTTATTGTTTATTGTTATTTTGAGGGCATAGTGTAAAAAAGCTTCCAGCTTATCTATTCACCCTCATTAAATATTTCGAGTTTCTCTCTCTCTCTCCCCCCTGTCTGTCCGTCTGTCTGTCTGTCTGTCTGTCTGTCTGTCTCTCTGTCTGTCTGTCTGTCTGTCTGTCCATCTGTCTGTCTCTCTGTCTGTCTGTCTGTCTGTCTGTGTCGTCTTCTCTCTCTCTCTCTCTCTCCTCTCTCTCTCTCTCTCTCTCTCTCTCTGCATGTTGGGGAAAAAAGAAAGAAAGCAAGCAAAGGGGCCTGGCAGCTTCTGCCAAAACCTTGTGGCAGCAGAGTTGTTTTTCATGTAGCAGGTTTCTGTGAACACAGCTGACGATACTTGTGCCACACCTGTCGAGGCACTAACAGTCACATGCCTGGATGAAGCTACCTCTGTCTGTCTGTCTACCTGCCTGCCTCTGCTTCTCTCTCTCTCTCTCTCTCTTCTCTCTCTCCTCTCTCTCTCTCTCTTTCACCGTGTGTGTGTGTGTGTGTGTGTGTGTGTGTGTGTGTGTGTGTGTGGTGTGTGTGTGTGTGTGTGTGTGTGTGAGTACGCACGCTACATGCGTGTGTAGTAGGTGAATGTGTTTATGTGTGTGGGTGTGTGCGCACAAGCACACGCAGGCATGAGCTCACAAACTTTCCATAGCAAGACAACTTGACACTCTTTTTCCTACGAATCAAAATCCTCACGGTCAAGAAAAAGGATTTTCCTGAACTTCTACAATGCTGGATGAAGGTAATTCTGGATATATAAAAACAAAACAAAAAAACTCAGAGGCAATAAAGATATCAAGAGAGAGAGAGGGGGGGGGGGGGGGGAGGGATGGGTGATACGGGACAAACACAAAGAATAAGTGAGTAACTATCCAAATTCGGGTGTTTCCACATAGACAATGCCTGGTTGCGTTTTCCTTGTGATTATCATGAGCAGCAGCAGCACTGCAGTAGAAGCAGCAGCAACGGCATTTAGCAGCAACATCAGCAGAAATAGTCATGCAAGTAGCGGTAACAACAGCAACACTACAGCAGCAGCAACAGGGGGAAAATTTATCATAAACCCCGTCTCTCCTGACTGAACAGGTGACTAACTAGAAGCGAGGACGGGGGGTTTAGGCAACTTGTCTCAGAAACCCGGGAATAGCTCAGTTGGTAGAGCGCCGGGCTCGTAATCTTGGTGATCCTGGGGTTGCGGGTTCGAACCTCCGCCGGGGCGTTTCGGTACAGGGGGTTTTTTTCCCCTCAATTTAACATTGGTTCTGACTCCATTTCCCATCAGTCCTTCGAATGAGACTATAAACCGGGGGTTCCGTGTGGTGAACCACGCATAACATCTTGCACAACACTCAAATCCCATCACCAACTTTCAGAAGAGTAGGCCAGTTTGCCGTTGGTATGGATGACACGTTACACATACATGCACCCTGCGTGAGAAATGGAAAGAAAGAAGGATGTAAGGAAAATGAGTGATCGATATTGAACGATACTGACTGATGACACGGAAACGACTGAATGAAGCGCCACTGGCAGCTCTTCAGTCGGCACTACCCAGCCCATTGTGTAAATGAGTGTGATTGTAAAGCGCTTAGAGCTTGGTCTCTAGCCGAGAACAGCGCTAATAAGTATTCATTATTATTAGTCGTCCTCTGTGTCTGTGTGCTCGCTGTGGCCAGTGTACAAAGCCATCAGTTCGGGCAATCTGTCGTGTTTCTCTCCTGCCCCGACAGCCTTGCTCTCTTCACCTCGTCGTCTCTCCAGATTTATTGCCACACCCCAGGGACCCCCACTGGGTGGGTACCTTCCACTCTCTTTGTCCCTCGCTCTCTCCCGGTTATCCCCCCCCCCCCCCCCCCCCTTCCATCTCCCTCCCTCCCTCCCTCATTTCTCGTTAATGTTTGTCGGCTACACGCTTGGGCACGAGGGTGATCAATGTTTAGAAAGGTCTTCATAGCCGCTACCTCCTCTTCTTCCTCTTCTTCTTCTTCCTCCTCTCCTCTCGGTCCCCCCTCCCCCCTCCCTATCATCACCCCCTCCCCCTTAACGTTACTCATCGCACTCACTACCTCCTACGCACCTCAAACAGAGCATACTACATTACCTGCTCTGCCTCAAACCCCACCCCTTCTCTCTCTCTCTCTCTCTCTCTCCTCTCTCTCTCTCTCTCTCTCTGTGTGGTGTGTGTGGGTGTGGTGTAGTGTGTGTGTGTGTGTGTGTGTGTGTGTGTGGGGGGGGGTGCTTTTTTCTTTTTTTTCTTTGTTTTGGCTGGGGGGGGGGGGGGGGGGGGGGGGGGGGGGGGGGGGGGGGGCGTGGGGTTTAATCTCTCCCGTCTTTTCGTCTCCTGCCCCGGGGCACTATCTCTGGCGTGGACTGCCGATACGTTTGTACGCGCTTCTCCCTTCCCCTTTCGCACCTACCCAACAAGACATGTACCCCACGGTTAGGCCCCCACCAAGGTCCGGCGTTCGAACCCACACCCAGCCAACAGCGGAGGGCGTGTCGGCAAGAAGCGAGTCATGTACGACAGGGACAACACAGGACTGCCAAGTCAGCGGTTTTCTTGAAACTTCACGGGTTTTGTTGATGATATAATCCTTGCAGAATTATACATTTCCGTGCGCGCGCGCGCGCACACACACACACACACACGCACGCGCGCGCGCACACACACCTCTCTCTCTCTCTCTCTCTCTCTCTCTCTCCTCTCTCTCTCTCTCTCTCTCTCCTCTCTCACACACACACACACACACACACACACACACACCACACACACACACACACACACAAAGGGCGAGAGAGATGAAGGAAGGGAGGGAGAAACACAGAGTGACAGACAGAAAGAGAGACAAACAAACCATGACAAAATGGAGGTGGGGGGTAGTGGGGGGTGGGAGAGGGAGGAAGACAGAGAAAGACAGAGACAGACAGACAGACAGACAGACAGACGGGCAAACAAGGCAGACACACGGATGTAGAAAAGTCGCACACAATCTTATCAACCGAGTTAAAAAAAAAATCCAGTCTCAACGAACACAACATGAAAAAGCCCGACATGCCAAGAAACCCCCACAGCCAGCACAAAAATCGATAGATAAGAACGCTAACTCCCCCCCCCCCCCCCCCCCCCCCCATTTCCCCCCGCCCTCGCTAACCCACCCCACCCCCATCCTGTCCCACCCCACCACCCCCAATCCCCACCCCCATTAACCCTCCTTCCCTTACTTCTCGCGAAACGCTCGTAGTTCAGTGATAGCAGAGTCTATGACACTTCGACCTCCCCCTGCTTCCTTTACTGACCTGCCCGTTGCCGGGTTCACCCCCATCCTCCTACTCCCACCCCCCCCCCCCTCCCCCCTCCCCCCCCCCCCCCCCCCCCCCCCCCCCCCCCCCCCCCCCCCCCCCCCTCCAACCACCCTCATATTTTTGTCTATCACTTCTGCACCGGAGCGAACGTTCTCTGTAGTTTTGGCTAGCAGTCAAGACCAGCAAGGGGTGAAATTTTGTAACTGACATGACGGCGCCAGGAGGTTTGGGTATTGATTGACAACACTTGGCACACGTGTGCGCTAGCCTAGCGCCCCCTGACCTGTGTGTCTGTCTGTCTGTCTGTCTGTTCCCTGTGAAAGTGACCAGACACGTCCGTCTGGGAGGAGAGGAGAGAAAGGGAGCTAGCCGCCAATACAACGTCTGCAACTGTCCCTGTCCATTTCACTTGGGTTGGGTTTAGTCGGGGTTTCTACAGCTGTTTTTTTAGTAATTTACTAGCAGTGTGTGTGTGTGTGTCACTCTTTCCTTATTCGGTTTGGTCTTGCTTCCCCTTCCCCCCCCCCCCCCCCCCCCCTCCCCCCCCCTCGGGCTTGGATTTTCAGATTGGGAGTTCCCAATCTGAAAATTCTCTCTCCATGCACCCCCACTCCCTCCCTCCCCCGCCCATGCCTCCTCCCCCCCCCCCCCTCTCTCTCTCTCTCTCTCTCTCTCTCTCTCTCTCTTTGTGTTCAACTTTTCTGCTCTACATGCGCGCGCGCGCGTGTGTGTATGTGCGAGTGTGTGTGTAGGAGGTGGGAGAGGCCATACAACGTGCACACCGATGAAGAGATGTGGCCTTCGTGCGGACTATCTGCTTATACGGATGCTATGCACACCATAAGTATGATAGCATGCACGCACGCACGCACACGCGCTCTGGCTCGCACGCACAAATACACTTACGAACGATCTCTTGTTTGGCTTTTTCCCGCTTCAAGGTCTGACAGTGTACCTTATCTAAGACAACTGCTGCGATGTTTTAGGAGTGCCTGCGTGCGTGCGTGCGTGCGTGCGAACAAGCGAGCGAGCGAGCGAGAGAGAGAGGGAGAAGAGAGAGAGAGAAAGAGAGTGTGTTGTGTGTGTGTGTGTGTGTGTGTGTGTGTGTGTGTGTGTGTGTGTGTGTGTGTGTGTGTGCTTGCTCTTTCGCTTTTCTCTTTTTCTCACACTCTGAAAAAAAGGGGAAAAAAAGAAAGAAAAAAAAACCCGAAGCAAACGAATCAGCCGAAGCAAACGAATCAGCCAATCTACCCTCGTTGACGGTTGGCGGGGAGTTTATCTGCACTGTGCCACTACACTTGGCATGCCGGAGATGACTCAGCAGCCTCCCCACCTGATACAGCGATAGCCAGAGGCCACCCTGTAAGATGAGATGCCACTGAGTTGGCTTCTCGAACCATCGCAGTCTTTCTCCGGCATTCTTTCACCCTGACTTTCCCCAGCATCGGCTTCTCGGGTCTCAAGAGTTGTCTTTTCCTACTGACCAGTCTTCAGATTCGGATTCCCTAAGATAACAGTTGAGCTGGCCTCTTGAGTCTTCAGACTTATCTTCTCTTGTCTTCAGATTTATCTTCCCTTGTCTTTAAAGTTGACTGCTCTTATCTTCAAGGTTGACTGCTCTTATCTTCAAAGTTGACTGCTCTTATCTTCAAAGCCGGCTTCCTAGTCATCAGAGTCGGCACCTCTAGTTTTCAAAATTGGCGTCACTAGAATTCAGAACTGGCTTCACCGCTAGTCTTCGGAACTAGCTTCTCTATATTTCAATAGCTAGCTTCTTTCCTCTTCGGAGCTGGCTTCTTTACACGTCGGCGTTGGCCTCTCTCATCTCCGCTGCTGGCTTCTCTAGGCTTCGGCGTTGGCCTCTCTAATCTCCGCTGCCGGCTTCTCTAGGCTGAGCGTTGGCCTCTCTCATCTCCGCTGCTGGCTTCTCTAGGCTTCGGCGTTGGCCTCTCTAATCTCCGCTGCCGGCTTCTCTAGGCTGAGCGTTGGCCTCTCTAATCTCCGCTGCCGGCTTCTCTAGGCTTCGCGTTGGCCTCTCTAATCTCCGCTGCTGGCTTCTCTAAGCTTCGCGTTGGCCTCTCTAATCTCCGCTGCTGGCTTCTCTAGGCTCCGCGTTGGCCTCTCTAATCTCCGCTGCTGGCTTCTCTAAGCTTCGCGTTGGCCTCTCTAATCTCCGCTGCTGGCTTCTCTAAGCTTCGCGTTGGCCTCTCTAATCTCCGCTGCTGGCTTCTCTAGGCTTCGCGTTGGCCTCTCTAATCTCCGCTGCTGGCTTCTCTAGGCTTCGGAGCTGGCTTCTCTATCCTTCGGAACTGTCTTCTCTAGTTTTGAAGCTGGCTCCTCTAGTCTTTGGAGACGGCTACTACGTAGTGTTCGCAGCTAGCTTTTTCTATTCTTCAAAGCTGTCTTCTCTGGTCTTCAGATCTGGCTTCTCTATTCTTCTCTATTCTTGGGAGTTGGCGTTTCCCTGATCTTCGGAGCTTGTTTCTTTACACTTAGAGGAGCTGGATTCTGTATTTCAACGGTAAGTCTTCGATCTATGTTGACCTGTTCCTTACCGAAAGGTTTTTTTGTTGTTTTTTTTAATCAACCCTGATCCTGGCGTTGGAGTTTGTGAGTGAGCAGCATTCCTGGGAGATTAATTCTTCAACAATAAAGCTTTGATCAATCACCATATACCCACCACACCCTCCTCCTCCCTTTCTCTCTCCCTGTGTATGCGTTTGTGTTAAAGCGTCCGCACTGTGTGTGCGCGCGCATGTGTGTATGTGTTACAAAGCGCATGCATACAACTGTGTAAATGTGTTTAGGGATGGGGCGGGCCGAATGCACATGAACATGCGTGTGCATGTTCACGTGTGTTTCCTTACCACGCAGTATGTGTGCACAGGTATGTGCATATGTGTACGAGCGTATGTACGTGAGTGTGTCTGTCCGTGTCCCTGTCTCCTCTGTGTCACTGTCTTTGACAAGAAAGGGCGATGAGGTTCCAGTGGGAGTTTCCTTTAGACCTCCACACTCTTCTGCCCTTCACCATACTCCCTCTCCATGCAGCCTTTGCTCTTTAATCAACCATCGAACAAAACATCTCCTAAATCGTATGACGTCTTCCACCCACCCAACACCCCCATACAACCCGCCCAAACTGCCGACGCACCCACTTACCCAACCATAGAGAAACAGACATATCCACCTCTGCAATGATCTGGCTTCAAAAGAGAACACCCACCGTAAGACCTTAGTCTCCCACGAACGGATAACTTATGCGTTCTGAGCGTTAGCTGAGAGACGGGCGGGGTCTGTGGGGAAGGGGTGCTTTCTGTGTGACCACAACCAGTTGGTAGCACTTCACCAATATCAGTGGGGAAAACGTGTCGGGTCAATCGTAAAGACATGCATCCATGATTGTGTCGTCTTCAACACAGGATGCTGCACCTCTTTTTTTCAATACTGAGATAGAGAGAGGGGGGGGAGAAAGGGGAGAGAGGGAGAGAGAGAGGGGGGGGGGGGGGGGGAGGGAGAGAGAGAGAGAGAGAGAGAGAGAGAGAGAGAGAGAGAGAGAGAGAAGAGAGAGAGAGAGAAACTGACAGACAGGCAGAGACAGAGGTAGAGGCAGAAACACAGGGAGAAAGCGAGAGGGAGAGGGGGAGAAGGCAGAGAGGAACATGTACGTAGAGAAAATCTGTACACAACAACCAGATATTATTATCATTATTTGTGATAATGCACTGAGATTTCCCTTCCCTGTACATACACATTCTTTCAACAACAACAACAAAATCCGTCAGTGCAATCGATGTCCCAACACAAATTACAGTTTTCAAAACTTGAGTATGCCCGTTTCGAAAAGCCAGCACAACAACTTACCCCTCAAATCCTGCCCAACAAGGCACCGAATTGGAAGCACCAACACGCACCTCTCACACTCCAAACGTCTCGGTCTCTTTTTCGCACTCTACCAAGCCTCACAAGTCCAGCGAAGCCGCGATAATGCAGTCTCCAATGCACACACACATACACACTCACACAGCCTGTACACTTTCAAAACGCGGCATCTCCAAGCAAGTACTCCCACTAGCACAAGACTCAGTGATTCAAATGCCGGCTTTCCAAAAATACACGGCCAAATATACACAGACTGACTGGCTGGTTCACCGAGAAAAATGGGCAGAGCGATTCACCACCACCAAACCAAAAAAAATCCGCCGCTCCTCCAACCGAACTGTTAATAGATCATTCCTCCCACCGCGAGTGAAGTAAAGTCAATGGCTGCCCGAGCTTGAAACTCCCCACAACACACACACACACTGGCTCCCTCCCTTCCCTACCCACTCTCTTCATCAACACTACCCTCCTCTCTCTCTCCTCTCTCTCTCTCTCTCTCTCTGCTATTCCAGTTCACGGCAGCAGCAAGTAGCCATACCAAAGCTCAGAGGAATCGTTCGTTCTCTCCCAGGCGCTGGCTTTACTTCTGTTCCCTCGCCGCATGTGAAACAAACTTCTCGTGAGGTAATCTCCGCCACGGCCTATCTTCCACTGGAAATACCTGGAGCTCTTGTCGGCTTATTCCTCCCCCCCCCCCCCTCCTCCTCCCCCCCCCCCCCCCCACCTCCCCCCGCCCTTCGCTCATTCTTCCCCATCCCCTCTAGTCCCCGCACCCCCCTCTCTCTCTCTGACTAATTACAGGTAAGGCCTCTCTCACCCTCTCTACTTTTCCTGGCAGGACAGATTCGACCCTATCCCCTCTTAAATGGCCCACCCCGGCCAAAAAAAAAAAAATCATTCTCTCTCTCTCTCTCTCTCTCTCTCTCTCTTCTCTCTCACACACACACACACACATGAAGCAACACCGAATTCAAATCACAGAACTGACGAGTGCGTGGATCACAATAGCTTTGGAGTTCACTTGCTATGAGATTATAATTTGTAGACGACGAGAGACTGGATTAAACTGAGTGTTCTTTTCTCTGATAATTATGCATGTCGTGCACGTGATTATACAGCCTCCATGATCGCTTATCGCTTATGTCACCGAGATCCTCTGTCATTGTGAACGCATCTTTAAGCGTACCTATCAATCGTTTTTCCTTTAGATAAAATAATCTGAATCATAACAAAATTTTTAAAAAGTCATAACAAAACAAAAAACGAAACTTGTCGTAATCATGGTTTCGTCAGCCTTCAAATCATGCTGATCCAATCATAGAGATGAGAAAAGAAGCATTCAAACGAAAAATGGCGTCAGATGGTTTCTTTAGATTTAATAATAGTTACAACAGAATATACATAAGGACGGACGGACTGAAATAGCGGGGAGAGGGTGTGTGTGTGTGTGTGGGGGGGGGGGGGGGGGGGGGGGGGGGGGGGGGGGGGGGGGGGGGGTACGGAGAAAAGATTGACTAGGGTGACACTACAACTTGAACGGGACTTAAAGTGATAATTATTGCACCCTCATTCTCTATCTCTATCTCTCTGTCTGTCTGTCTGTCTGTCTGTCTGTCTGTCTCTCTCTCTCTCTCACACTCTCTCTCTCTCTCTCTCTCTCTCTCTCTCTCTCTCTCTCTCTCCTCTTTCTCACCCATCTCATCCCTAGGTGGCAAGAAGGAGAGGACAGCAACGGAGGAAGAGGGGGAGAGGGGGTGGGTGGGAGGGGCGAAAAGTGGAGAAGGTAGCCAAGGGAAGTGGGGAATAGAAGGGTGGGTGGGACGAGAGGGAAGGACTTTCTTTCGCGCCTTATGCTGCTTCTATTCCTCCCCCCCCCCCCTCCCCCTCCCCTCCCTCCCCCTGCACGCTTTCACTTCTTCCTCAGGACTCCAAAAGCTGCCTGGCGATCGAAGCCGATCAGAATCGGTTTCCTGGACGGTTTTTTAGACATTCGCACGTTCCAGGTGTGCGTGCGTGCGTACGTGTGTGTGTGTGTG
>CM031616.1:4024126-4029795 GCA_018398815.1 Conus ventricosus
TGTGTGTGTGTGTGTGTGTGTGTGTGTGTGTGCGTGTATGTATGTATGTGTGTGTATGTGTGTGTATGTGTGTGAGAGTGAGTGCGTGCCGCCCGCGTGCGTGTATACCTGTGTCTGGAGATCAAATGGAACAGACTGGTCGTGGTGAATGACTGGACCAGAGGGAAGGTTAGGACAAGGAGCGGGTGGCACGGAGTGCATAGACGCCCATCCGTCGATTCCATTATCCTGCCAACTGTCTCAAGAGAAAACTGGAACCCAGAACCCTGGGATCAACAGAACAGAACGCTATCCACCAGACCAGCAGCCTGCCACCTCCAGCTTCAACGCTGAAAAAAAGGGAACAGTGAAGGAACGACCCTGCGCACATGTCGGCCATGGGACGCCACTGTCATATTATGTGAAGCAATAGCTTAAAGCGTGCTGTGGTACGAGTCTCTTTCACTAGACCCCGTTTTCCAACCACATCCCCAAACCCACTCCTCTCTCTCTCTCTCTCTCTCTCTCTCTCTCTCTCTCTCTCTCTCTCTCTCTTCTCTCTCTTTCTTGTGTGGTGTGGTGTGTGTGTGTGTGTGTGTGTGTGTGTACGTGCGAATTGTGTGTGTGTGTGTGTGTGTGTGTGTGTGTGTGTGTGTGTGTGTGTGTGTGTGTGTGTGCGTGCGTGCGTGTCTCCCTCTGTCATGCAGATAAAGAAAACAGATTGCAAAGTTGTTTACAGGAAAGCCAGGTATCTGAAAGGAGGAAGGGGGTTGGTGGGAAGGATGTGTGTGGGGGCGGGGGCTGTGAGGCAAGGGAAAAGACTCGCTCTGTATCTGTGACACACACCGTGTCCTATCTCCGCCACTGAAAGGGATAAACCGACAGCCAAATGAATTCTCTGCACGGAATGTTTTCTTCTTCTTTATTTCCCCTCCTTCTCTAGGTCTCTTCTGTGTTCTGCTGTGTTCATGCTGGACTGTTCCACATCCTGCTACATCAGTTAAACATTCCACACTGCACACACACACACACATGCACGTAAGCACGCACGCACACACGCGCGAGCACGAACAAGGACACAAGCTCATATTTACATATAAACAAGACAGACGCATGATTACGTGTGAACCAGCACAGACCCAGTGAGTACGAAATACATGCCCGGCGCACTCAACTTCTCATGTATGCACCAGCCGTGAGCGAAGTGGTTAGCATCACGGATTTCCGTCTGGGAGGTCGCCAGTTCGAATCCCATCAGAGCCATTTATTTCTTGGATTCTTCTGCCACTACCAATAGGTATGAGTGAGTGAGAGGAGAGGAGAGAGAGAGAGAGAGAGAGAGAGAGAGAGAGAGAGAGAGAGAGCGAGCTTTTCACATATGCATGTATGCTGTGCGCGCGCGCACACACACAACACACACACACACACACCACACACAAACACACACACACACACACACTCTCTCTCTCTCTTCTCTCTCTCTCCTCTCTCTCTCTCTCTCTCTCTCTCTCTCTCTCTCTCACACACACACACACACACACACACACACACACACACAGTAAGAGAGAGAGAGAGAGGGGGGGGGGGGGAGAGGAGAGAGAAGAATGAAGATGACGAGATGAAGATGATGATGATGATGATGATGATGATGATGATGATGAAGAAGAAGAAGGAGAAGGAGAAGAAGAAGAAGAAGAAGAAGAAGAAGAAGAGAAAAGAGGGTGGGTGAGAACAGCAGGTAAGGAAGGGAAAGAGAGGCGGCACTAGGAACGGGAACACAGACACCAGAAACATTCGGTGCCTTCTTGATGGATGGCTCTGACACTGCCAGCTGGTCAATAACACCCCCCCCCCCCTCTCTCTCTCTCACCTCCTACCAACCCCCCCCCCCCCCCCCCCCATCCCCATCCCCCCCTTCCATCACCCCCTTCTTTCCTGCTCTGGAATCCTGGAATCCATGCCCATCCCTCCCCCCGCCCTTCCTTGTCCACCCCATTCCATCTGTGCTGTGCTATCATGACAAACTGTTCGCCCGTTGAGCTCCCCTCCAGAGTGCACATTATCGACGCCCCCTTACGGGGTCATCCATCCTGACTTCACTCCTGCCGTCGTCTCTCCTCAGCCTAACGCACGTCCAGCCCGGGTCCATCCTGACTTCACTCTGCCGTCGTCTCTCCTCAGCCTAACGCACGTCCAGCCCCGGGTCCATCTGACTTCACTCCTGCGTCGTCTCTCCTCAGCCTAACGCACGTCCAGCCCGGGTCCATCCTGACTTCACTCCTGCCGTCGTCTCTCCTCAGCCCAACGCACGCCCAGCCCCGGTAGTTATCCTGACTTCACTCCTGCCGTCGTCTCTCCTCAGCCCAACGCACGCCCAGCCCGGTCCATCCTGACTTCACTCCTGCCGTCGTCTCTCCTCAGCCAAACGCACGCCCAACCCGGGTAGTCATCCTGACTTCACTCTGCCGTCGTCTCTCCTCAGCCCAACGCACGCCCAGCCCGGGTAGTCAGTTGCCTCTGCTCCCTGAGTTCCGCTTTTACACCAGATTTGTCTTTTCTTTTCTTTCCTTTTTTTTTTTTTTTCTTTTCAAGACAGCATTTCCCGAGAAGAGGTAGAGTACGTACACGTGTGGTTGCTGACTGGGAGTGGCTGGTGACCAAGGCAGAACGACCAGTAAACCCTTAATGAGCAGATGACGCTCATCAGTACACGTCACAGATGACGCTCATCAGAAACATCATAGATCATATCATCATCGCCTATGACCCCTCTGGGGTACAGGCCGCCAACCAAGGACCTCCAGGCATCTCTGTCCTGGGCTCTTTTCTCCAGCTGTTCCAAGTCATCCTCATGTTCCTGATGTCTGCTTCCAGGTCCCTGCGCCAGGCGTAAACATCATAGATGATGCTCGTCAAAAACATCACAGGAGACAAGAGGGCAGAGAGAGAGAGATGCCTCTACCTCTCCTGGGCTGAGCAGAATCTACAGGTGGACATCTTCAGGCTTCGCGCATGATACGCACCGCAAGCTGACGACAGCCGGCCTCTCCCTTCACTGCCGGAGAGGACGGTGGCAGAGGGGAGCTAGACAGCACAGCACAGCCCCAGCACATCCAACAGGAGTGCCCCACTCCGGGCCCACACATGAGGGGCAGTACCTAGCCAGTGAGGCGACGCACCGGAGGTTGTGGGGGAGGGATGCCTGGGACGGGGGGGGGGGGGGGGGGGGGGGGGGGTGGGGGGGGGGGCTCCAGAGGGCAGCCATGGGTCATCTCTTGAGACGGACGACAGTGTGGCGGAGGAACAGAAGCAAAAGTTAAGAAACAAGTGTAGTGGTTTGATAGGTCTCTGTCACGAGCCGGTTTACCTGTTTTTACTCTGTTGTTTAATAGAGAATGAAACTCTAACAACTCACGACTTTTTATAATAACTGTGTGATTGTCAATAGGCTCACTCTCGCGCTTTCGCCACACCCAACAACAACATGTAGTTCACTTCCTCCAAACAGTCGTCTGCTGTCACTCCAACATTTATAACAGACTCAAAGAAATACAAGTTCCAACTTTACTTGTATGAAAACCACTTAAACTTCACATTCATAATTTAACATACATTTTTGCACACAGGTATTCACAAATTAACTTAAATTAGCCAACCCTAAACATTACTTTATTTCTAAACTAACTGACCTCCCTAACAAACTACTTCCCCTAACTGTAACTAGAACTCACCTAACCTCTAACCTAACCAAATTAAATAACTTCCCAAGTTCCCAACTAACAAATTAATTCACACGCCTACACTCTCCCAATCACTCGAACATTCTTACGACAACATTCTTAGACTCATGCTCCCATCGCTCAATTATTCCGACATTCAATTCTTGTACAAACACCACACGCAACTACAAAGTCCAGCCTCGCGCAAGCTCTCCATGACATTACAGTTCACTCAGCCACGCGGTGTTCAACAGCGGCCGCCCAGCTATCAAACATGATGCCTGCAAAAGCCGGAATAAATATATTAGAACCTAAACAAACTCTTGTTCCTATTTCGAAACATCTTAAACCTCTAAGTCGAAATGAACTACAACTGGAGCCAAAAATCCGAACTCTACTTACCAAGCAGCCCACACCTCCATGCATTCAAAAAGGACCGAACACGGGTCGCACACTGCCTTATATTCCTACGCATTGCCTCGGCTCCACCAAGGCCATACTCCACAATGCGGAGATTATAAAAAATCCTAAAAAACTTTTAAAACTATCACTAACACTTTCTGACAGTCTCCCCACCCCTCCTCCTCCATCACAGCCCCCTCCCTCCGGGAGATCTATCCCATGTAGGTCTGTCTCCCCCGTCCCTCCTCCTCAACCCCAGCCCCCTCCCTCCGGGAGATCTATCCCATGTATCATAATTATTATCTTAGGAGGGTGTTTCGGTGTGCAAGATGAAAAAGAAAGAGAAAAAAAAAGAATAGAAAGATACAGCCGAAGGTGCGGAAGAACTATCCTCCACTGCCGAGCAAAGCAGCTGGGAGCAGTCCCGGACACAGGTGTCATGAAGGTGGGAAGGAACGGACCAGGTGTAATGAAGATGGGAAGGAACGGACCAGGTGTAATGAAGGTGGGAAGGAACGGACCAGGTGTCATGAAGGTGGGAAGGAACGGACCAGGTGTCATGAAGGTGGGAAGGAATGGACCAGGTGTAATGAAGGTGGGAAGGAACGGACCAGGTGTAATGAAGGTGGGAAGGAACGGACCAGGTGTAATGAAGGTGGGAAGGAACGGACCAGGTGTAATGAAGGTGGGAAGGAACGGACCAGGTGTCATGAAGGTGGGAAGGAACGGACCAGGTGTAACGAAGGTGGGAAGGAACGGACCAGGTGTCATGAAGGTGGGAAGGAACGGACCAGGTGTAATGAAGGTGGGAAGGAACGGACCAGGTGTCATGAAGGTGGGAAGGAACGGACCAGGTGTCATGAAGGTGGGAAGGAACGGACCAGGTGTCATGAAGGTGGGAAGGAACGGACCGGGTGTCATGAAGGTGGGAAGGAACGGACCGGGTGTCATGAAGGTGGGAAGGAACGGACCGGGTGTAATGAAGGTGGGAAGGAACGGACCAGGTGTAATGAAGGTGGGAAGGAACGGACCAGGTGTAATGAAGGTGGGAAGGAACGGACAGGTGTAACGAAGGTGGGAAGGAACAGACCGGTCTTCTGTCAAACGACTGGTCTCATGTCCCGGACAACAGGTGTAATGAAGGTGGGAAGGAACGGACCAGGTGTAACGAAGGTGGGAAGGAACGGACCGGTCTTCTGTCAAACGACTGGTCTCATATCTTCAAAGAACGTAGGACCCAATTTCCCTCTGGTATGATTCTGTTTGCTTGCTAGTCTAGTCTAGTCTAGTCGTGTCTAGTCGCGTCGCGTCGCGCCGCACCGCGCCGTGCCACGTCGCGCCGCGACGCGCCGCGCCGCGACGCGTCGCGCGTGTGTGTGTGTGGTGTGTGTGTGTGTGTGCATGTGTGCACGTGTGTATGTCTGTCTGTCTGTCTGTCTATGTGTGTACGTGTGTGAGTGCGTGCGTGTGTGTGTGTTCAATGCAACATATGGTCCCTGACCCTATGCTGCCGTGAAAAATTGATGCTCGATGAAAATTGATAGCCTCGTTTTTATTAGCCCTTTTCAT
>CM031616.1:4029895-4037395 GCA_018398815.1 Conus ventricosus
TTTGATCCAATCTTCAGTTTGGGAGAATGAGGGAGAAGAGGGGGGAGGTGGGGTGGGGGTGTCGTGGGGTTGAGTATAGAGGCAAGGCAACTATTTTATTTCATACCCACATGGGGCACAGAAATATAAGACAATACTCACACAAAAAGAATAATCGCACATCAGAATAGAGCGATATCCATAATCGAGTAAGCAAAATAAACAGAGGGGGGGGGGAGGGGGGGGGAGACAGAGGGAAAGGAAAGAGGGACGTGTTTAGTTAGAGAGGAAGAGGACGGGGGAGGGAGGGAGGGAGGGAGGGAGCGAAAAAAGACGGACAGATGGAGACAGACAGACGGGCGGTCAAACAGACAGACAGATGGAGACAGACAGACAGACAGACGGAGACAGACAGACGGGCAGCCAGCCAGACAGCCAGACAGACGGAGACAGATAGACAGGCAGGCACACATACCGACATAAAGACGGAGACAGACAGACACAGACACAGAGAGAGAGAGAGAGAGAGAGAGAGAGAGAGAGAGAGAGAGAGAGAGAGAGAGAGACAGACAGACAGACAGACCCACCGACAGACAAGCGGGGGGTGGTCGGGTGCGGGGAGGGGGCCTACAGGGGAAGGATCGTTGATAAGATTAGTTCGCCGGCCGACATTGCTGACTCATCTGCGTCCCTACAACCCGTTTTAGGATGAACAGCAGCAGCAGCGGCAGCACTGCGGAGCAGCTGTTGGGGACTAGGCCTGGGCCAAACTCACACCGTGAATCAGACCACAGAAAGTAGCTTCTCTGATCAAACCAAGACCCACCCGTGTTCGCTGAAACCAGTCGGTCTTCGTGGTCACTGTAAACTCTTTCTCAATGGCAGTTATTGTTGCTAGAGGAAGAACTTACACACTTCTCTCTCTCTCTCTCTCTCTCTCTCTCTCTCTCTCTCTCTCTCTCTCTCTCTCTGTGTCAGTCCATTTCTCATCCTCCATTCCTATCCCCCCACGCGCACGTTGCCCCTCCCTCGCCACCTCCTCAACCCATCCCCTTCCTTTCCCTCCCTCCATGTCTCCACGCTTCCACCAACACCTAATCCCACAGACGACCTGAGCTTGAAAACTTCTGTGTTGCTTTCTTCACAAACTGCCACAAAACAAAACCAATGAAGAGAAAGAAAGAAAGAAAGACGGAGGAGAAGAAAGATTTCAACAGCAGCAAGAGAGAGAGAGAGAGAGAGGAGAGAGAGAGAGAGGGAGAGAGAGAAAGGAGAGGGAGAGGGGAGAGAGAGAAAGAGTGAGAGAGAACACACACGAGAGAGAGAGAGAGAGAGAGAGAGAGAGAGAGGAGAGAGAGAGGAGAGAGGAGAGAGAGAGCGAGAGAGAGAGCGAGAGAGAGAGAGAGAGAGAGACTGAGAGAGAGAGCGAGAGAGAGACTGAGAGAGAGAGCGAGAGAGAGAGAGAGAGAGAGAGAGGAGAGAGAGACGAGAGGAGAGAGAGAGAGAGAGCGAGAGAGAGAGAGAGAGAGAGACTGAGAGGGGAGAGAGGAGAGAGAGAGAGAGGAGAGAGAGAGAGAGAGAGAGAGAGAGGGGATACAGACAGACAGACAGACAGAGGAGGGGGGTGGGGGAGGGAGAAGAAACGAGTACAAAACGAAAACACGAATAAGAAAGAAAAAAAAAAGTTCTAATCTGTGGTGCCGCTTCACCAGCACAAAACCCCCTCCATCCATTTTCTGAGTCAGTGCATCCCCCTCCCCTTTCTATTCCCTCCCCACTCGGCGTCCGCCACCCATCCCGCTCTGTACTGACTTCTTCTGCCACAGGAATTCTCACGTGCTTTGTTCACCTATGTTTCCGGGGGTGTGTGTGTGTGTGTGTGTGTGTGTGTGTGTGTGTGTGTGTGTGCATTTATGTCTGTCTGTCTCTGTCTGTCTGTCTCTCTCTCTCTCTCTCTCTCTCTCTCTCTCTCTTTCTCTCTGTGTGTGTGCGCGCGCGCGCGCGCGTGTGTGCGTTGTGCGTGCGTGCGTGCGTGTGTGCGTGCGTACGTCCTTGCGTGCGTGCGTGCGCGCATGTGTGCGTGAGTGGGTGGGTGCGTTAGAAAGAGAGAAAGGAAGAGAAAGAGACGGACAGACAGAGGGGGCAGAGAGGGAGAGAGAAGAAAGACTGAGACAGAGAGAGAGAGAGAGAAAGAGAGAGGAGTGGGGGGAGGGAGGGAGGGAGGGAGGGAGGGAGGAGAGAGAGAGAGAGAGAGAGAGAGAGAGAGAGAGAGAGAGAGAGAGAGAGAGAGAGCACCTCGATGCTGATCGTAACTAATAATCTCTCTCTCCTCTCCTCTCTCTAAAACAAGTCCAAGCATAAAACATTTCCTTCATTTCTCACCAAAAAAAAAAAAAAAAAAAAAAAAACCGACGATGACAAAGGACAATCAACCAAAACCTACCTCTCTGGGCACTCCCACCGACCAAACGAGGTTCGAACCCCCAACCGCCGCCGCACGCTAGAAACCAATATCCCTCGGCAGAATCTTGGCGTGCAGCTCACGAGAGACCAAAAGGTGAATGAAGAGCGACGAGCAACGAAACAAGGACGAAACGTCGTCTCTGCTCCTTCTTCTCGGCATCAACAATAACTGACGATTGATTGACTTCCCACAAACTGGCAGGAGCGAGCTCTTCCCTCTGTCACAACGCTACACGTCACAAGAAACGCAGGAAGAAAGAAAGAGAGACAGCCCTGAGACCATCCAAAGCGACACAATATAACACACTGGCGCTACGACGCGTAAAATCTACTAAACGATAAAACGCGATCCCTCACGACAAGCTCGCCAATACTCCCTCCCTCAATGGCCGACAATAATCGTTTCTGTCTCGCTCGTGGTCTGGCAGAGAGAGGCGGTTCCAGCGAAACAAAAAGGCTGGGAACAAGTCCACTTAGTGGGGATCGCCCGTGTTCTAAACGCATCTGTCTATCAAACGCCCACGTGGCTTCTGGCCAACACGCCGGCGCTTGATCTTACGAGACGCGAGTGCCAGAGAGAGAGAGAGAGAGAGAGAGAGAGAGAGAGCGACCATCCCCCCAGGGCCGAGGGATGTAGCCTCATCCCTAGCTACTACCGCCTGTACTACAGTTCCTGCACCCTTGCATGCTTCTTCGTTGGCTCACAGCGGAGGAACTCATTCAGACGTTGTATTAAGTCAGCTGAGAAGCTTGGGATCGGTTGTTGTCGAGTGCGTGTCTCTCTGAGTGCGTGCGTGCGTGCGTGCGTGCGTGCGTGTGTGCGTGCGTGCGTGCGTGCGCGTGTGCGCGCGCGCGTTTGTATGTGTGTGCGTGAGCTCGAGCAGGCATACGTGAGCGTGTGTGTATGTCTTAGAGAGAGAAAGAGAGAAACAGAGAGATGGAGAGCGAGACAGAAACATAGATACACACAGATATATATACATATATATATATATATTATATATATATTATTTATATATATATATATATTTTATATATTATATTACATATTCATGTCCGCAAACGCATACGTGCACACGTAGACACACACACACACACACACACACACACACACATACACACATACATACATACAGTCCTTCGAATGAGACTATAAACCGAGGTTCCGTGTGTGAACGCATGCATAACATCTTGCACACACGTAAAATCCCATCACCAACTTTCGGAAGAGTAGGCCAGTTTGGCCGTTGGTATGGACGACACGTTACACATAGCATGCACCCTGCGTGAGAAATGGAAAGAATGAAGGAAGTAAGGAAAATGAGTGTTCGATATTGAACGATACTGACTGGATGACACGGGAAACGACTGAATGAAGCGCCAGCTGGCAGCTCTTCAGTCGGCACTACCCAGGTAGGCAGCCCGTTGTGTAAACGAGTGTTGATTGTAAAGCGCTTAGAGCTTGGCCTCTAGCCGAGAATAGGCGCTATTTAAGTATTCATTATTATTATTATTATTATTAACACACACGCGCGCGCGCACAGGAGGGGAAAGAAGAGGGAAAAAAGAGAGAGGGGGAGGGGAGAGAGAGAGAGAGAGAGAGGAGAGAAGAGAGAGGGGAGAAAAGAGAGAGAGGGAGAGGAGAGAGAGAGGGAGAGAGAGAAAGAGGAGAGAGAGAGGGGAAAGAGGAGAGGAGAGGAAAGAGGAAGAGGAGAGAGAGAAAAAATAAAGCATAAAAAGACAAAGAGACTATGTGGGTTGCGCCCAAGGGAAGAAAGGGGGGGGGGGGGGGGGGGGGTGGAGAGGGGGGAGAGAGAGAGGAGAGAGAGATGGGGAGAGAGAGGAGAGAAAGAAAAAGAGAGAGAGAGAGAGGAGAGAATCAAGAATAAAAAGACAAAGAAAGAGCTATGGGGGTTGAGGACAAGAGAGAGAGAGGGAAAAGAAGAGGGGAGAGGAGAGAGAGAGGAGAGAGAGAGAGGGAGGAAAAAAATCAAGACATAAAAAGACAAAAAAGAGCTTTGGGGGTTTGGGAAAGAGGAAGGACAGAGAGAGAGAGAGGGGAGGAGAGAGAGGGGAGAGAGAGAGAGGAGAGAGGGAGAGAGGGGAAAATCAAGACAAAAAGACAAGAAGAGACTATGTGGGTTTGAGGCAAGAGAGAGAGAGAGAGAGAGAGAGAGAAAAGGAGAGGGGGGGAAGGAGAGAGAGGGGGGGGGGGAAATAAAGCTAAAAAAGCAAAGAAAGAAACCAGGTGGGTTGGGACAAGAGAAGAGGAGAGAGGGGAAAGGAGAGAGAGAGAGAGAGGAGAGAGGAGAGAGCAGACAGACAGACGACGGAAGAAGGAGGAGAGGGGGAGAAAGACAGAGAGAAGGAAAGAGCCCGGAGACGGAACACGCCGAAATTTTAACAGGCCCGTGGTGGGGCAAAGGTGTGGGGGGTGAGGAACTGAGAGCTGTTGTCACGTCACCAAAATGCTGCAAATCCCCTGTTCCCCCGGCACACCGTCTCCCACCTGGCTGGGAGGCCCCAACCCGTGAGTCTCCGCCCTTGATGAGCACATATACAGTGGAGGAGAGGGAAGGAGAATGTGTGAGAGAGAGAGAGAGGAGAGAGGAGAGAGAGAGAGAGACGGAGACGAGACAGAGGGGATAGGCTTGGGAAAGGAAAGAGGAAGCCCCGAGAAAGGGAAAAGGGACGAGAGAGAGACAGACGACGAAAGGGGTAGAAGAGAGGTTATGAAAAGGGAACAAAAGAGAAAGAAAAGGAGGAGTGGGGAGAGGGGGAAAGGAGGGGGAGGAGAGAGAGGGAGGGAAAGGAGGAGGGGGAGGAGAGGGAGAGAGAAGAGAGAGAGAGAATGAGAAGAGGGGGAGAGGGAGGGAAAGGAGCCGAGGAGGAAGGAGACACACAACAAGATGAGTTGACAAGGAAACGATGAAAGATGGAGATGAGAGGGGGAAAGGAGAGACAGGACAGACAGGCGCACACAGAGCATAGACGAGAGGGGGGTGGCGGGGGGGGTACGAAAAACAGAGCGGAGGGGAGGGGGTGGGGGGGGAAGGGGAGGAAACTGCGTAAAAACTTTTAAATGTCGAACCCTGCCCGCAGACTCCCCAACCCCCTTGGAAATGTTTCCCCCCCAAAAAAAATGAAGCATGCAGTCTTGGGTGCCCCCCCCCCCCCCCCCCCCCCCCCCCCCCCCCCCCCCCCCCCCCCCCCCCCCCCCCCCCCCCCCCCCCACTCCCCCTTCCTTCCCCTTTAAAGGGTGGACCTCAGTGGATTGGTCTAAAACATTGGGCGGCCACGTCACTTCCCGGTAAAGTCAAAAAAAAAAGAGAGAGAGAGAGAGAGGAGGGAGAGGGGGAGAGAGAGAGAAAAAGAGAAAGGGGAAAAGAGAGGAGGAGAGGGGAGAGGAGAGAAGAGAGGACCTAGAGGAAAAAAAAAAAAAAAAAAAAAAAACCCCAAACAACAAAAAAAGTTTTAGTAAGCACTCATCCCGTCGTCAGCGATGAGCAACAAAAAGTCGCTAGTGTATCCGTTCTCAAGCCCATGGACAATACAGGAGGGACGGGAGGGGTGGGGGGGGGGGGGGGGAGTTGGGGGTAAAGCAAAAAAAAAAAAAAAAGGGGGGGGGGGGGAATGGGGGGGGGTGGCAAAGGAGAAAAAAAAAGGATACAAAGATAAAAAGGGTTTTTTTAAATGGCCAATCTGAGCCATGGCATACCTTTTTAAAAAAGGGGGGCGGAGAGAGGGTTTGGGAAAGAATTTAAGCTGCACGCGCGCGCGCACACACACAACACACCCACACACACACACACACACAACACACATACAGCGTGCGCGCGCAGAGAGAGAGAGAATAGGATTGTAATGGTTAAAATCAAAAAATGCAGTGCGAAAAAAGTGCATGTATAACCACAAAAAGAAGTTAAAAGTTTGAAAATTTAAAAGCAATGGCGAAAAAGGGTTTTTGTTAGGGGTTTTTCTAAAATTTTCTGCATCATTTACTTTTTTTTGTTTGTTTTTTTGTTTTTTTTTTGTTTTTGTTTTTTTTTTGGGGGGGGGTTTGGGGGTTTTTTTTCCCGACAATCCTGTTGTTTAGAAAACAGTTTGCAACGGGGGGCCATTCGGTACTGTCGCATCGTCAATGAACGAAAGGTAATGCACTCCAGTGTAATGTTTCAAATATAATTCAAATATAATGCTGATTATCATTATCATTATTGCAATTATCATTATCGTTTTTATTATCGTTATCATCTTTATTATCACTGTTTCATTATTATTATCATTATTATGATTATTATCATCATTATTATTATTATCATCATTATTACCCACTATCATTATTCTTATCACTATCATCGTCTTTCATTATTATTATCAATATTCTCATCAATTTAATTATCTTTTATTAGCATTATTATCACTGTTCTCAAGAATACTAATACAGCGGTATCCTCGACTTGTGACCTCGCTCTATGCGCTTTATCATCCAGAGATGTGACTGACATCCCCACCCGCTGAAGACCAATATATATGTGTAATTATTCTTTTTCAATCACCTGCTTTTTCTTTTGATTTAAGAATGGATGTAATATTCAATGTTGTACGGGGAGAAAAACGAATCGATATCCAATAAACATTCATTCAGTGGTTAAATGTATTCGATTTTGGTTGCAACTAACTCGAATGGACGAGTCAAGACTATCACGCAAAGACTACAGGATGCTGCTTGCTTCAGATTCACGTGACAAAAGAAGCTGGGCTTCAAACATCCGTGTGTAAGCTGTAGATGTTTGGATATGGCTTGGTTTGGACAATCAAGGTGTAGAAGAAATAAACCCTTTTTTTTTCACATTGTATGACATCATTGTTCAGTTACTCCCCTTCATCAGGGCAATGGCCTATACATGAATAAAACATCTACATCTGAATCTCTCTCTCTCTCTCTCTCTCTCTCTGCTTACTCTCGTCCTCGTCAACAGTCGTTGGTCTGTTGTTTTGTACGTGTGTTTTTTTCTGCCTGGCTGGGGGGGGGGGGGGGGGGGGATTACGGGGAAG
>CM031616.1:4042395-4049895 GCA_018398815.1 Conus ventricosus
TCTCGCCCAACGAACAGCAGATCATCCCCTTTTGTTTCACACCTCTCTCTTCTTCGCCGTCCCCTCCCTCCCTGAAAACGATTCCCAATCTTCATCTTCCCTCCCACCACATTCCACTCCCATTCTCTTCCACATGCCATTTCTGAGTCCAGTGAGGCAGCAGTGTTCAAGGCCCAAGCAGTCTGTAGTTTGTATAGCTGCCTTATCTAATCTCTCTCCGCATCCCCCCATCCCAGTCCGTTCTCTAAACACCACGGCACTATCTGACACGGACCGGGTACTCTCCCCTGTCGCCCACCTTTCCTCGCCTCCTGATTACATTATCAGCCGGGCGCTGCTTGGTGGGAGCAAAGATAGTTCGCCCTACGGAGTACAGTCTTTGGCGGGAGTGTCCCTAATCAGACGCCTGTTTATCAGGTGAGCGGACTGCGCATGTTCTTTCCCTCGAGCCCCAGCTTTCCAAAGTTAATGAGAGAATCATTTTAGGTGCCTGTGGTGGCTGCAGCAAATTCTTTTTTTCAAGGGAACTCGCCAAATTTCAAAAGCCTGCACTAGCTGGTTTGGTTTGAAAACAATCATTATACTTCAATGAGAAGGGAGATAATTATCACTGACGTTCTTGCTTTCATTGTCACTCATGCTTTTTTTTTCTTTTTCTTTGCTTTTTGGGCCCTTGCGGCGGTTCTAACGGAATCATCATGAACACAGTGATGGTGACCGTAAGTCAGAAGAGGAAAGCTTAATCTTTCGCTGCTTAAAGCCGAGACCCACGTTCAAGAGCTTCTCATTCAGTGGCACTCCCTTTCGAACACTCCGCATTTGTCCCCACCATGGTGAACAAGCGCGAGAGCAAAAACACTCGTCCATATCCAACTTTGTTGGTGAGACACACACACCTAACGGTATTCGGCCAGTCAGAACAAAGGCCACTTTGAAGTCAGAACGCCTCCACGTGCACTGAATAAGCAACATGGCATCAACCGCCGAAGTGAGCAGGAGTTCAGTGTCCGAGACACGTGTCCAGTCCATCTGCAGACTGCTTTCTCCCCCCGCACTCGCCTCGGCCTGGAGTGAGCACACGACGGTCAAGCAAGGAAAACAGCGAGCGCTAAAAAAACACAACAAGAAAAGAAAAAAAACAAAAAATCGTTTTTCTTGTGCCTAGTGTGACATGAGCTTTAGAGTTCTATTGCGCATGCTGAAGTAATTCATCGCTTCCTGCTGGCTGGCTGCCTCGTGTTGACGGGCTGTTCGCCCAGCCTTTACTTGCCGCTGACTGTATAACCCTATGACTGTCTTCAGTGTGAACTACAAAAGCATGGTATGAAAGGAAATCTTAACGAAGGCAGGGCACAGTAAACAATATTCAAGCAGGGAAACTCCTGCTCCCTCGGGAGCGAGCGTTACACTACCACTTGTTAACTGTTCACATACATAGTAGGTCGTGCGTGGACACAGGTTGCGGTGAAGGCAGGGGGCCGACCTCACTGACCGGCGGTCAAGAAGCTGGCAGAGCCATGGCCATGGTTTGCTGAGTGGGCGGCCAGCCAGCTGAATGACTTTGCTCGCTGGGCGTGGTGACTGTGGGGCCCGGAAGTGTCTCATGGAGACCTGTACAAATCAACGGGACTCCCGACAACAGCAAACAGTGGGAAAGGAAAGCCGCAGACAACTTTGACACACGTTCACGTGCACTGCTGTCACTGTGCGGCGTGCACTTGCAATGATGCCAGAATCGGGACCCAACAGCCGTGATTTGCTGCCTTCCCAGAGGTGTCCTGTCTCTGAACTTATCGAATGTCTTCTCAACCGTCAAAAACACCACATTGTTTTCATGCAATAACAACTGTTTCCATGTAATGACTACCATTTCCTTGCTGTGATAATCACCCTTTCAACGCTGACAGTAATCATCACTGATTTCCTGCGATGATTACCGTTTAGATCGTGCAAATAGTAATCATGACCTTCAGAACCAAGTAAATGCGTCCCCATGTCCGTTCTCCCCTGTCACGTCTGTCCATTACACTACGCCAGGGTGTCCTTGATGGAAAGCGTTGCCTTTTCATGACAGAATGAGCATTACTCACTCCACGTGAATCACCCGTATCTTTCCATGGCTCCTGATTCTGTCGTGTCCCTAACTGACGACCAGTTCCTTATATACAGCGGAAACAGCGCCTTCACTCCTTATTCATCTTCCATGGCATTCCACGTCGATCAATCAAGCCCAACCCAGACGTACCCCTGTGATGTCCTAAACGATGTAGTTTGATAAAAACAGGCACCTTCACGAGGTGTGTTAGTATGCTGGATGACAATAAGTAACTGCAGCACCTAGAAGTTCTTAATGCGACAGTAGAGGCATAATTTACACGGTTTATGAGTACGATTTTCTTCTTGAGTACATTGAGAAGACCCTTGTTTACACCCTGTGTGTCAGCGCCTACCGTTGAAACTATTTCATCTCTATTAGTTAAAAGTGCTATGCACAGCAGTTTAATCTTTGCAATTTTGAGGCCTAGAATATTGGATTCTGACTGCTTGGAGAGGAAACTATGCCCCAATTAACTACGTATTTGAAACCGTGGGCAATCATCGTTGTCAGTATCGTCCGACAACCAAGCGGTGCTCGATCTTCTGCGCTAATGGGCGCAAATACGCAATGGTGGTAAGGGAAAAGAGGCAACTTCCGCAATACCTCATTCATAATAAGCTTTCTTTCTGAGTTAGACCAGCAAAGACGGAAACATCAACACTGACATAACTAATTTCACTACTCTGATGTAAGATTTTCGCGATGGAAATTAAGAGGTACGTATTCTGAAGGAATGAATAAACGAAGGTGAATCTATGACAGCACAAACCGAAAAGGCTGTGATCGCAGCGTAATCCTGCTCACCGTTAGCTTTCAGACCTAAACACCGTTAAGGACAATTCGCCAATGAGGACAACACAGGTGAACCGCATCATCTTCCGCAGTGACGTGCACCGACCTGCATTCCCCAATCTTCAGTCCCTGACACATTCAGGTACACACAGATCATCAAGCTACACGTACAGCCGAGCATTATGGCCTAGTCCCGGGGTGACATCCCATTTGGTCTACTCCCATTTTCGTCTACTCCCATTTCGTTCTACTACTCCCATTTCGTCTATTTCCATACTGACCATACTGCAAGGCTCCCCCTGGCGTAACCAGTGTCCCAGTCTACTCCAAAGCAGAATCGATGGTCTTTAGATTAGAGTAGGGCGAGCCCGAGAGAGGACGAAGGACGAATGAACGAAGGCCCTTAGGCCAAGTCGTGCTCACACATTTCTGAGTAGGCGAAATGGGAGTAGACCAAATGGGAAGTAACCTAGTCCCGGACACATTCAGGTACACACAGATCATCAAGCTACACGTACAGCCTAGCCGAGCATTATGGCCTAGTCCCGGACACATTCAGGTACACACAGATCATCAAGCTACACGTACAGCCGAGCATTATGGCCTAGTCCCGGACACATTCAAGTACACACAGATCATCAAGTTACACGTACAGCCGAGCATTATGGCCTAGTCCCGGACACATTCAGGTACACACAGATCATCAAGCTACACGTACAGCCGAGCATTATGGCCTAGTCCCTGACACATTCAGGTACACACAGATCATCAAGCTACACGTACAGCCGAGCATTATGGCCTTTCCTCTGGGCCGCACGAACACAGAACACAAAATGGAAGCCTGCACTTCACGTGTTGGGAATGACGTGAAGATGGCAGAGTGTTTTTATCTGTGCTTCATGCCGGTGGTTGTTATCCTCATCAAGCAGCCACGGTCGGTGTTCGTGCCCCGCTGGGCAATAAATAACATGACATAACTTCTTAGGGGACACGTTGGCTTTGTCACACAGTGTTACCCACGTGTTCTTCGTCATCTGACGCCTGGCAAGATCTATGCTTAGACATACTTCACTGTGGTATGCAGCAAGTGCCAGCGTCAGCCATGAGGCCTGAGCCGGTGGGCAAAACCCCTGAACATTTCAGACCATCCTGGAGCCGGCGTCAGAACAAGGAAATGGGAGAGACCCTCGCACTTCCCTGCGTCAGCCCCCCCCCCCCCCCCCCCCCCCCCCCCCCCTGGTGGGCACCAGAGGCAATGGCCTCAAGGGGTCGGGGGTCAATTCCCCTGAAGCTGAGGCGTCCTCCCCTCACTTGTCAACCATAGTGAGTTTGACGGTATGACTCGAGCCATCCTGCAGTCCAGCCATTCTTGATGTCTGAAGTGTCAACTCGGATCAGACGCACTGCCTTCTGTCTGCTGAGTCAACTCAGATCAGACGCACTGCACTGCCTTCTGTCTGCTGAGTCACCTCAGATCAGTGGATGCACTGCTTCTGTCTGCTGAGTCACCTCAGATCAGACGCACTGCACTGCCTTCTGTCTGCTGAGTCACCTCAGATCAGACGCACTGCACTGCCTTCTGTCTGCTGAGTCAACTCAGGTCAGTGGATGCACTGCCTTCCGTCTGCTGTGTCGTAGTGTCAACAGAAGTCATCAATAAGGCGTGGTGGTTTCCGCAGGAGCTTCCTGTCTCATCATTCCACATGTGCAATTTTCAGAAAGTCTAAGAGGAGATGAGAGTCGGGAAAAGACAGATCGAAGAGGTGAGGGGGCAGGGGGGTGGGTGGGGGGAGTAATCTGAAATCTTCTAAGTGCATGAGACAACAAGCGAGACTCGTCACCTAATACTGTGTCGCATAGTAACCGTGATCTTATTTTCATATCGGAGCATCCGTCTGTCAGAGGACAAAAAAAAACACCGGTAAATTATGGCCTGTTTTCAAGTCTCGCGTAAAACAAAGCGACTGCAACTGACTGTGAAAAAGACAAAAAACAAAAACAAAACAAAAAAATTCGTGACACAGACCTTCGTTCAAGGTTACAAATATCTGTGAGCTGAAGAAGACACACACAAAACACAGTCTGAACAGTATCAGGATCAAAGAGATAAATAAGCGTTAGCTTCGCCTCCCCCTCACCCCCCCCCCCCCCCCCCCCCACCCCCCCCCCCCCCCCCCCCCCCCCCCCCACCAAAACCCGCGCCATGCCCGACATGCTGATAATGTACCAGGTGATGGGGATGAGAGAGTGAAGACATTCCTGCTCTCTGCCGCTCCCTTTCTTCTGGCATCTCATCTCCCTATCAGCCTCTCAATCTTTTTTTCTTTTTTTCTTTTTCTCCATCCGAACCTGGACGTTTGTTTACAAAATGCTGACACCCCTTTCCCAAAACATACGACAGTCTCTGCATATTTCTCGTGATGAAAGCTGGGATCTGCGACGATCAAATTAGGGCTAGGCTCCGAAAGCAACCATAAAGATAAACTGCAAACTCGCTACAGTTAACACATAATTATGTATACGTTTGCATGACGTGCAGGTTGTTTCATTTTATTTTCCATTTCATTTTCCATTTTAAGTCCAACTCGTGTTGTATCCTCCACACCACAGCTTTTCCAAGACTGATCATTGTATATCCAGGTGATACAAATCAATACAATACCCCCTTACAAATCAATACAATACCCCCTTCTCTCTCCCTCTCTCTCTCTCTCTCTCTCTCTCTCCTCTCTCTCTCTCTCTCTCTTCCTCCCCACCTCCACCCCCACCTTCTACATTCCTCGACAAAAGCAATCTCACGCAAAAGACCAGCACAGCTAAGGACCAGTTTTCAACACACAAGGCCTTTCAACCCAAGCCCAGCGACCTAAAGGGCCTGCGCCACTCACCAGTCAAGCTCCGAAACATATATAAACCACCCTGGAGAATGTTCGACGTCTGTATGAGACGTTCCCTGGCAAAACGCAGCTCTAGACATTCTTTTCCATGTGCAAACAGTATGTTACTTTCGAAACGAGAAGTTGTTTTTTTCTTTATATACACGCATACGTTACATTCTTCTCCTCAAAAAGCAGACATACCTTTCCCATCCCCAACCGCAGATATTTCGGTACACCGACCTTGGGAAGTTTTGTTTTTTCTTCTTCTTCAAAACACAGATGTCTTCTTTTTGTATCCTTTCTGTATGAGTAGGAAAAAAATGTGTTCTTTACCATCTGGGCGTGTATACATTTACTCATGCTTCTTTTGCAGGCCAAAAATAAATGAGTATCCCTTTTCATTCAGTTCGAGTGTGTACATACCCATATTTTCTTTCATGGGATTGCTTCTCATCGCAGTATGTGATTGCTCACACTCACGCGATACAGCAAGGCTGAAACTTCGTTTAGTTTATTTGTTCAATATCTTCCTTTTCAAAACAAACTTCTCTTCTGGACTGTACGTTGTGAGCACATCAATATCTGTGAACGTCATAAAAACTTCGGTCAGGAAGAACAGTATGTATGTGCAAGCCACGACAGACTGAATACAGGTCTGTGTGCATACTCAAACACAGTATTCAGAACAAGGTTTCAAAATCGCTATTGCGTGTTCCCTGACATTTCGTTTTCAGTCCTTCCTCTGCAAAACCGGAGATACTCGGTGTCACCGGAGCTCATGAGAGGACTGGATTCTATCAATCTGTTACTTCTCTATGCACTCACTCGGGTCAGAATGTTGCATTATCAACACGTTGGTCACTAGAATAGTCCTGAATTTCATTCCGCAGACCATAATGCAGCTTTCTGTCATCAGTTAGAGCCCCATCCACTGGACAGACTTCCCTTACAGAGGTGGCCTGGGTGTTATTCTTTACAGCACACCCCACACACACACACACACACACTCTCTCTCTCTCCACACACACACACACACACTCGCGCGCGTGAGCGTGCACGCACACGCGCTTGCGCTCTCTCTCTCTCTTCTCCTCTCTCTCTCTCTCTCTCTCTCTCTCTCTCTCTCACACACACACACACACACACACACCACTTGCGTACTCACTCACGTGCTCGCATGCACACACACACGCACAGTTGTGTACTTACACGCGCCCACATGCATGCAGGTGCGCACACACATACACACTTGCTTACCTACTCATACGCGCATGCGCGCGCGCATACACACATAAACACACACGCACACGCACACGCACACACTTGCGTACTCACTCACGCGCACGCACGCACGCACACACGCACAGTTGTGTACTTACTTACACGCGCCCACATGCATGCAGGTGCGCACACACATACACACACACACTTGCTTACCTACTCATACGCGCATACACACATAGACACACACACCCCAAAAACACACACACGCACACGCGCACACACACACTCCAAATCGGACATAAAACGGGATCCAAATGATCACTTCTCTTTTTCCCTCTCCAAACCCTGTCTGATAAGAGCACGAGCTACCAGTCAGACGTAGAGAGGTTGGAACACCCCAGGAACCCAGTGCACACACACACACACACACACACACACACACACACACACACCAAAGACTGTACGCCCTACGGAGGGCGTACAGTCTTTGTCCGTAGGGCGAACTAT
>CM031616.1:4059895-4069895 GCA_018398815.1 Conus ventricosus
CTGCAGATCAGACGAACAGAATTTATAAAACTTGAATTCTCTCTACAGATCAACGCAAGGCTTGCTGTTTGTTGCCAAGCCGAGCCCGGTGGACACCCAAACAATTGAGATGATTCGAATGCACACGATGGCCTTGGTAAGGCTGGCCTTGACACCACATCGAACGCGTAACATGTTGAACAGAGCTCGCAGATCAATCTGCACAGATCCAACGCGTACAGTGTCAACTGGACGCTACCGTCAACAAGCTGCCAAATCCGAACAAAACGTCAGCCACAATCCCATGATTTTATCTACTGACCAACCAAACATACAAAAACAAAAACAAAAATCCAACAACAACACCACACAAAAACCGTGACCTACCTGCGATCTCGGTTCTTCTTCTCCTTCTTATCTGTCGAGTTCGAAGTGAAAAACAAGAAAAAGATCGACCACGCTTATAAATAAACACGCTCACTTGGTCTGTAACCTGCTCGCTTCTCTGTCACACACAAAGGCAGCCCCCTGCATTCCCGGCACAGGCGAACTGTACTGAAGGCAGACACATTCACACACACGCAAACTCACACTCTCCACAATACACACAGCGTCTGCGTATGAAGGAACAAAAAACCCACTCAGAAAAGCCTGGGTAATTATGTTTCACACGATGTATTCTCCCTCCAGTCTATCTCTCTCTCTCTCTCTCTCTCTCTCGCCCGCTCGCTCACTCGCGCTCGCTGTCGCCACCACTACGTCAAGAAAGGGAAGAAGGGGGGGGGGGGGGGAAAAAACCAGTCCGAATGCCTCTCCTGCACATGCGTTATGTATCAAACACGAAGACTGGCTGCACCCAACAGCACACTACTCTTAGTTCCCACCCTAGAATGCGGAACTCGCTCAAGCCTACTTGACAGCAAGGGGGAGAGAGGGAAAAAAAAAAAGGGGGGGGAGGGAGGGGGATAGTGAGGGGAAGGGCCAGGCACGCGCAGCAAGAAGAGGGGGAGAGAACACTACTGGGGGAGACAGGCTAGACGGGAGAGGAGATAGTGGGATGGAGGGGATGGAGGAGGGGAGGAGGAGGGGAGGGGGAGGGGCGGGAAAGGAGAAGGGAGATAGAAGGGGTGGTGGGTTGTGGGGGGGGGGGGGGAGTTATGATGACGTCAGGAAACTTTCCTTTTGTGCGACACCCTTGTCGTGGTGTCCAATGTTGTGTTCGGTGAGATTCAGAAAATCGTAGGAAATCCGTCTATGAACCCCCCCCCCCCCCCCCTTCCCCTCGGGCTTGGCATTTCTCACGTGCGATTAATTTTATCTGATTGGTGTTGTGTGTGGCGTCAGCCTCGACATTCCACTTCACTGGCCTTTTCAACTGGGTGGAATGTGTGTGTTGTGTGTGTGTGTGTGTGTGTGTGTGTGATTGAGAGAGAGAGAGAGAGAGAGAGAGAGAGAGCGAGCTCACATACACTGAACACAGATGGAGACACAGGCATATGGATGCAGAGACAGCGAGACACATACACATCACCACAACCAAGATAATACAAGGTGACAGGCGGGAGGGGGCAAGGGGAGAGAGAGGTGAGCATGCGATTTATGGAGAAAACAACGCTAAAAAAAAAAAAATGTTAAAACAGAAGACCCTACTGGAACTCCAGCAGCACAAATCCCTCACCACCGACCACATAACAACCCCGCCACGCCACCAATATCACCCCGGCAACTCTCCCCCCCCCCCCCCCCCCCCCTTCACCCCAGCCTCACATCCATCATCCGCCATTACATCCTTTCTCCCAGACTCAGACAGTGATAAACCCAGAACCGCAGCGAGCCTGTCTGTCTGTCTGTCTAGTCAAGCAGGGTGGTGATGTCGTCGGCCGCGTTGTGGACGTTAATGGAGGCGGGCACGAAGGTGGAGGGGGGGTGGACAGTGGGGTGGGGGGAGGGGAGGTGGGGGGGGTTGCGCTACAGGAAAAAGGGAGGAAGGGGGTTAAATAATTTTTTTAAGAAAGGGAAGAGGGATGGACATGAAAAGAGGAAATATGGAGGGGGAGATGAACAAAACGAAAAATGAAGGATGGAGCGAAGGGTGGGAGGTAAAAGCTGGGGAGGAGGGGGGGGGGGGGGGCGAGGGGGAGGACATGTCTTGACAGGAAGAGAAAAGGAGATATCAGAGGAATCCGATACGTGAGGCGGAGGATCAGCGACACTGGAGACGGACACAGAGACTGGGAGAATATTGACACTGGTCTCAGTGACACTGGAGACGGACACAGAGACTGGGAGAATATTGACACTGGTCTCAGTGACACTGGAGACGGACACAGAGACAGGGAGAATATTGACACTGGTCTCAGTGACACTGGAGACGGACACAGAGACTGGGAGAATATTGACACTGGTCTCAGTGACATTGGAAACGGACACAGAGACTGGGAGAATATTGACACTGGTCTCAGTGACACTGGAGACGGACACAGAGACTGGAGAATATTGACACTGGTCTCAGTGACACTGGAGACGGACACAGAGACTGGGAGAATATTGACACTGGTCTCAGTGACACTGGAGACGGACACAGAGACTGGGAGAATATTGACACTGGTCTCAGTGACACTGGAGACGGACACAGAGACACGGAGAATATTGACACTGGTCTCAGTGACATTGGAGACGGACACAGAGACTGGGAGAATATTGACACTGGTCTCAGCGACATTGCAGGCTGGCGGGCAGGTTATGAAGATGATGATGATGATGATGATGGTGGTGGTGGTGGTGGTGGTGGCGGCGGTGATGGTGATGATGATGAACGCACGCACGCACGCACGCACGCACGCACGCACACGCACACGCACACACACACCACACACACACACACAAACCGCATCCGGTTTAAACATCTGTGAACAGGGTTTCAACAGAATCCACTGTAAAGCCTTAATGTCTGACATTACGAGTCCAAGCACTCTGTGAACACATGGTCTACAGTGAGTGAGTGAGTGGAATGCAACACGGAGCTACATCCCTTTTCATTAAAGATACGACTGACTGTACAAACACTCGGCACAACACTTTCTTTTTACGGCCTCCTGTGGCTGATGGCAAAAAACTCCGCGGGTTAAGACGGACGAAAGAGAAATATATATATATATATATATATATATAGAGAGAGAGAGAGAGAGAGAGAGAGAGAGACAGAGAGAGACAGAGACAGACACCACACACACACACACACACACACACACACACACACACACACAGGGAGAGAAAGAGAGAGAGGGAGGGAGGGATGGTGATGTATTCAATGAGACTACGAACGAGATCAGAAAAAAAATGAACGAAAGAAAGAAAGAAGGGCCACGTGAACAAAAATCACAACCACTGCCAATGTTCGCAAAGAAAACATAGAAATGGGCAAACAGAACAGAGAAACGTGAACAAAAATCACAACCACTGCCAATGTTCGCAAAGAAAACATAGAAATGGGCAAACAGCAAATGTTCGCAATGAAAACATGGAAATGGGCAAACAGCAAATGTTCGCAATGAAAACATAGAAATGGGCAAACAGCAAATGTTCGCAAAGAAAACATAGAAATGGGCAAACAGCAAATGTTCGCAATGAAAACATGGAAATGGGCAAACAGCAAATGTTCGCAATGAAAACATAGAAATGGGCAAACAGCAAATGTTCGCAAAGAAAACATAGAAATGGGCAAACAGCAAATGTTCGCAATGAAAACATGGAAATGGGCAAACAGCAAATGTTCGCAATGAAAACATGGAAATGGGCAAACAGAACAGAGAAACGTGAACAGCAACATTATGGGCAAAATACAGATCGAATTTTGAAGGCTTTGTGCAAATAAAGTGCAAACTGTTTGACAATATTTTCAGAGTTAGATCACATAAGCAATGTAATTCTAAACAAATACGGCTGCCGCCATTGTTTCCCAGGAATCAATCGATTTCTAAGATCATTCAAATCAGGACAATTAAATATCAAATGGACTTCACTCTCCCGGGCACTTTGACATAATGGACAAGGTCATGTTTAGTATGTTGTTTGTAGCGAAGACGATGAACAGCTATATCCGTGACTCCAAATCGAAATCTTGACATGACGAATTTTAAGTGTCTGTCCATTTTCATTGGTACAAATGCTGGAACACGATGGAGCGAATCAAACTGCCTGTACGAGTCAAACCTTGTCCTATCCCGTTTACGAGTGTTCCACACTTGTCACACATGCAGTCTATCGATCTCGTACGAAGCATGCCTTTAAAAAAAAAGGTTGTATCAATACACCCTGACTTTGCTACACATAACCCAGTCCATAAGTTCAGAGAGAGAGAGAGGAGAGAGAGAGAGAGAGAGAGAGAGACAGAGACAGACAGACAGACAGGCAGTCAGAGAAGTCAGAGACAAGACAGAAAGACAGACAGTGAAAACGAGTGACAACGACGATGAATCAATGAACAATGTTCACCATAACCATCCTCTTAGACAGAAAACCCCAAAAGGAGACCGGCATGGAGGAAGAGAGCACGGGGAAGATGACCGATGATACAGACCGGCATGGAGGAAGAGAGCACGGGGAAGATGACCGATGATACAGACCGGCATGGAGGAAGAGAGCACGGGGAAGATGACCGATGATACAGACCGGCATGGAGGAAGAGAGCACGGGGAAGATGACCGATGATACAGACCGGCATGGAGGAAGAGAGCACGGGGAAGATGACCGATGATACAGACCGGCATGGAGGAAGAGAGCACGGGGAAGATGACCGATGATACAGACCGGCATGGAGGAAGAGAGCACGGGGAAGATGACCGATGATACAGACCGGCATGGAGGAACAGAGCACGGGGAAGATGACCGATGATACAGACCGGCATGGAGGAAGAGAGCACGGGGAAGATGACCGATGATACAGCCAAGAAGCACTGTGGCGGACAGTTGTTCTGCCTCGGTGGACAGAGGAAAAGTGCACATCAGCAGCGGACGTGTCCGGGACTGGACGACATCATCATGCATTTTGACCCTCCTGCCCGGCCCGCTGTGGCGGCGTCATCTCCTTACACCACCCCATGAAGGAATGAAAGAAACGCGCCCGTGCGCGCGCGCACACACACACACACACACACACACACACACACACACAACACACACACTCACACACACACACACACACACACGTGCACAGATAGACGGGACAGGAGGAGGGAGGTGGGGGGGGGGGGGGCGCTTGAGGTCGAAAGGGTGGGGTGTGGATGGGGGGGTAGATGGGGGGCGGGAAGATGATCTTTCTAATCGCCCTTTCATTCCTACCAAAGGAGACAGATTACTTCAACCAAAACACGCAAACGAGTTAGCTCTTCGTCTTGCTCGATAAAGGTGTAAATAAACAGAAATGCTGCACTCAAAGTCATGCGAGTTGTTATGTGCCTTCAGATTTGTTAATCTTTCTTGCACACAACAACAAACAAATAAAACACGTTTAAAATAAAATAAAAAGATTTGACTAAGCATAAGCAAACAGGAACAGAGGGAGGGATGAGGGGGTGGGGAGGGACAGAGGGAGGGATGAGGGGGTACAGGAACAGAGGGAGGGATGAGGGGGTGGGGAGGGACAGAGGGAGGGATGAGGGGGTGGGGAGGGACAGAGGGAGGGATGAGGGGGGTGGGGAGGGACAGAGGGAGGGATGAGGGGGTACAGGAACAGAGGGAGGGATGAGGGGGTACAGGGACAGAGGGAGGGATGAGGGGGTACAGGAACAGAGGGAGGGATGAGGGGGTGGGGAGGGACAGAGGGAGGGATGAGGGGGTGGGGAGGGACAGAGGGAGGGATGAGGGGGTGGGTAGGGACAGAGGGAGGGATGAGGGGGTGGGGAGGGACAGAGGGTGGGATGAGGGGGTACAGGAACAGAGGGAGGGATGAGGGGGTGGGGAGGGACAGAGGGAGGGATGAGGGGGTGGGGAGGGACAGAGGGAGGGATGAGGGGGTACAGGAACAGAGGGAGGGATGAGGGGGTGGGGAGGGACAGAGGGAGGGATGAGGGGGTGGGGAGGGACAGAGGGAGGGATGAGGGGGTACAGGAACAGAGGGAGGGATGAGGGGGTGGGGAGGGACAGAGGGAGGGATGAGGGGGTGGGGAGGAACAGAGGGAGGGATGAGGGGTACAGGAACAGAGGGAGGGATGAGGGGGTGGGGAGGGACAGAGGGAGGGATGAGGGGGTGGGGAGGGACAGGGGGAGGGATGAGGGGGTACAGGAACAGAGGGAGGGATGAGGGGGTGGGGAGGGACAGAGGGAGGGATGAGGGGGTGGGGAGTGACAGAGGGAGGGATGAGGGGGTGGGGAGGACAGAGGGAGGGATGAGGGGGTGGGGAGGGACAGAGGGAGGGATGAGGGGGTGGGGAGGGACAGAGGGAGGGATGAGGGGTACAGGAACAGAGGGAGGGATGAGGGGGTGGGGAGGGACAGAGGGAGGGATGAGGGGGTGGGGAGGGACAGGGGGAAAGGGATGAGGGGGTGGGGAGGGACAGAGGGAGGGATGAGGGGGTGGGGAGGGACAGAGGGAGGGATGAGGGGGTACAGGAACAGAGGGATGGGATGAGGGGGTGGGGAGGGACAGAGGGAGGGATGAGGGGGTGGGGAGGGACAGAGGGAGGGATGAGGGGGTAGGGAGGGACAGAGGGAGGGATGAGGGGGTGGGGAGGGACAGAGGGAGGGATGAGGGGGGGGGGGGAGGGACAGAGGGAGGAATGAGGGGGTGGGGAGGGACAGAGGGCAGGGATGAGGGGGTGGGACAGAGGGAGGGATGAGGGGGTGGGGAAGGACAGAGGGAGGGATGAGGGGGTGGGGGGGACAGAGGGAGGGATGAGGGGGTACAGGAACAGAGGGAGGGATGAGGGGGTGGGGAGGGACAGAGGGAGGGATGAGGGGGTGGGGAGGGACAGAGGGAGGGATGAGGGGGTACAGGAACAGAGGGAGGGATGAGGGGGGTACAGGAACAGAGGGAGGGATGAGGGGGTGGGGAGGGACAGAGGGAGGGATGAGGGGGTGGGGAGGGACAGAGGGAGGGATGAGGGGGTGGGGAGGGACAGAGGGAGGGATGAGGGGGTACAGGAACAGAGGGAGGGATGAGGGGGTGGGGAGGGACAGAGGGAGGGATGAGGGGGTGGGGAGGGACAGAGGGAGGGATGAGGGGGTGGGGAGGGACAGAGGGAGGGATGAGGGGGTACAGGAACAGAGGGAGGGATAGGGGGGTGGGGAGGGACAGAGGGGGGATGAGGGGGGTACAGGAACAGAGGGAGGGATGAGGGGGTGGGGAGGGACAGAGGGAGGGATGAGGGGGGTGGGGAGGAACAGAGGGAGGGATGAGGGGGTGGGGAGGGACAGAGGGAGGGATGAGGGGGTACAGGAAGAGGGAGGGATGAGGGGGTGGGGAGGGACGAGGGAGGGATGAGGGGGTGGGGAGGGACAGAGGGAGGGATGAGGGGGTGGGGAGGGACAGAGGGAGGGATGAGGGGGTACAGGAACAGAGGGAGGGATGAGGGGGTGGGGAGGGGACAGAGGGAGGGATGAGGGGGTGGGGAGTGACAGAGGGAGGGATGAGGGGGTGGGGAGGGACAGAGGGAGGGATGAGGGGGTACAGGAACAGAGGGAGGGATGAGGGGGTGGGGGGGACAGAGGGAGGGATGAGGGGTACAGGAACAGAGGGAGGGATGAGGGGGTGGCGAGGGACAGAGGGAGGGATGAGGGGGGTGGGGAGGGACAGAGGGAGGGATGAGGGGGTACAGGAACAGAGGGAGGGATGAGGGGGTGGGGAGGGACAGAGGGATGGATGAGGGGGTGGGGAGGGACAGAGGGAGGGATGAGGGGGTGGGGAGGGACAGAGGGAGGGATGAGGGGGTGGGGAGGGACAGAGGGAGGGATGAGGGGGTGGGGAGGGACAGAGGGAGGAATGAGGGGGTGGGGAGGGACAGAGGGAGGGTTTGAGGGGGTGGGAACAGAGGGAGGGATGAGGGGGGTGGGGAGGGACAGAGGGAGGGATGAGGGGGTGGGGAGGGACAGAGGGAGGGATGGGGGGGGTACAGGAACAGAGGGAGGGATGAGGGGTGGGGAGGGACAGAGGGAGGGATGAGGGGGTGGGGAGGACAGAGGGAGGGATGAGGGGGTGGGAGGGGGACAGAGGGAGGGATGAGGGGGTACAGGAACAGAGGGAGGGATGAGGGGTGGGGAGGGACAGAGGGAGGGATGGGGGGGGTGGGGAGGGACAGAGGGAGGGATGAGGGGGTGGGGAGGGACAGAGGGAGGGATGGGGGGTACAGGAACAGAGGGAGGGATGAGGGGGTGGGGAGGGACAGAGGGAGGGATGAGGGGGTGGGGAGGGACAGAGGGAGGGATGAGGGGGTGGGGAGGGACAGAGGGGAGGGATGAGGGGGTACAGGAACAGAGGGGGGATGAGGGGGTGGGGAGGGACAGAGGGAGGGATGAGGGGGTTACAGGAACAGAGGGAGGGATGAGGGGGTGGGGGAGGGACAGAGGGAGGGATGAGGGGGTGGGGAGGAACAGAGGGAGGGATGAGGGGGGTGGGGAGGGACAGAGGGAGGGATGAGGGGGTACAGGAACAGAGGGAGGGATGAGGGGGTGGGGAGGGACAGAGGGAGGGATGAGGGGGTGGGGAGGGACAGAGGGAGGGATGAGGGGGTGGGGAGGGACAGAGGGAGGGATGAGGGGGTACAGGAACAGAGGGAGGGATGAGGGGGTGGGGAGGGACAGAGGGAGGGATGAGGGGGTACAGGAACAGAGGGAGGGATGAGGGGGTGGGGAGGGACAGAGGGAGGGATGAGGGGGGTGGGGAGGGACAGAGGGAGGGATGAGGGGGGTGGGGAGGGACAGAGGGAGGGATGAGGGGGTGGGGAGGGACAGAGGGAGGGATGAGGGGGTGGGGGGGACAGAGGGAGGGATGAGGGGGTGGGGAGGGACAGAGGGAGGGATGAGGGGTGGGGGAGGGACAGAGGGAGGGATGGAGGGGGTGGGGAGGGACAGAGGGAGGGATGAGGGGGTGGGGAGGGACAGAGGGGGAGGGATGAGGGGGTGGGGAGGGACAGAGGGAGGGATGAGGGGGTGGGGAGGGACAGAGGGAGGGATGAGGGGGTGGGGAGGGACAGACGAAGGGATGAGGGGGTGGGGAGGGACAGAGGGAGGGATGAGGGGGTGGGGAGGGACAGAGGGAGGGATGAGGGGGTGGGGGGAGGGACAGAGGGAGGGATGAGGGGGTACAGGAACAGAGGGAGGGATGAGGGGGTGGGGAGGGACCAAAAAAGCAAAGAAGAGGAAAAAGGAAAGTTTGGAGGAATGTGTCTGTCTGTCTGTGTGTCTGTCTGTCTGTGCGCGCGATCGTGCGCATGCGTGTGTATAAACTCCATTTCAGACCGATCGTTAGGAAACAGGAAAAATCTACACCAATGAAGTGTGAGACGTGTTGGCCCTGTCTGTGTAAATATATAACAAACAACAACAAAAAGAACATGAAAACTCTTTCAATTAAAGACAGTAAAGACGTCAGAAACTGGAATCTGTGGGCTTTCTTCCAATTCCAACAGAAACAAAATCCTTCCACAAATATTTAGAAAGAGAGAGAAACACACACACACACACACACACACACACACACGCGCGCGCGCGCGCGCGCGCGCGCGCGCGCGCACACATACATACACACGCGCGCGCTTATAGAGAGAGAGACAGACAAACAGACAGACACAGACACATACATACACATGCACTGGCTAACAGAAAGAGAGACAGAAAGAAGAAAAAAGACAGACAGACAGAGACAGACAGACAGACAAAAGAGGAGAACTAACAAAACAAAAACAAAAAAAACGGGACACAAAAACACAAAACAGCCTCTGTTATCGAAGGCCTGCCGTAACAACAACCCTATCGGTTGGTACAAATAAGCAAAACGTCACACCAGACATTCTCCCCATCCCTAGTA
>CM031616.1:4079895-4097395 GCA_018398815.1 Conus ventricosus
ACACCTCCCTGTCTGTATCGTCCATCACACGTGCACCCCAACACATCTCTCTGTCTGTATCGTCCATCACACATGCACCCAACACATCTCCCTGTCTGTATCGTCCATCACACGTGCACCCCAACACATCTCTCTGTCTGTATCGTCCATCACACGTGCACCCCAACACATCTCCCTGTCTGTATCGTCCATCACACGTGTACACCCCAACACATCTCCCTGTCTGTATCGTCCATCACACGTGCACCCCAACACATCTCCCTGTCTGTATCGTCCATCACACGTGCACCCCAACACATCTCCCTGTCTGTATCGTCCATCACACGTGCACCCCAAGAGAACGTAAAAACGCCGGTTCTAGCTCAACCGCCCTCAACCAGTTTCGGGCGGTTGACTCTAGAACCGGCGTTTTTACGTTCTCTGACAAGTAAGACTTCAATAACCAAAAAAATAACGATTATCTACAAACATACATACTGTGTAGGATTATCCGTTTTCAATACTAATTTACTAAACTTTTCAGATTTCAGTTTTTGCTTAATCCTGTGTTTTTCCTGATCGTTTTCAATAACATCATTTTCACGCATACATTCATCAAATGCGTCTCTGTCTTTCATGTGAAATAAAAACTACAGTCTTTAACTGTTCTCTAAAGTCTTTTAAAACCGAGTTATATTTCTGACATAAAATCCACACACTTATCCCAGCATGTCTTCCGCTGAAAGCTAGTTTCGACAAAGCGTTTCTTTTTTTAACTATGTCTCTTTCTGCCGAACAGTCATCTATAATAAATAGTGGCTGCGTTCCCTCAAACAATCTAAAAAAGGCTTCTAAACACTCACTCAATTTATTGCAGGGATCAACTAAAAATATGGCATCATCCGTCCATATAAACCTTCTATCATGATATGCTTTGTTCCATTTTAAGTGTCGGGCAGAAAATCACAATATGATCAAAATTATAACGATAAACTGTTTGTAACAGATTGAGGATAAATTTGTTTTCCCACAACCAGTCTGTCCACAAATTAATGAACAATGAGGGGTTTTTGTCATAAAGTTTAATGCTCCATAGTTTTATAACAGAATTTAATCTAATCCAGTTATTATGTTTATCATACTCTCTGTTAGAACTTGTTCAGTATAATAAAATCCTTTAAGGCCTAAATGTGTAAGATTATCCAATTCAGTTCTGTAAGATCGTTTCTATTTATACTAATATCAATTTTGTCGCTGGTTGTTATGGCCTTTAATATCCTCGCCGTGTGAAGAACAACGACAGTAACTTTAAGTTTTTCAACGTCTAAGTTTTGCCAGCTAATAAGAATTCCTTTCATAAGATTGTCACTGACTCCACAGCTCCATTTCTTGCCTCATCTTTTAAGACAGAAATTTCAAATATCATTGTGAATGTGTCTCCTAATTTTTGTGCGCGGATGAACTGTAATTTTGTAGAAGCTTTCTTTAAAAACGTTTCTCTTCTGTGGAGAATGTACTGTTTGTTCCGATACTGCGTTATTTCGATCTCTTTCCGACTATTGTCCTCTGGCATAAGACTTATATGTAAAGGACCAGAGTTTGAAAGCTTTTCTGAAACTTCTTTGACTGTCAAAAAATGTAAATGGGCTTAGAATTCAAATTTTATGTCCCATTCTAAATATGGTTCTAAGTGCCATTTGCTGTCAGGTTTTCGAACTATTTTATATTCATATGCCCCGCATTATTTGCTTCTAGATTGCGCAGCTGTTCTAGTTTAGGAAACTTTTGTTGTCGCCAACCTCTTTGCGTTTGTAATAACATCTTTAGTGTACTCAAAACCATACAAAGCGCCTATCTCGCGTTCTGTTCAAAGTCTCCGGTGTCTGCAAGGTCTTTTAATTCTAAAGTTATTACACCTCACAGGTGCTAACGTAACTCCCAATTCTTCTGGCCCACGCGACATTATTTTTTAGTACAGTTTATTATTTTATTTCCAAAACAATGTGTGTAGGTTATCACATTTTACGACTTTTCCTGTTTTGTCTGTGATCTTTATATTAAATGATCCGACCCTCCCACAAGCTAATTTTTTAAACTGTAAATTAGGGAATTGTATAATTTCATAATCGCAATATGCAGCTTTCCCTGACGGAAGAGCTCTTAAAACAGTTGAGGGCCTTCCATCATATAAGTTTTCATCAGTGCTCAGCTCATCCAAATGAACATAGAGTAATGAATGTAATGCAAGATCGAGCGGACTTTCCCCCTCATAAGTAGTTTTATCTGGTGTAACTCTAAATCTATGATTGTCAGCCGCAAAGCCTAACATTTTAGCTAGCGCTCTTTATCAAAATAGTAACTGCTTCTTCTTCAGGCTTGAATGATAACATTGTTTTCAGATTCGCATTGTTAGTTTGAGAGTAATGTCGAAGTTACTCATTGCTTCTTTTAGTGAGCAAAACCCGTAATAACCATCAGGTATTGTTAACTGGCTAACTTTGGTCCCTGTTTTGTCAACTTTTAGAATTTTATTATTGTTCTTGGATTCAGTTATATTAACCATACGACTTTGTAATATTTCATGGAGTGCAACCCTTCGGGTTCCGCATTCGTTATCAATAGCATACTCTAAAACGAAGGACTGTCTTGAGTTGTTATTGTTACAAACATTTTTTAAACGAAATAAAAATGATTGCATTCAAGTATACTGACGCAAAATATTCTGTTGGGCCGCACTACAATCTTAAAAATATAACAACTGACACCCTTATCATTTCTGTGACCGGTCTGACACCTTTCAAGTAAAGGTGAGTACGCATTAAACAGATATCTTAACCCCCCTATTAAAAAAGACCACATCGCGAAAGTGTGGTTCAGTCATCCGATGCAGTTTTTCAGAACCAGCTAAACTTTGCTGTGTTTTGTGCAACAACTGGGAGTGGAGTGTCGTATGCTGATCATTTAAATCATCCAGATCCTTTGGTGAGGTCAGTGTATAGATTTCATTTTTATATACCTTCAGGCGTATTTTGACTGAACTGCAAGCACCATTGCCAAATGACAAACCGTTTAATCCCTTCAGCAACAGAATAGACATGAAGGCTTTTGAAAGGATCTGTAACGAATTTAATATTAATGTTAAGGAAGACTTTAGACAAAAGTTGGACCTAATTCATGGCTTAGGCACCCCTTATTTTTGGGGCGCGCACAGAAAGTATAACTATGACTGGAATCCTCCTTACACATCTTTCTCTTCAGGCACAGGCGTTCACCTCGGGTCCATAGAGCAAGAGCATAAATCAGCATGGACAACATTTTATCTTAGACACTTCTAAGGGCCTAACTTAAAGCAGGAATAGAACGAAATAAACGACTCTATTCGTACTTACGTTTGGTGTTTGCTAGGTTCGCAGCACAAACGAGATCGAGCATAACTGATCCTTCTACTGGCTTTGACGCGCAAAAACAATACTTAGCAAATTTAGAGGACGCTATTAATTCTACAGTTGATTTACCTTCAAGTATTAAAAGCTACCAAAATGTTTTACAATTTGCAAGATCGAAAGTAGACTTTGCTGTTGGCACTGGTTTATACATGCTGCCTTCTGACCTCAGACTCCAGATTAGGTACAATAATAAACTACAATAATGAAATCCTTGTGGCAGGCAATGAACAGAAGGTCGGAAAAAAACGACATAATTTCTGAGCCTGTAATATTACAAACATATAAAAAAACAAGATGACTCCCCAAGATTAAGTCATCCAATCCCGAGGCCCAAAGCCAAAGAACTGTTGAAGTCAAAAAAAAATAATGACATGAATATGAAAGACAGCACTAGTTGTTGGATTAACTGGCCTAGGATTACTCCTTCTTTTTTTACTTAAGAGTAACCCAACTATTAAGAGAACTAATGCCATAAGTGCTCAGCCATAAAGCCAACTACTTTGCTTGCAGTAGACAAAAGCCAGCTAACGACACCCCCTAATATACCTGGTTAAAGAGTCTATAGCTTTACGGCTAATTTTTTTTATAAACCCGCAGATGATCAAGTTTTGTTTTTTTTACCATGATTATCAGGAGGTGATGGAGGTGTGTGGCGGTGGAGGCACTGGACTTTGACACCACCGCCTGTAATAGCCAACACCAGTGTACTTATTGCAAATCTAAGGTGTTATAAACACTTGCTAATGTGATTCCTGCTCTCTAAACAATGTTCTTATTCGTTCTGCTAGCGTGTGTCTTCATATAAAATTCTTCGGATAGTTTCTCTTATTCTGCTCACTTGAGTTTGTAATTGTTTTCGGTTGTTTTAAAACACTTCTATTTTAGCAAATTTTCTAAAATTAAACTCAGGTAGTCTTTGTTTTTTCTTTTTTTTAACATCACCCCCTAAGTTGGCGTCATCAGCATCAGGGGTTTTTTTCCCTTTTTCTTTTTCTTTTACGCCCTTTAGTTCACTCAGTTTTGCAAAATTTTGTTTTTTAAATTCCCCTCGGAGGTTCTTAAAGTGCGATCGGGGTAATAATTTCTTATGGGGCCCCTTTTAATTTTTTCGGGGCAGCGGCGGATCAGGGTTTTTGTTTTAATGCTGTTTTTCTGAAAAAGGGGTTTTTGCTTCTATTGAAATTTTTATTTTGTTGCTTTTTTGATTTAAAAATCTTTAAGTTCCATTTTTTTGTATTTGGTTATCTGTTGGGATTTTCTTGTAGTGGGGTTTTCAAGTTTTGCAATGTCTTTCCACCTAATTTTGGTTTAGTAAGGCCTGGTTTTTCCCTTTCGCTCACACGGAGGTTTTTTCAATTTGGGGCCTATCCCTACAAATTTGGGTGGGTCTCTTTTTTGGGGTTTTGCCGAAAAAGGGTTCCCCTTTGTCGTTTTTCCCCAAAAACAAATGTTTATCTTTTATTTAAAAATCTTTGGGGTCTATAAATTCGGGAGGTTTGGCCCTTTAAACTTTTGAAAAAAGCTCCGGCCCGTATTTTTCTGTTAATTACGTGCAATGAGGCCCCGAGCGTTTGTTTTTTACAAAAAAAGGGATTTCATTTTCCCCATGGTGGGTTCAGGATTTTTAAGCATATAATCTTCTTCATCTTAAATTCCTGCCATGTTTTTAAATTTTAAAACTTTTTTTTTGTTTTATAAAAATGTCACAAGCTTTTGGCTCATTTTTGACCGCATGAAGACTGAAAGGGCCCTTTGGGGGGAAGGGGAAATAAACGGGTTTAAACTTTTTAAAATTAATCCATTTACTATTGATGCGATCAAATTCTTATGTAAAATTTTCCCCGGACCTAGGGCGGATGAAGTGATTGTCCCAAAGGATCTGCGCGACTTATTTTCCCAAAATAAAAACTCGAATAAAAGAAACGGCCCCAAACAGAAAGTTGCCCAAAAAAATCGGGGGCGGGCAATCGTTAAGAAAATTTCTTTTAAAATTGAGGGGCAAAAAATTTTTTTCTTTACACAATGCGACATATTTTTAACCTATTTGATTTATGGCAAAACACGAATGAAAGGGCCCGATCTTGCTTTTCAAGGAATCAAAAATTGAGTAGAAACTAAAACATAAAAATGGCGCTAAAAGTTAAAAAAGACAAAAAAAATTATCCCGGCTGAAATTTTTGGGTTTATGGTTTTGCTTTTTCATCCCCCTGTTTTTGAGTTGCCTAAAAGCCCCTGCCCATACTTTCAAGGAGCATTAAAAGAAGATTGTAATATAAAATTTAATTTTATTAAATCCCAAAATGTTTTTTATCTGAAGCCCACCAACCCAAAGTCCCGGGCATTTCTGACATTCGTTAGAGTTTGACGTTTTTAAAGAAAACCCTAACTTAGCGAGGTTGATTGGGCGAAAAATTACATTTAAAAATTTTAGCAAATATTACGAAAGGTGTATTCATCTTTCCCAAAAATATCCAAAAAAGCAAGGCGACACTATAGGGAAATTTTATTTTTGTGCCAAAAGCAAGATCCCCAAAAAGGGTTTTTATTGTTTGGCGAAGATGAAGAACCTTTTCGAAAGAAAAAACCAAAAAAGTTTTTTTAACCCTAAAAAAACCCAAAGTGCAATGAAACAATTGAGGGTAGTTCCAAACCCAAATTTTAGGGTTTAGGGGGGTTTTTAAAACCTTATCAACATTTTGATGAAAAAAGAAAATTGTTTGGAGGCGGGAGGGGAAAAGAAAGCCCGACAGAAAGACCTCGGGTCTAAAGACCAAACCTTCACATTTGTTAGGTTGAGGGATTTTTTAAAAAAAACGAAATACGGTTTTTGGATAAACCTAAGGTAAAACGGGAGGAAAATCGTTTACATGGAAGCGGGAGAAAAAACTGTTAGAAAACTTTTTAAAAAAATTTAAAAATTTGATAAAAAAAGTTGCGAAAACCGTTTAAATGTGCATTTTTTTTTAATTATGATGCGCGTGAATATTAAAGAAAACAGATTAAAAGTTATACAATACTAAAAATTTTTTTTTTTTTTAAAAAAGCTTGCCTATAAGCATTATCAAAAATCCCCTCCCAACGCCAGAGTCCCCGAAAAAAGGGATAGTAAAAAAACCCTGACAAAAAAAATTCAGAAAAACCCAAAACATTAACAAATGCAGCAAATCTAGAGCAAGCCCTTTAAAAATTTACACCCAAAGCCAAAGGGAAGGTATTTTTGCTCCCTTTAAATGTTTTAAAACTATTTTTAATACTGGGCATCAAACTATAAGGGGCTGCTTCAGCGGAAAAACGAGTTTTGGCCCTTTAGCAAGGGGGCTTTGGCGAAACCCCCCCTGGTTTTAAACTCTAGGGGGTTTTTGTTTTTTACCCTTTTGGCCTGTGTTCTTTTGTGTAGGGGGTGCTAGAAAAAAATTTAAAAAACTAAACCCCAAAAAGGCACAAAAGAAATGGTTAAACTAATAAAAGCTAAACTTTTTCCCTTCAAGCTGAAAATTAAAAAAAGGGCATGCGGATTTCAAAAAAACCCGGGATGAAGAATTTAGCGTTTACAGGCGGGATTTTTTGACTAAAAAAGAAAAGGGTTTGTTTTCAAAAAAAGGGAAAGGGAAAAGTTTTTCTAAAACCCCGGGACACTGAGCAGAAAAAAAAGGGGGAATTTTAAAAAAAAAGGGTAAAAAAAACATTAACTCTGTTCTAAACAGCTCACATTAAAAAACCCCAAAGGGGGGTTTATCCTTTTTTTTATGGCCCAAGCCAAAAAAAACCTTTGGATTTTTGTTTCGGTTTAAAGTTTTTTTTTTTTTTTTTAAAATTTAAATTTTTTTGGTTTTTAAAAAAGAAATCAGCTTGGAAAAGTTTATTAAAGGGTTTCAGACGAATTGTTTAAAGAATGGTAAGGAAGTTTATTTATCAAATGGTTTTAAAATGATACCCGGTTAAAAGTCATTGACCAGCAAACTTAGGGGAAAAGTGTTTTTCATGCTTTTTTCCTAAGTTCCAATTTAAACAAACAATAGCCCCGCCAGTTAAAGTAATGTTAGCTTTTTTTTTTAATGGGACTATGTAACAATAAATGAAAAAAATTCTAGAAGTCTGGGTTCGACTAAACAACAGCTATTCTTTCTAAGGGATTTTAACCCCCCGGTTGGGCGACAAAATGCTTACCAGTTTGATGGGGCCGCAAAGGGAACCCAAAATGAGAGGTCTGGTTGGTCGGGGGCCGAAGTTTTTGAGATCAGTTTTAAACAGGCAAAAGTATGGCCGATTGTAGGCAAGGCTTACTTTTCCGGTTTGCCCCCAGCATTGGTGGGAAAAAGGGAGCATTTTTTAAACATAAAGAATACAGACAAAAAATGTTTCATGTGGTGTGTTCTGAGGCTGCATGTTTTTGGGTTTAAAAACCCGAGAGAGAGTGTTTTAACTATAAAACCTTTACATCAATGATTTTAAAATTTTAGTGGAATACCCTTTTTCCTGTTAGCGTGGCCCAAAATTAATCATTTTTAAAGAACAAAAAAAACCCAAAATAACTGTTTAATTTTACACTTGGGATGAGGAAAAAAATTACAGCCCATCTGAGTGTCCAAAAAACAGCCCCAATGATTGGCGACCCAAGACAAAAATCATGTGGACTTACTATGTTTGCTTTCACCAGCAGGGCTCCCAAATTACACTTTGAAAAGCACAATGATTTGATTTTTGCGTATATTAAAGGGATGAACATAAAAAAAAATTTCTGCAAAAAATTTTTTTAAAAAGAATTCCATCTGCTCCACCCGCAATTAAACATAAAAAACTTTTTTATGGGCCCCAGTTGATGTAAATACAGAACTAATTACACCGAGAGAAGGGAAAGGGTTATTTTTAAAGAAGGGAAAACGGAGGGAAACAAACCCCCAATTTTGTTTACGCAGACTTTAAATCGCCCCTTTGTTCTTATGAAGGCCCAAACCCACAGAGATTTCCAAAAAACGCCATAGTGGAAATTCCCCAGATTTGTTCATTTCCCTTCGTTTTTGGTCAGGTCGGATGGTCCCCCTTTTTCAAGCGAATTGTTTTGGGCCCGGTTTTGTGCGGGAATACTTTTAAAACGCATCCCAGAAAAGTGCGTAATGCTTTTAAAATTTCTGAATTTTCTAAAACCCCCTTTAATCCCCTGAAGCCCAACAACATTTGACTCAGCCACTCACTTTTGGGTTTTTGGGGTTTTTGAATTATGTCAAACAGTAAAGAAGCAAAAAACCGACGAAAGAAAACCATGTTTCAACTTAGGGGAAAGTTCAGGGGAAAGCAGGCCAACAACTGCAATCTTAAACTAAGGTTTGAACCAAAGACATGGAAATTACCCTCTTTTTCCCATAACTTGCGAGGTTAGCCCTTCACCTTAAAATTGCAAGCATTTAAACAATCCCTTAAAGGTAACATCCCTTGCCAGTATCAGAAAAAAGTACTTTGTGTTTCGTTTTTAAAATAACTGTTTTTTTTTGACTTATGCAGCACATGATGGGTTCATTTGAGTCGCTGGCTTTGTTCCCCTTTTAAAATCCTGCCCAATAACGGAAAAATATTTTGGGGCCCAACCCCTTGTTAGAAAGGGGGTTTACCCTTTTGAATTTCATGAAAACCCCCCCTTGGGGAAAAGGGTTTGCGAGACACACTTCCTCCTAAAGTTTCGTTCTTTTTTGTCTTTGGAAAAGGCCATCAGTTGGGTTCCCATTACCCGCATGCTCAAGATGCGTTTTGGGGGGAAGTTAGAGTGTTTAAAAAAAGGGGACTATTTATGATTCTTTTTTGATGGCTGTCGTTTGTTTGTTGGGGGAACGTTTTTTGAAAATTTTAGAAAGCCTGCTGAAACCTTTTTTCCCGGATTTTTACGCATTAAATTTCTGCGCCTGGGATGAGTTGGGGGATTTTTAAAGTTTTTGGGTACGATTTAAATTTTTGTTTTTGATTTTTCCAAAGATTAGATGATTGAAAAACGGTTGCGGTTTGGGGGAATTTAGTTTTTGGGGTGCTTTTTTACTGTTTTTGGGAAACAAAAAAATACTAGATGATTATTTATCCGAGTTTAAAAAGGGCTAACTATCTCATGTATTTTGATGGGAAACAATCGGGATGGTTGGGCTTTGGCGCTTTACTTCCCCCTTTCCCCAACTTTTTAAAATTTCCCCCAGAAGACAAACCGGAAAAAAAATTTAAAAAGGGATTAAAGTGGTTTTAGCAGTTTGACGCCAGATCAACAGGTGGATTCATTCTGGAAGTTGACTTAGAATATCCCCAGGAAATCCATGACCTGCAAAAGACTATCCGTTAGCGGCCCCGAAAGCCTAAAGATGGCGAAAACAGAACCGCCTAAACTTTTGCCCTAATCTTCGAGGCCAAAAAAACCCCCATTTCCCGCTTTACAAATTTTATTTTGACCCCCGTTTGGGGGTTCGGAACCCTCATCCCCCTTATTTTGCCCCCTTTTGGGCCCAAAAAACCCCTTCCGAAACCCCTCATTTTATAAGAACTGATCTCGGACCAAACCCCCCCAAACTTAATAAAAAGGCCCTTTTAAGGGTGGATTTTGAAAACAGCGGGTTAAAGGCCTTTGGTTTTTTAAACAAAAAAGCGCAAAAAGATGGGTTTTTTTGGTCCCCCCCAATAAGAACGAAGCAAATTAACTGATTCAAAACCCCCCTATTTCAGGAATTTAGAAGGAACCCCTGATCGCCCTTTTTGGCCCCCAAAAAGGAAAAAAAAAAGTCCCATTTGGAACAAATTTTTTTATTGGTTTAAGTTTAGAATTTTCAAAGTTTTTGGGTTTAAAAATTTCTTTTTGAAAAATACTTTAAGCCTTTGTTAAAACCGAGTTCCCGAAAAACCTTTTTTAACGATAAAAAAGGGTTTTGGGTTTTAGAATCCCAAAAAGGGAAAAATTTAAAAGGACTTAAAAAGGGAAGAAACCAATTGGGGTGCTTAAAACTTAATTTTTCCTTTTAAAATTCCCTCCTTTTGGGATAATTAAAAAAAAAGGGTTTTTGGGAAAATGAAGGGATTTTTTAATTATCCTTTTTTGGGGGGAATTTTTTAAGGGGTTTTGTTGGGTTAAGGTTTAAAAAAAATACAGTGTTTTGTTTGTTCCCCCGAAAAAAAAAACCCTAAAAAAAAATGGGGACTAAAGGGGCATGCCGGGAAAGGACAAAAAAAACATTTTTTATCCATAAAATTTTTGCCTTTTCAACAAAACTTTCGGGGTTTTTTACATGGGGGAATTTTTACACAAATTTTTTGGGGAACAAAAAGTATTGGTTAAAAAAAAACCCCCCAAACCCCCCAGGGGATTTGGTTTAATCCTGATTTTTTAAAGCAATCGGGGCATTTTTTAAAAACTTTTCCCTAAATTTTAAAATCTTCTTCTCCGGGGTTCCCCCGGGGTTTTAAAAAATTTTTCCTAAAAAAAGGGATTTTTAAATCAAGATTTTAAAATCCAAACATTAAAAAATTTTTTTCTTGTTTGCTTGGGTTAATTTTTTTTTTATTATTCAAAAACCATTCTTTATCCCTTTTTTATTTTCTTTGGGAAATTTTTTTTTAGGGGATTTTTTGGGTCACCATTTTTGATAACCAAAAATGGGTTTTTTATTTAAACAGAAATTCAAATTTAAATGGTTGCCCTAAAAAGTTCCCAAATTTGATTTCCCCTCTTTTCCGGTTTGTTTTTTTTTTGGTTTTTTTCCTTTTTTTTTCTTCTGTGCTTCAATACGTAAAGGTTTTTTTCGTTTTTGGCTTCCATTTTCACTCAAAAAAAAATTTAAGTAAATTAAATTTAAAAAGGAACTGTTTTCTGGCGGAATTATCGGGAGTTCTTCCTTCACAAAAGATTTTTTGAGGAGGGTTGTTTTTTGGGTAAATTTCTCGTAAATAATTTCCGGGCGGATTATTTTTAAATTCTTTTTATTTCATATGGATCAACACTCAAAAATGGATTTGGGTTTCCCTGATGCGAGTGTCCCCTTCTGCTTTCCCCCCGGGAAATAAAAGGGACCCTTTTTTTTTAAAAACCCAAAAAGGGAATTGTTTGCCGGGGTGAATGGCGGGCTCCATCAAAAGCCCCTTATTGTTTGTTTTTTTTTATTGCTTGTAGGGTTTTTGCCCTGTTTAAATTTTAAAATTTTTCATTTTTCATTGCGCGCAAAAAAATGAGGGCAGTTTCTTTAACCCCTTTTTGTGGGCGAGAATTGTCAAAAACTCTCTGTGATACTGGTAGGAAAAAGTCTTTCAATAAATGTTGTTAAGTTTTTAACTAAAGTTTTGAAATTTTGAACTTTCCCGGAAAAGCTCTTTTAACCTTTACCGCCCAGTCGTGACAAAAGTGGAGACAGGATTTCTCTCCCTTGGGGAGAGTCGTCCCAAATCCCGGGCGCGGAAAAGACAGGATTACCCGTTGCGTGTCGTCCACAATCAGACGGGCGGGAAAAGAAAATTCCCACACTTTCCTTTAAATTGGGCCAAAGGGGAAAAAAGCTCCCGTAAATGTCTTGGGGTGTTGGAAAAGGGTTTTGCCATACTTTCAGGGCCTTGGAAAATTGGCTGACCCAAGGCTTTTTAAAAAAAGCAAAGTGACGGCGCGCGGGCCCCGTGGCACGGACGTATTTTCCGGTGTGGGGAAATGTGGTTTAGGGAAAGGGGGGGGGTAGCAATTTCTCGGGTAAACCCAAACGCTTGAAATTATTACAAAAAGGGAAAATTTGGGGATGAGGGGAGTTGGTGTTTTTTCTTTCCTGTGGGCCCAACACAAGGGCTGTCAGTTGTTGTAAAAGTACCGTTAAAAAAAAAAAATTTGAAAGTGGCCAAATCTGTGGGGGGGTTTTTTAGTAGGGGAAAGGGGCGCGGGGTGCGCGCGTGCGGGGACCAGGGGAAAGTTTCCGTTAAATTTCCCGTGTAGGTGGAAAGAATTAATGGTAACTCTATGTTTTAACAATAATTGTTTTACTTGGCCTTTTAAAAATTTTTTCCCTCATCGACTTGAATTTAAAGCGAGGTTAAATTAACGGGCCCGTTGATATATTAGGGGTTTTATAGCAAAAAGCAAAGCCCGAAACACTCTTTTGGTTAAAAGGGGTTTAAACTCTTTGTATCTTGAAGCTATGTCAATGCTGTAAAATGGCGTACCCTTTAAAAAATTTTTCGTTTTAATCGTATCCCTGGGGGTAAATATAGAGAAACCATTTGATGGGTTTTCGTTCGGTATTGGATTTACAAAGTGTGGTCTCTGTATTCGTCTAGGCACTGGGAAAAAAAATTTGCAAATCGCTTGTTTAGAAAAACCTTCTTTTGCTGTTTGTTCACTGACTCCCCGTGCGGGGGTTTGCTTTTTTATTGCGGGGTTTCCCCCCAAATCCCTTTTGGCGAATTTAAAAGATTTTGTTCATTTTTTTTTCAAATTTATGTGCAACAAAAAAAAACAACGGTTTATGCCAAAAGGCAATAAAACGCGATTTTTTGCATTTTTTTTTTTTGATGGTTTATAAAAATCACTGAAATTTTTGGGGGGGGCAATGTCTGATTGGTTTGCCCGGGTTTCTTGATAATACTCCCTTTTTTTGCTTGATCAAAATCTTTTTTAAAAATGTAAGCTGCTTTTCCCTGTTTTTTCCGGGTGTCGGTTTAAAAAATTAACTGCTCAATTCTCTGCTTTTCATGGGGAATCTTGTGCTGCAGCTAGTTCTCCATAGCTTTGTTATGTCTTTTTCTCTCACCGTCATCCCGAAGTTTACTAAATGCGTAATTACTTCCGCTAAAAGCAAGCGCATTAACCACAGCGCCGCCTTTCATCATTACGAGTGAAGCCATTTTTTATAAAGTATTTTTTTTAATTTTACTATTGATACTGTCAGGAATTATTCCTTGCTTAACTAAAAAATCTTTCGTAGCAAATGAAGCTGCAATGATAACAATCAGTTTTGGGCCGAGTCTTAAAAAGTCTAGTTTGCCAAGATCGCTGGTTTTATTTTTAACAAGTTTTTAACCAAGAAACGTGTATCCTACACTCAGACCTCCAAAAACAGCAGAATGGTATACAAGGTTGATAACAGTTTTTTTCGGTGCTCATTTTAGAAAAAAATAATTATAATTAATAAAAACATGAACAGCGACGATCTACTACAGCTACAGGGCAGCCTAAACCTTCCTAAACTTATGATTACAAATGATCAATTTTGATGACCAAGCTATTATGCCCAAAAAGGAAAGCTGTATTCTTTGGCGGCGTGTGGAAAAACAAAACAGTTCCTCGGAAATGAATTCAGCAAGAACAGATTCAACAGTTTGTCGCCACAAGACATTGTAAAGTATCACAACAGGTATGAAGCGAAAATAGGGTCGAGAATGGTAAAAAGTGTCGGGCAAACGGTTTTTAAGTTTGTACACTAAACTAGTAGGCCGATTTGTTCCCATTGATTCTGAACAAGATTTTATGTATGATTTAACGCAGGATCCATTTTTAACAAAGTCATTAGAGTCTCAAAGGATGCGATCTATATTACAGATTTGGAACATTACTGTCGCCATTAATCAGGGATTAATAACTTTTTAATCATATAGATTTTATTTCCCTTCAAAATGAACGAGCCAGAAAATCAGCAGAATCAGGAAAATTGAATCAGAAAACATTGAATCAGGTGGAGAATGGACCAGTAAAAAGCCTCCTCATCCGGGGCGTGTTGCAGCGGGAAAAAGATTAGCAGAGTGGAAACAAACAAACAAAATTAAATTACAAGCACAAAATATAATTCATAAATGAAAAAGTGCTAGAGCCGCAGCCAGTTTTTTCAATGCCAGCTAAAAAAACACCCAGAACAAGTTGATTCAGATCTACAACAACAACAAGATTGCCTACACCGCCAAAGTCTTCAGGGAAAATTTTTCTTAAAGCAATTTGGGTCTTTTTTTGGCGGCGTTGCTGCTGGGGGTGGTTATTACGGTTAAAAAAATATATAAACAAAGGCAGCAAAAAACCAAAGCAGTCAAAAAAATCTCAACCACTAAATACAGAAGTCGAACACAAAAGCATGCCAGAACTGCCAACAACAAAAGTTCATATTGATCCATTTGTGATGCATTAATACTTTAAGAACTTAATAAATAAGGAAATATGTGCTTTGGTTCAATACTGCAATCCTAACACACTGGATTGGTTTTTGATTTATTATAAATAAATTTGTTTCTTTGATAAAAATAGATCATGGCGGATTATTATTTGTTTAAAATGATGGAGTCAATAAATAAAGACATTGGGGTCTATAAAAGACATTTCCATAGACCAGAATTGTAATCAATGCGGTTGCTTACGATGTAAGAACTTTTATTAAGATCTATGCTGACCGATCCGCGCAGAGAACGCCGAGCAAAGATATTTCAGCGATGACGCTTTTTTGAGGGGTGTGTGTACTATATTAGACATCTGCTGTTTTTTAAGACAAAAACATAGATTGTATTTTTTTTGATAAATTATAAGATAACTTGAATAAGAACTTGGTTTTACTTAAAGGATGACTTAATTACAATCTTGAGGTGACTTGAGTAAGAACTTGAGGATGAACTTGAGGACAACTTGAGTAAGAACTTAGAAGTGACTTGGGTGACTTGAGGATGACTTGAGTAAGAACTTAGAAAGTGACTTGAGTAAGAACTTAAAAGTGACTTGAGGACGACTTGAGTAAGACTTAGAAGTGACTTGGGGTGACTTGAGTTAAAACTTAGAAGTGACTTGAGTGTTTTGCATGCGTGGGGTGGGGCGGGCGGGGTGGGGGGGGGGGTGTGCATGCGTGGGGTGGGGGGCGGGTGGGGTGGGGGTGTGCATGCGTGTGTGCGCGCACCTTTGATTATTTCATGTTTTCCTTCGGCCTATTTGATAGTATGCGGCTTTGTTTTTTTCCCCTGTTGGTGTGTGCCACCTCTGCCGGGTCGCTTGGCTTAAATGCCAAAGTTGCTCCTTGAAGAGCGGTTTTGGAGTGCGCCAATGAACGTTTCTTCGCAACTCCACTCTGCCTGGGGCGCTTGGCTTAATGCCAAGTTGCTCCTTCAAGAGCGGTTTTGGAGTGCGGCCAATGAACGTTTCTTCGCGACTCCAACTGAGTTTGGCCGCACAGTGTGTTCTCTGATCGAGTGGGGAGAAGGTGGTTAAGTTTTTGTGTCTACAAATTGTTATAGAAAGTGTACAATTAGATGGAATCAAAAGATGAGTGAACCCGGGAGTTCCCAGGAGTCTGACTTACTTAGAGAAATAAATCAGAGCAATCAACAGGACTTAGCCAAGAAATAGAAAGAATTGTGATCAGTGATGATGAAAATGAAGCCGCTGGTGAACCTATAGACGAATACAACAATAGAATTCAACAGCACCTTGACTATTATGCCGCTATTCAACAACATTGGAAAGAAGTGCAATCTGTTTTGAAGCAAAGAGGAATTAAAGAGGCAGAACGTTACAACAAAGAACATAAAAATCAGTTACCAAAGCAACCTGCTGTTGTCTTTCAGACAAGAAGGAAAAGAAAACGTGAAAAGCTTATACACTTATCAGGAAAAAATCTGTTAGAAAAACTAAGATTTTCGAAGGTTGAAGGCAGACTGTTAGTTGAAAACACACTGAATGCAATTCCAGAGTATGATGAAAACAAAACTGTTGAAGAAGTAGAAACAATCATCACCACAAGTCAAACAATCCTTGAACTGAAGGAAAATCAAAATCTAAGAAGCTATCTAGCATATGGCAAGTGGTTAGAAAGGCTGTGTGAATTGAACAGAAAAAATTTTTGTAACTTGTAGAATCCCACTTGCAACATTCTCTCGGATGGATAAATAAACTGCGGAGAACTACACGTCTGTTTGGAAAGTACAAACAACTTTCAAAACTAGCAATAACAATTTCAGAAGCGATCTCTCTAACCGCCAAAATAAAATCTGCACTTCGAGAGAATCCTGCCTTGAAGCCGGCTTGGAAGTAAAATAACCCTGCTCACGCTGAAGAAATGGAAATAACAGGTAAGATTATCTTTTCTCTCAAATATCTATTTACCATTTCAACTCATCCGTTTGTTTACTAGTATAGTTAACGCGCCCAAACGTACGCACACACCAACAGGGAAAATAACAAGCCACATACTGTCGGGACAGTAGTTCTCTACTCGTGAACATTCCTGGTTCGTCATGTCCGGTCACGCGGTATTGCACCTTGCCAAGTCATAAGGCCCAACAACGCAAATTAAGTAATCAGGTGTCAGCCTAATGACAGGTCTCTGCAGTATTCTGACAGTGTGGAATCCTTAGGCAGGTCGACATTGAGTGATTAAAGACATGGCGTGATCCAGCCGGCCTTACCTACCCCACCATTACCTAGTGTCTGTTTGTCTGTCTACTTCGTTTTATAAGATTTATCATGCTAGGATAAGTGTGCGGATTTTAAAAGACTTTAGAGAACAGGAAAAACACAGGATTAAGCAAAACCTGAAATCTGAAAAGTTTTGTAAATTAGTATTGAAAACGGATAATCCTACCCAGTATGTTTGTTTGTCGATAATCGTTATTTTTTTGGTTATTGAAGTCTTACTTGTCAGAGAACGTAAAAACGCCGGTTCTAGAGTCAGCCGGTCGAAACTGGTTGAGACCGGCTGAGCTAGAACCGGCGTTTTTACGTTCTCTCCCCAACACATCTCCCTGTCTGTATCGTCCATCACACGTGCACCCCAACACATCTCCCTGTCTGTATCGTCACAGAGTTCCATGTCATATCTTTCGCTTTCGGCCAGTCTCCTCAGCTCCATCCATCGTTTGGTTACTTGTGGTCCCAATACTTCGTGTTCGTTCGTCGGTCTTCGGTCACACGTCTGTTTATCAAAAGCACTATTGCGACGTACGTTTGTGTCTTGTCGCTCGTCCTCCCTCTTTCGCTCGCCTTCTTAACCGTCTTTCTTTTTTCATTTCTTTTTTTTTAAACGTCTCTCCCTTCCCTGCTTTCTCTCAAAATGTTTGTGCCTGTGTGTCTGAGTGATTGAGTGTGTGTGTGTGTGTGTGTGCGCGCGTCTCTG
>CM031616.1:4104895-4109895 GCA_018398815.1 Conus ventricosus
TTATTATGTATGATGATGTGTATGTGTGATGATGTGTAATGATGTGATGATGTTAATGTGTGATGAGATGATATGTGTATTATGTGTGATGATGTGATGTGTGGTGATGTATGATGTGTGATGATGTGATGTGTGATGATGTTGATGTGTGATGACGTGTGATATGTGATGATGTGTGATGATGTGTGATGATATGTGATGATGTATGATGTGTAATAATGATGATAGATGTGTAATGATGTATGATGATGTGTTGATGATAATGAATGCATATGATGTGTGATGATGTATGCTGATGTGTGATGATTATGATGATGTATGAGTGTGATGATGTATGCTGATGTGTGATGTATGATGTGATGATGTGTGATGATGTGTGATGTGTATATGTATGATGATGTATGATGTAGATGATGTTGTGATGATGTATGATGATGTATGATGTGTGAGATGTATGATGATGTTGATGATTGGTAATTATGTATGATGCTGTATGATGTATGTATGATGTATGAATATGTGTGATGAATGTATGATGATGTATGATGTATGATGATGATGATGATGTGATGTAGATGTGTGTATGATTGAGTGTATGATGATGTTGAGATGCATGATGTGTGATGATGTATATGAGTGATGATGTAAATGATGTTGATGATGTATGATGATAGATGTGTATTGTGATTGATGTGTAATGTGTGATGATGTGTAATGTGGATATGATGATGATGTTCATGATGTTGAGTGTGATGATGTGTGATGATGTTAATGATGTGTGATGATGTACGATGATGTGTGATGATGTGTAATGATGTGTGATGATGTGTGATGACGAATGATGATGTGTGATGATGTATGATGATGTGTGATGATGTGTGATATATGAAGATGTGTGATGATGTACGATGATGTATTATGTGTAATGATGCATGATGATGTGTGATAATGTGTGATATATGAGAGATGTGATGATGTATGATAATGTATGATGATTGTGGATATGTGATGATGTATGATGATGTTGATGATGTATTAGATGTATGATGATGTATGATGATGTGTAATGATGTATGATGGTGTGTAATGATGTGTAATGATGTGTGATGATGCATGATGATGTGTGATGATGTGTAATGATGTGTGATGATGTATGATGATGTGTGATGATGCATGATGATGTGTGATGATGTATGCTGATGTGTGATGATGTATGATGTGATGATGTATGATGATGTTGATGATGTATGATGAGTGTGATGATGTATGATGTGTGATGATGTAGATGTGTGATGATGCATGATGATGTGTGATGATGCATGATGATGTATGATGATGTGTGATGATGCATGATGATGTGTGATGATGTGTAATGATGTGTGATGTATGATGATGTATGATGATGTGTGATGATGCATGATGTGTGATGATGCATGATGATGTGTGATGAGTGTAATGATGTGTGATGTATGATGATGTATGATGATGTGTGATGATGCATGATGATGTGTGATGATGCATGATGATGTTGATGAAGTATGATGATGTGTGATGATGCATGATGATGTGTGATGATGCATGATGATGTGTGATGCACCATCAGGGCACTGGACCCCTGCTTGCTAGATGGTAAACATTGTCACTGATATAACTCCGATAACTGCTCACTGATTTCACGGGCCATTCTTTTCATTCAAAGGCGTATAATACCAAAATTCTCTTTCTTTCACAATCCTCCCACTTCAGTAGAAGCGCCGCCCAGATGTCAGACAAAGAAGCTTGACAGGGAAACTGCATCATTCAGTTCACCATCATCAACTGACATTCTGAACCAGTATAACGTTACGCGTTGTTTCACGCGTTCTGGCATGTACAGCCGTTAAATCCTGTGTCAGACTACTGACCTTTTCCAAGCCAAGATGTCGATCGTTTGGGAGATACAAGATAATGTTACTTATAGGCCAGCCGACCAAAAAGGTCCTCATGTGGCCCGTGTCGATCGTTGTGCAATGCCAGCATGTGACAAAGAACGAACGGCACTGTCCTGTGATGGCGGCACCACAGCTCTGCAGAGCTGTGATGAATCAGTAATGCCGCGACGTATTGTGAAACAACCCATGAGTCAACTATGGCCCAAAATACCCCACCATGGCCGCGACGTATTGTGAAACAACCCGTGAGTCAACTATGCCCAAAATACCCCACCATGGCCGCGACGTATTGTGAAATAACCCAGGAGTCAACTATGGCCCAAAATACCCCACTGTGGCCGCGACATATTGTAAAACAACCCCGTGAGTCAACTATGGCCCAAAATACCCCACTGTGGCCACGACGTATTGTGAAATAACCCAGGAGTCAACACTGGCCCCAAATACCCCACCACGGCTCAATAACTTCATCATAAAACAGCGAAGCAAAAACTCTCACGGGTTAATTTGAGAAAAACTGAAAAGCAACAACAACAAAATCACTATGAATATCGACAGCACCCTTAAATCATCTCTTACAGGTGATATTTCAACTAATAAAAACCAAAGCAGGCCGATGGAAGACAGAAAATATTTAAATGGAAGAATGGAAGAAATGGAAGAATTGTTAACCTGCACTTGTTTTCCCCCCACTACTTAATTGTTCAGAAAATATTTAAATTTCGAAAATCCGAACAGGATTTTCTTTCTTTTCTTTTCTTTTCTCTTTTTTTTTTTAAACTTGAACAATCCACCACCAATATAATCCCCTTCTCAATTCGTTGAGGACATTTTCCTTCACAAAAAAAACAAAAAAAACCAAGTGGTCATAAATGTTGGATGACACAATCAATGCAAGACAGAGAGACGGTCATGGTGCACACGTCTGTCACAGCAAGATACAGCGCTGATGTGAATCATGATGCTGTGTGCCACACGGGGTGCCTGTAACACCTCCCCTTTGTCAGTTCCAGTGTGTTCATTGTATTTAATTGTACGGTTAGCAACACTCTGTAGTAGGGGTTAAACCACATCCACGCTCCTCCACACGTCACACCACTCACCCACACCTTCACACACAGCCGAGGGTGGGGGTAGGAGGCGGGGAACGTTGTCACCGACACCACAGCGACAAAAACGGTTAACTCCTCTGACGGCCACGGAAACTCCACACTTTGCTTGTAGGCAAAAAATAGAAAGACAGAGCACGCAATCCCACTGCCCCTCCCCCCTTCAACTCCCCTGTGCTACCACCCCCCCCCCCCCCCCCCCCCACTACCTCTCCTTTCCATTGTCCTCACCGTCACCACTGTCTCCACCTCCCCCCCCCCCCCCCCCCCCCCCTCCTCTCAAGTGACAAAGCTCATACTCTTTTCTCTGGCCCCTAGTCTAAATGGTGGCCAGCTTAGCTTTAGCCAACACAACTTATTCCCTACTTCTTTTTTTTTTCTCCGTACATGAGGTGTTGAACTTCCTGTTTCTCAAGAGAGAGAGAGAGAGAGAGAGAGAGAAAGACGGATGGACAAGGACAGACCGTTGCCTTTCTGTCAACAAGGCATGCTTCACTTGTTTTGACCTTGGAAGGAAGAAGACGAGTGTTCAGGTTTCAGACGTACGTGCGTACGTTCCGGAATTACTGTAGTACTTGCACACATGCGCACAGCGAGAGAGAAAACGACAGACAGACAGACAGACAGAAACAGAGACAGATGACAGAAAGAGAGAGACAGACAGAGAGAGACAGACAGACAGATAGGCAGAGAGAGACAGAGAAAATCTCCACTATACTCTGACTATTTCTGTCATTCTTCTGTCTGTTTTCACGTTCTCTTGTCGCAAAAGATAACCGCTGACACAACAAAAGCACGCAGACTCTTCAAAAACAAAATCTATGAGATCCTATTGTCGAACATTCCTGTTATCGCCTATGGATACTTAGCGACTGCTTGTATAACCCTCCATTTCCATCGCCACGTTTCTTATTCTGATTGGGAATTTCTTTTCCACAATGTCACGACAAACGTAATAAGGAGAGTCACTGAAAGGAGAACACTGAAACACACACACACACACACACACACATTCTCTCTGTCTGTCTGTCTGTCTCTCTCTCTCTCTCTCCTCCTCTCTCTCCTCTCTCCTCTCTTCTCTCTCTCTCTCTCTCTCACTGTGTGTGGTGCGTGCGCGCGCGCGCGCGCGTGTGTGTGTGTGTGTATGTGTGTGTGTACGTGTGTGTGTGTGTGTGTGTGTGTGTGTGTGTCTGTGTGTGTGTGTGTGTGTGTGTGTGTGTGTGTGTGTGTGTGACAGAGACACAGAGAGAGAGAGAGAAAGTGCGCACGCGTGTGTTTTCTTTCTTTGTCATTCAGTCAGTGTCACGATTTTTCCTTCTTTTTACTACACAGTGCACTATACAGCTGTTCTCTCTCTCTCTCTCTCTCTCTCTCTCTCTCTAGTGAATACTTAATCTGGACCTGACAGTCAAGAAGTAGTCCAGTAGTGTGTGTGTGTGTGTGTGTGTGTGGTGTGTGTGTGTCTGTGTCTGTGTGTGAGTGTGTGTGTCTGTGTGCGTATGTGCGTATGTGTGTGTGTGTCTGCGTGTGTTATTTCTACTTTTTTCCCACGAGCTTCCTTCCTTACACACTGTAGCAGCTTAAAATTGAAAAGTATTGAATAAATTACACACCAACACACAACTGTCCTTGAACATGAAAGAACCCTCTCTCTCTCTCTCTCTCTCTCTCTCTCTCTCTCTCTCTCTCTCCTCTCTCCCTCCCCCCCCCCCCCCCCCCCCCCCCCCCAATCCCCTCCGTCTTCGTCTTCTTTCACACACCCCGCATACGTACACGCATATGTATACAAGTATGTCCACAAATCCGCATGCGCGACAATTCACAAATGTATGCTCGCGCGCATGAACACACACACACACACAACACACACACACACACACACACACACACACACACACACCACACACACACACACACACACACACACACACACACACCGCTGGTTCTTTTCTTCTTTTCG
>CM031616.1:4122395-4124895 GCA_018398815.1 Conus ventricosus
AGCGCGTTGCGCTGTCATCAGGATGGCTTTTGGTTTGCCCACCGCCGATGTTATATAGCGTGTGGGCTCACGTTTGCGGTTGTTTGCACGTGCGGGTTGGCTGCACGTGTTTTTTGGGGGCTTTCAGGTTTTTGTTTTGAGTGTGTTCACTAACAACGATTTCCATTTATGCCTGCAGTTGTTTACTATTTCTGTTTTAGTGTTTAAAGTTGCTAAGTGTGGTTTGCATAGTATTAACCATTTTTCAGTTAAACATAGGTTGCACCTTTTTGAAACATTGCTGTATGATGATGCTCTTTTTATGATTTTCCAGGATATATTGTAGCTTGTTTTTGCGTCTTTAAGTTTCCAAATATATTTGCTCAGTTCTGTTTGGTTTTTATATTTTTCTTTATTAAATGACTGTTTGTGGTTTGCATATCTGGTTTTGAAGTGGTTTCAGTGATCCCTATGTATGTTTCTTTTTCATTTTCTGAAAGAAGAGGAAGAAGAAGAAGAACACTAAAACAGAAATAGTAAACAACTGCAGGCATAAATGGAAATCGTTGTTAGTGAATACACCCAAAACAAAAACCTGAAAGCCCCCCAAAACACGTGCAGCCAACCCGCACGTGCAAACAACCGCAAACGTGAGCCCACACGCTATATAACATCGGCGGTGGGCAAACCAAAAGCCATCCTGATGACAGCGCAACGCGCTCGAAACAAATTTGTAGAGATTTCTTTTAATACCTTATTTTAACTATATATATATATATATATATATATATATATATATATATATATATCCAACTCCCTCTCCCTCCCTCCCTCCCTCTCTCTCTCTCTCTCTCTCTCTCTCGCTTCCTCCTCTTCTTCTTCTTCTTCCTCTCCTCCTCCTCCTCCTTCTTCTTCTTCTTCCTCTTCTTCTCCCCCAACCTCTCCTATCATCTATCTGTCCGTATGAGCGATCATGAACGAAAGGTGTCATGACGAACTCCGCACTGTAAATGTCCCATCGGTTGGCATCGTCGTTCCGCTGACTGAATATTCATGAGCTAAGCCATTAAAACACTGGCCGTTCAACCCAGTGCACGAGACTCCCCCCACCCCCACCCCCACCCGCCCCCGACTCTTTGTGACGTCACACAACAGCTTCGGGGGCCGAGCGGAGCCAGCCGTATGGAGCTGGGAGCAGGACTGACTGATGAACACGATTCATGTACTTGAAAGAAGTCAACGGCGGATATCGGGAGATCCTGCCACAATCACAAATCCATGCACGTGTACTTGGGTGGAGCACTTTTCGTCTGTGAAGCGTGTGCCAATAATAACGCACATGCACCCTCTCCTCTGTGCGTACGAGCGTTCGTGTGTGTGTGTGTGTGTGAGACAGACAGACAGACAGAGACAGACAGAGACAGAGAGAGAGAGAGAGAGAGAGAGAGAGAGAAGGGAGAGAGAGAGAGAGAGAGAGAGAGAGAGAGAGAGAGAGTCTATGTGTCTCTGTGTAAGGTATGGGTGTCGGGAGGATGGGACTGGGAGAAAGACGGTGACAGACGGCTGTTGTGTGCAACTTCTGTCTGTCTGTCTGTCTGTCTGTCTCTCTCTCTCTCTCTCTCTCTCTCTCTCTCTCTTCGTTGTGAAAAGACGTGAAATGGACGCCTATAACTACTAGCAGACACACTAGCTGCCCACCACCCCCTACCCTAACCCGTTCGCCCCTCCATCCCTCCCATCCTTCCTCCCTGTCCTGTTCCATCCGCCTCCCCGCCCCCCTTCCGCCTTTCCCCTCCACCCCCCCCCCCCCCACCCACCCACCCCATCCCCACCCCCTACCCGACGGCGTCGCGTAATTCGGCTAATCCTCTTTGACAAAAGCGAGTAGCTCTTGATGTCAATACGCCAACGGATCACCGTGCCAAATTAGACGAAAAGCAGCTGAAAACTGAAGATTTGTATGTATAAGCAGCGACAAGACAGGCAGACACACCAGCAACACGCGTTCTGATCATTACGTGGGATAAGAATCGCCGCTACTAAACAAAACATCCCACCGTTGTAAAAAAAAAAAAACGTTCCGAGCAGACAGACACAACTCCGGACGCCCCCAAATTCCAGGTCACCCAATCCATCTTAATTAAGAGGTGTGACATATTAATCACCAAACTACAGACGCCAGAGCAAGCGGCTACTGACGGAGGCTGGCTGTTCGTTCACGGGAGGGTTGACAGTGATCCAAATGGTGTCACTGGGTGACGCCTTTGGTCGTCCATCAGACTCCACGGCTCCGACAGTCACACCCACTGTTCTAACGGCTCCGACAGTCACACCCACTGTTCTAACTGGCAGACCTAGAGCAGGTGCACACGTCCCTGCGTACCACCGGAGTCCGTCTCCAGCGGTGGGTGTTTCTCTCATCAGCTGGACAAGATGGAAGGCGGTGGCAGAAGGGGGGGGGGGGGGGTGAGGGCAGGTATGGGGTGGACAGGGTGGTGGTGTCGATCGTCTGCAGATGGTC
>CM031616.1:4129895-4167395 GCA_018398815.1 Conus ventricosus
TAAATTAGAACACATCGGCATTGGCGGTTCTTTGCTAAAATGGGCTAGATCATTTCTCGTTGGGAGAATGCAGAAAGTTGTTGTGGAAGGGTCGTCATCCCATTGTAAACCAGTCTTGTCAGGTGTACCACAGGGAACTGTTCTGGGGCCCTTGTTTTTCTTAATTTATATAAATGACATAAGTAGAAATCTCTCTCCTGGAACTACTATAAGGCTTTTTGCAGATGACAGCTTAGTATATAGAACAATCAGAAGCAAGAATGATACACGCATTCTACAAGAAGATCTAAACGCTTTACAAGAGTGGGAAAGAACTTGGAAAATGGAATTTCATCCCCAAAAGTGCCAAGTGTTGCGTATATGTAACAAACGCTCACCAATTAGATCAGATTATTCTATCCATAATACTATTCTTAAAGAAACTAATGCTGCAAAATATTTAGGCGTGATTACAGATAGTCGTCTCAAATGGAAAGAACATTACAATTTAGTATGTAAGAAAGCAAATAACATCTTAGCTTTCTTATACAGGAATATCAATGACTGCTCCCAAAAGGTTAAAGACGTCTGCTACAAAACACTGGTTAGACCAGTACTGGAATATGGTTGCTCAGTTTGGGATCCTTACCATCTAAAGGACATTGATAACCTCGAAAAGATTCAGAAGAGAGCAGCACGGTTCGTAACAGGGAACCACATCAGAGAAAAGGGGAATACTAGGAAGAACATGAGGAAATTAGAATGGAAACCTTAGAAGAGAGAAGAGCTTTTAACAAACTTAACATCTTCTTCAAAGGCAGAGCTAAAGTAATCGATATTCCAATGGAACAACTAGTATTGAATAAAAGTAGCACCAGGAGTGGCGGTCAATGTTATACCATACCTGCATCAAATATTGACAGCCACTTGCATTCTTTTTATCCCAGTTCTGTACGGCTGTGGAACTCGCTGCCGGGTGCCATCAAGATTGCCACAAGTGCAGTCTCATTTGGAAAATAAATTGATTCGACAGTTTTGAGATCTGCATATTGACGATTTTCTATTTTTACTTCCCCAGATATTTTACTATTACCTGGGCCTGAATTTGGCCATTGCTTTTAACTTCTTGAATATCGAGTGCGACCCTTGTTGCCAAATTTGCTCCAGGGGCCAACAGTCTGAGTCGCACTGTTTTATGTTTTATGTTATTTTTTTTTACTTTTTAACATGCGCGCTGGTGACCTACTCGTTTTTGAGTGAACCAGTATTTTAGGAAGAAGAAGAAGAAGAATGGTTAACTTTGTGTCTGCTGATAAAAGATGAAAGGAGAGAAAAAAAATTCTCTTGTACGTTGACTTCCTCTTTCACTAGTTTCAGCTCCAATACAACTCTGATAAATGGCCAGTATTTGTTGCTATGACAAGCAGAATAAAACATTTGGCAAGGAACAATAAAACATTACTCGCCAATGACAAATAAGTGAAAGCAATGACAAAACTTGCCCTGATGGCTGCTCTACCCTCTTAACTTTTTACAGAACCAGTCATCCAGTCTTACGGCATGTTGTAAACAATCAGAACACGTGTTTCTGGCACCTTAAGCTTTCCAAACATACATTTTTTTTACCTTAGAAGATATTTACCTGAGAAAAAAAATTAAATGCTTTATTTCATTTAATTTGTCATTTATGTAGGAGTTGTCGGTTGTTTCTGTTTCGTTTGATTTCACATTGACTGCTGTGCAGTCTATATTAACAAACAGCTCTTCCAATAATATGACTAGCAACATTCTTGGACTAGTACATTCAAGGTGCAGTGACCAAGAATTTTGTTCCGCCCATTAAAATGTTTGAAGCTGTAGCCAAGGGCTAGGAAGGGAAAATTACAACTTTCAGGTCTGCAGTGTTCCACGACTTGCTTGGAAAAAATTAATTGAGAAAAAAAAAAATTTTTCTTCCCATGTTCAGTAAATCCTGTTATGCCCTGTTACTGTTTTCTGTGAATCCAATTTGATTTCATGTAAGATGGAAACGTTGCCAAGGTGACAACACCAATCAAAAAAACTGATGTTGCCAGTGGCAGACTTGGTCACCAGCTGATGATGATAGATGTGTGTGTGTGCGTGTGTGTGTGTGTGTGTGTGTGTGTCGTGTGTGCGTGCGTGCGTGCGTGCGTGCGTGTGTGTACGTGTGTGTGTTGGCACAAATGTGTTGGCACAAGTGAGTGTGTGTGTGTGTGTGTGTGTGTGTGTGTGTGTGTGTGTGTGTGTTTGTGTGTGCACACCCGTTGAATAGAAGCATAAACCTGTGCATGGTGCCAAATTTCTTTCATTATATTCTTAATTAGTTGACGCCCTCCACTGTTTGCATCAAATTAACTTGCAGTCTCACGTACGTTCATGTCATGGCCACTTGGGTTACTTCCATGAAATACATTGTAATTTGAACCATCTGACTAGCTGTGTCAACTTCACCTAGGGAAGTATCACATGACATGCATGTGTGCATGAGTGTGCATTTGTGGGCACAAAAGTTGGTATACATATGTTCATGGGCAGGAGAGGTCCATGCAGAGTGTGGATGCATGTGTGCTCATATGAGATCACTTCAGTTTCTATGAAACATTGTCAACACATTTGTGCCAACACACACACACACACACACACACACACACAACACATGAAATGTTGTCAACACATTTGTGCCAACACACACACACACACACACACGCACACACACACACACACACACACATAAACACACACACACACACACACACACACACACACACACACACACACATTCACAATCTAAAACATTACACATAGATGTAAAAACTGAACCACTGTTAGGCCTACGTAATTGCTTGGCCACTTTCCCTGTCGCTAATACTTCTTGCAGAAGCTTGAAGGATCTAGAAATAGTATTCAAAATTTGCACCAGTTTTGATGCTTCAAGAAATGTGGATTCAATATCAGGCACCACTTTTGATGCTTCAGAAAATGTTGTTTATTTCATTAAAAACCATTCTGTACTACCAGTACTATCCGTCATGTACTTATGAACAGAATGATCAAAGAGTCAGCATTTTTTTATGCTTTTCAAAAAGCAAAAACAAGAAGAAAAAGAGAAAAAGGAAACGATTTTTTTTTAACCATGACTGACCTCTGTCTGGATCAGAATGAACTCCTGCAATCATCAATGACTGTATCAGATCTCGCGCTCTCGTTTTCATTCATTTAATCAACGGCTGAATCCAGAACCAGTTTTATAGGCCTACCCGATGCCCTCAGACAGATTTTCATTCACATTAAAAATTATTGTCACTGACGTATGCTAAAACGCCCTTCGGCCATATGAAACCGTATACGGTAACAAACTGAACTGAACGCTTGTGGTTTGGTGAAACCAGCAGTCACGCCTCCCGTTTTCACCGGTCGTCTGCTTGCTTTGGTATGATCGGTTTTCGCGCAACCAGCAGCAAGATCGAACAGCGTGCAAGCCAGTAGGTTTTGTATGGTAAGCATGACTGAAGCGGCAAGCGTCTGTCTCGGTAACAAATATAGGAAATAATTACTACTTACCAGATTGCTGTCGCTTCCGGAGAGGATTTGCAAAGCGTGCAATGTCTTTGTTCAAGCGAGTGGACCTCGGGATCACAGTTTCAAGAAGCCAAGTAAAGATAACTCTACTCCGCCTCTTCGAGCTGTTCTCTTTTCCTCCCTCCCTGAATGGAGCGAAAATCTTCACAGCATTGATCGCAAAAACAGCGGTTGCGTTTTTAAATTGTACCAATTACCATTAATAAATGAGAGAAAACAGCATTTCAACTAAATGAAACATTTTAGTGGGAATATATATTTCTGTTGAAAGACCAATTTTAAAGGGAGTAATTTGTAAGAGCACCTCATTAAGCATGCCCACCGGAACAAGAGATCGAAGATGAGGCGAAAAGATGCTTAAATTCATGTTTTTCTTTTGGTGTTGTTAAAATGGTGGCAAGCTGGGCAATAAATATGTTGTTTATTATCCCCATGTATCTTTAGTTTTCTTTCCAGATGGAAATAGGCCTAGAGCCTAATGTACAGCAGTAAATAAAATGTTTCCAATCGTCTGCAAATCTCAGTGGGCGGGGCCCATTTCAAAAGAAATTGAATAGAGTGACACAAAAACACACGTACATCTTAACGTTCAGCGATCATGCAGCAGAAAGCAGCAAAGTAACTACATGTATCATAGGGATAGAACACTGACATGCTGCCTTTGATTTTTTCTTCACTTTCTCGGGAGGAGGAGGAGAATTGCTGATATCACTGACAGCAGCAATGGATTTATGTCATGTGCCTATGAGTGTTTCTAGTTCTCTAACAACACTTACATGACCTACCTACGGTGCCACCTACTGAAATCAAGCACGGTTGTGGAACACAGATATAAACAAACAAACAAGAAGGGTTAATACACGAGGTGAACTTGGCCTGGTCAATGATCGTCAATCATTACAACTCTGGTTCAACTCACGTGTTATGGTCCAAACATAATTCCCACCTATGCACCTTTTCTTTGTTAAAAATTATGATGACGTTGTCATAATGTCATCTTTATTTTCTGAAGATTAACTCCTCTGTCCATTTAAGCTGTTTTGTCCGTTTATTGCGCTTCTTGAGCCATGAAATGTCATGCAGCAAACTGTATATAAATTTCGTTGTTCAATGATTGACCCTATTCGGCGGTAATGACCAATGGCGTCACCCGCGGTTTCCAATACTTTAAACCTAGACATACTTGAAACTGATGGACAGTGTCCAGTGAACGTCATAAATCAAGACACAGGTCTAACAAAAACGAAAAGAAATGATGTAGGGTACAGGAATTAATTTCATGTCGGTTGCACACATTTCTTTCAAATAATCGTTGTAATTGCGTAACCGCTGAATATTTTTTTTAACTTCTGTATTTGAACTTTTTTTCGATTTATTGGTCTTCTCTTTGCGCTTATGACTTTCACGGTTATTTATATACCGCGTGTTTTGGTTTTCCATTTATAAATAAATTTTAAAAATGAAATTAAAAAAACACGTGATGATTCAGCGACCTTTCATGATAGATATTCAGCTACGGTGCTATGTCGTGTTCGTAAAACCGCGGTAAGTACCGTAGTGATTGTGTTAAAGGCATACCAGCAGCAGGAAAAGCATTCAGAGAATGTCGTGTTCACTAAGAAACACAACTTCATTCTGTGGTTCCAGTTTGCTCACCCGGCTGCGCCGGTGCTAAAACCGGTATCAAGCTGTAGTAGCACACTGGACAGTTGCCATTCCAATTTGCTAGGCAAATATGTCAGTTATTCGTGGGCCCATTACTCAAATTGACAAGCACAAATCTCGTATGGAACTGATTCTTATTGCCGAAAGACTCTGAGACTCCAAATAAGCCGAGCCGAATAATTGGATGGGGGGTGGGGGGGTAGGAGGTGGGGGGGGGGGGGGGGGGCGGAGGTGAGAGCAGAGAGAAGGAGGGGGGGGGGGGGGGGGACCGGGGATGGGAATTTGGGGTTTGGAGATGGGTGTTATTTACTGACGTGTGATCAAGTCGAATTCAATTTTAGAAGAGAGGACAGGGGTAGAGGTAATATAAGCTGTTTAAAAATTTCGAGCAATCGGTATCAGTTGAAATTTGAAAACATCTGAGCTTTCAGGTTTTACCGTGTAGCAGACAAACTGTATAGCACGACTTCAGTTTCTGGGTCTGATGTTTAACCCAGCGGTGCCCTGGGGACAGGAGGCCACAGCCAGATAACGTGTCCACTACGAGGCAAGCTGATTCATGACGTCTAGGCATAGAAGTCACTTAGGTCTTTACCATTCAACCCAAAATAAAGCGCATATCATCGCTTTTTTGTTGTTGTTGTTCCTGTTGTTGTTGTTGGTTTTGTTTTTCTTTTTTTTGTTTTTTTTTGTTTGTTTGTTGTTGTTTTTTTTTTGGGGGGGGGGTTGTTTGTTTGGTTTTGTTTTTTCTTAATTACTTATTTTGTTTTGTTGTTGTTGTTGTTTTTTTGTAAGAATCTCTGCCGACAGCATCACTCGCAGTCTGTGAATGAAAGAATCCACCCGTCCCCTTCCCCTTCATCAGAGGCTCCCCCCACCCCCACCCCCACCCCCAACCTGACGTTAGATATAAGCATCAGACCCACAGTATCAGGCCTAATCAGTGGTTTTATCCCATCCCCTTCCATCTGTCTGCTAGGAACCACATAGCCGGCAATTAACTTGAGACGCACATGGAAAGTAAAAGGGAGACAGTGGGGGGTCAACGGCATTTGCGAGAGAGAGAGAGAGAGAGAGAGAGAGAGAGAGAGAGAGAGAGAGAGAGAATCAGTCCTGGAAACGATCCAGTTGTCTCTGTCTACGTATATAGGCTTACTCGAAAACTTTCCCACAGCTAGTTTCTGAATCCATGAACAGCAATATTCTAATAATAACTAGGATGGGTTATAATGCATGCCAGTGAATCCACTGGCTTGTTGCTTGACATTATCAACAGTGATGTAGTTCTTCAGTCAGTTTTTCTTTTTTTTCTTTTTTCTTTTTTTCCCTCGCAAGTGATGCGGAGAAGTTCTTTTTATAGCATTTGTCATCGAACGCCGGTGGGTTTTTTCCCACCTAGCCGGAGTCGCGAGAAAGAAGTCAGGTTGAGTCATTTCTGTTTCTGTGTTGGTGTTTGGGGGTTTTACACGAATGCACGTTTTCTGGTAAACTTACTTCATCGGATCAATGCTTATCCAAAGTTCCGCGCGCGCGGGCGCAACACACACACACACACACACACACACACACACACACACACACACACACACACACACACACGACGCAAGACACACACACACACACACACACACACACCACACACACACACACACACACACACACACACACAACGCAAAAGCCGCGCGCGCGCACATACACACACACACACACACACACACACACACACACACACACACACACACACCACGCACGCACGCACGCACGCACGCACGCACGCAGCACACACACACACACACACACACACACACACACACGAAGCAAGAGCCACATACACACACATACACACTCCGCAAAAGCTACGCTCGCGCATGCTCGCGCGCGCGCACGCACACACACACACACACACACACACACACACACACACACACACACACACACACACACACACACACCGCATGAGCTACATACACACAGATACACACCGTAAAAGCCACGCGCGCCCATGCTCGCGCGCACACACACACACACACACACACACACACACACACACACACACACAGCAAGAGCCACATACACACACATACACACTCCGCAAAAGCTACGCTCGCGCATGCTCGCGCGCGCGCACGCACACACACACACACACACACACACACACACACACACACACACACACACACACACACACACACACACACACCGCATGAGCTACATACACACAGATACACACCGTAAAAGCCACGCGCGCCCATGCTCGCGCGCGCACACACACACACACACACACACACACACACACACACACACACACACAACACACACGACGCAAGAGCTACACGCACACACATACACACCGTAAAAGCCACACGCACGCCTGCACACACACACACACACACACACACACACACACACACACACACACACACACACACACATACGACGCAAGAGCTACATACACACACATACACACCGTAAAAGCCACGTGCGCACATGCTTGCACACACACACACACACACACACACACACACACACACACACACACACACACACACACACACACATGGAGAGGATTACAAGAAACGGGCAACTGGACAACTGTGATCACACAGGTGATGTTTGGCCAGTTTGGGAATAAAACAGTCATCGGGCTCCCGCACCCCCCCCCCCCCCCCCCCCGCCCCTCATTCCCCCACCCCCACACCTACCCTGCCCCCAACCCGCACCTTCACACCCCCTTCCACGAATAAACTGGCTGACCGTTCGAAGCCTGTAAGAACTGTCTCATGTGTGCGTCATAAAGTGAAATGTGTTCAACAAAAGAAGTAATAATAATAATGAATACTTATAAAGCGCCTATTCTCGGTCAGAGACCAAGCTCTGTGCGCTTCACAATCCAAACTCGTTTACACAACGGGCTGCCTACCTGGGTAGTGCCGACTGAACAGCTGCCAGCTGGCGCTTCATTCTGTCGTTTCCCGTGTCATCCAGTCAATATCGTTCACTCAATTTCCTTACTTTCTTCATTCTTTCCATTTCTCACGCAGGGTGCATGCTATGTGCAACGTATCATCCATACCAACGGCCAAACTGGCCTTCTCTTCCGAAAGTTGGTGATGGGATTTTACGTGTGTGCAAGATGTTATGCGTGCGTTCACACACGGAACCTCGGTTTATAGTCTCATTCGAAGGATTGTGTGGGAAATGGAGTCAGAATCAATGTTAACTCCGAGGGGAAAATCCCCCTGTATCGAAACGGCCCGGCGGAGATTGGAACCCGCAACCCCAGGACCACGAGCCCGGCGCTCTACCAACTGAGCTATTCTGAAGAAGTGAAGTGAAAGCGCACATGGTCAACGGATGCTATTACGGGGCGGCTCGCCTGGCATTCCTGACCAGACAGGGGCACCTGTATCATCCATCGTGGCTGGTGGTATGGTGGGGTCATGGCACTATGAGAGGAGGGGAGGCGGCATTCTCTGAATCCTTGCCAAGAGAGGAGATCCAGATGCGATCCTTCTTACGCACCGTGGCTTTTCCCCGTACAGGCCTTATGCAGTAATGTCAGCACTTACTTACTATTCCTGGTTCGGGGCATCGCACGGGAAAAGCCAGAATTGTTAGTTTTTGTTTGCTTTTTATTTTCCTCCAAGACATGCTCAATATCTGTTCCAACGTCGTTGAAATCATTTGGATTTTATTGTGTGTGTGTGTGTTTTTTTAGTAACTCGCTTATTTAGTTACCGATTTTTTTGTTTTTCTTCCTTGTCAGGCAGGATAAGAGAGAGAGAGAAACAAAATGAAGAGATAGGCTATAATAGAGAGAAGCAAATGCAGAAGTCCTCAGTGAGTCATTTTGAACATGCCTTGATAGGGATTTATTTGTCTTGATTGTTCCTCACCGTTTCAGTGATGATAAATAAATAATCGGGAGGGGGGGGGGGGGGTGCAAGGTGCAGGCGAACAAGTCCTCAGTCACTTTGAAAATAATTTCACGAGGATTTATGTGTGTGTGTATTTATTTGTCTTTTTTGTTTGGATTTATTTGTCTTGATTTGTTTGTTCATTACCGTGTCGATGATGATAAGTAAATAATCGGGGGGGGGGGGGGGGGGGGGGGGGGGGGCAAATGCAAACGAACACGTCCTCAGTCACAATGAAAATAATTTCATGAGGATTTATTTCTTTATCTTCATCGTTTGTCACTTTTTTTTTTCCTTGCACTGTCTGAAAAAGACCGAAAGACCGATAGGTCGAGGCTCTTTACCACAGTGTTTACACGTTCTTCTGATGGTTCAGGGCATCTCCAACATTTATTTTCACTCTTTTAACTCTCGCCTGCAGTTATTTGGGAGGGGGGGGGGGGGGTACATTGAAAGTTATGTTGATCGTGCTTGGTGGTTGGATGAGATCTTGCCAAAACTGACAAAGCGTCTTGGCGCGGACTGCCAGACTGTTGATATTTCATCAATACTGATTGCTTATAGTTAGACAGACAGACGGACAGACAGACAGATAGATATAGATAGACAGGCATTTCGTTTGACAGTTTGATAGATTGACTGAGAAATGGTGTGTGTGTGTGTGTGTGTGTGTGTGTGTGTGTGTGTGTGTGTGTGTGTGTGTGTGTGTGTGTGTGTGTGTGTGTGTGTGTGTGTTGTGACAAAATGATTGGTGGATATTCAAATATTTTGATTTCATCAGCAGAAGTCGGCTTGTTTTCAGAAAGGAAATGCGTGATTAAACCTGCGCAATGTGCTGTTTTCATTTTGTGTGTGTGTGTGTGTGTGTGTGTGTGTGTGTGTGTGTGTGTGTGTGTGTGTGTGTGTGTGTGTGTGTGTGTGTGTGTGTGTGTGTGTGTGTGTGTGTGTGGTGTTTCGTGCGTGCGTGCATGCGCGCGTATGTGTGTGTGTGTTTGTTCGTTCTTTAATTTAATGTCTATCCACTTTACAGTGATCTTAGACAAAAAACAAGAGACAAACGAACAGGCATACAAACAAACTAAGACAAAACAGAAAAACACATGTAAAAGGGGCCGGTGTGTGTATGTCGGTGTGGTGTGTGTGGGGGGGGGGGGGGGGGGGGGGGGGGGGCATACATGTGTGTGTTGTTTTAAAAATGTCATTAAAAGTGTATGGAGTGTGGAGGTAGTGTAGTATACTAAACTTTGCATGCATAGTCTATTTAATTAATGAGATACCAGTAAGTGACTATCACTTTAACCCCATTCTAATCTACCAGCATAACGGTAAACTGCTTTAGCCTGGATTCATATCTGAACATTTTTAAAGTGTGTGTGTGTGTGTGTGTGTGTGTGTGTGTGTGTGTGTGTGTGTGTGTGTGTGTTGTGTGTGTGTGCGCGCGCGCGTTTTCAGATGCATGTGATATGAGGGATGCTCATTTACCAGCTTGCATTTTTCTTTTTTCAAAAGTCGGTGTATAAATGTCATCAATGTTTGCATTACATTATTCAAATCAAAAGTCGGTGTATAAATATCATCAATGTTTGCATTACATTATTCAAATCAAAAGTCGGTGTATAAATGTCATCAATGTTTGCATTACATTATTCAAATCAAAAGTCGGTGTATAAATGTCATCAATGTTTGCATTACATTATTCAAATCAAAAGTCGGTGTATAAATGTCATCAATGTTTGCATTACATTATTCAAATCAAAAGTCGGTGTATAAATGTCATCAATGTTTGCATTACATTATTCAAATCAAAAGTCGGTGTATAAATGTCATCAATGTTAGTTTCAGCTGATGTTTACATTACATTATTCAAATCAAAAGTCGGTGTATATATGTCATCAATGTTAGTTTGAGCTGATGTTTGCATTACATTATTCAAATCAAAAGTCGGTGTTATAATGTCATCAATGTTAGTTTCAGCTGATGTTTGCATTACATTATTCAAATCAAAAGTCGGTGTATAAATGTCATCAATGTTAGTTTCAGCTGATGTTTGCATTACATTATTCAAATCAAAAGATTTAATCAATAGATTGGTTGGGTTTTCTTTTTTTCTTAATCGAGCACTGATTAAGAAAAACAATAACGGGGGAAAAAAAACATAATGGATATGTAAACTGAAGATGCTCACTGTTGAGTGTTCTAATGACTTTTGAAAACAAGTGTTTGAACAAAAACCAAAAAAAGCAGTTGTAATAAGGTTTCTTCGAACATTTACACGGAACAAACTGTAACCCACAATCATGATGTTAACAATTAAACACAGGCGTTTCAAATTTTTGTAACAGTGGCGACTAGGCCTATTGTATCCATTTCTTTGTACTAGTCTCGACTGTTCCATGTAGGTTGCGAACCAATCAACATTCTTCGGAACGTTTCTCTATACATATTGAAGTTGAAAGGACAACTCTGGGAGTGGTTTATTCATTTATTCATACGTATTCCAATTCCTGGCGTTGTGTGTAAAACTCACGGATTGGTGGCCCAGCAACTTTTCTCTCCCCTCCACTTCAAATTCGCATCCTCACCTTTTTTTTCTGCAGCGACACGAATGAATACAGGCGTGAATTTTGTGCAGGCCTACAGAATCACTAGACCCAGTTACAGATTCATGTCATTTACTCTTGATGCAGGAAGTTACACGGTCTGAGCTTTACCTGTGAAGCTATGAAGATGAGCAGGTCGATGATTAAAAATAAGCGAGTTACTAACGTCAGACTACGGGGCTGCAATCAGGAGCATGTTCTAATCAAGTGTTGTATATCCAATAGCTAGTTTGCAAACCAAAAGCGAAAGTAGAGCCTATCTTTGTTTACAAGTCAATAGCCACTGAACTTAAAACAATGTTTTTCTTGCTAATGTTTCATCTCGATGTCACGATCATGTTTTCATGTGCAGCTTCGGCTATAATGGAGTATATTCAGCGATTTGGGCTTTTTTTTTTGTCTCTCTGGGTTGTTGGTCTTCTTTGTCTCTCTGGGTTTGTTGGTCTTCTTTGTCTCTCTGGGTCTGTTGGTCTTCTTTGTCTCTCTGGGTCTGATGGTCTTCTTCATACAGCGTAGGAACAAACAAGCAACAGAAATAACAGAACGATGGGGGTAAAAAACAAATGCAGCTAAACTATAGTCCTCGACAGAAATAACAGAACGATGGGGGTAAAAAAACAAATGCAGCTAAACTATAGTCCTCGACAGAAATAACAGAACGATGGGGGTAAAAAACAAATGCAGCTAAACTATAGTCCTCGACAGAAATAACAGAACGATGGGGGTAAAAAACAAATGCAGCTAAACTATAGTCCTCGACAGAAATAACAGAACGATGGGGGTAAAAAACAAATGCAGCTAAACTATAGTCCTCGACAGAAATAACAGAACGATGGGGGTAAAAAACAAATGCAGCTAAAACTATAGTCCTCGACAGAAATAACAGAACGATGGGGGTAAAAAACAAATGCAGCTAAACTATAGTCCTCGACAGAAATAACAGAACGATGGGGGTAAAAAACAAATGCAGCTAAACTATAGTCCTCGACAGAAATAACAGAACGATGGGGGTAAAAAACAAATGCAGCTAAACTATAGTCCTCGACAGAAATAACAGAACGATGGGGGTAAAAAACAAATGCAGCTAAACTATAGTCCTCGACAGAAATAACAGAACGATGGGGGTAAAAAACAAATGCAGCTAAACTATAGTCCTCGACAGAAATAACAGAACGATGGGGGTAAAAAACAAATGCAGCTAAACTATAGTCCTCGACAGAAATAACAGAACGATGGGGGTAAAAAACAAATGCAGCTAAAACTATAGTCCTCGATCACAACAAAAATGATTTAACAGGAGTTTCTTCTTCTTCTTCTTCTTCTTCTGCGTACGCAGGCTGATACTCCTGCGGACATTCCCTATATGGACAGGCAAGTATTAATCCCATCTACCCAACAAAGGGAGTGGAGTTTTGTGTGTATGACCGTTTTTTTTAATCCCGCCATTTAGGCAGCCATACTCCATCTTCGGGAAAGGTGCATGCTATGTGTAACGTGTCATCCATACCAACGGCCAAACTGGCCTTCTCTTCCGATAGTTGGTGATGGGATTTTACGTGTGTGCAAGATGTTGTGCGTGCGTTCACACACGGAACCTCGGTTTATAGTCTCATTCGAAGGACTGTATGGGAAATGGGAGTCAGAACTAATGTTAACTCCGAGGGAAAAATCCCCTGTACCGAAACGGCCCGGCGGAGATTCGAACCCGCAACCCTTGGATTACGAGCCCGACGCTCTACCAACTGAGCTATTCCGGCCCCAACGGAAATTTCAAAAAGAGGGGGTGAGGAGGAGTGGGAGAGGAGGAGAGATTCAAAGGACGACATCAGAATGTACACAGGCCTATTCAATCTCTTCACTGGAAGCCATGGGAGCCGTTGCGTTCTATATTTTGAACAAACTCATTTGTTTATGACCGTCCAGAGCTGAATTGTTCTATATTTTGAACAAACTCATTTGTTTATGACCGTCCAGAGCTGAATTGTTCTATATTTTGAACCAACTCATTTGTTTATGACCGTCCAGAGCTGAATTGTTCTATATTTTGAACAAACTCATTGTGCTGAATTGTGTATGCCTAAATCAAGGCTACCGCCGGTTTAAGTTTTGGGTAAGGAATGGGTCTTGTCCACAGGGAATGCTGCAGTCCAGTTGCCTTGATTCCATTCAAACTCGCCAAACAAATAAGCTTACATGTATTTGTTTTTAAATGGCAGCTTTATTTAGTTTCATTCATGAATGATGTGCAACTATTCAGTCAGTCGCCAATCCACTGACGAAGGCATTAAATGTCGAAAATGTTGGAAAACATTTATCTTGTTTGTTGTGGTTTTTAAAGACTGTTTATATATGTCAGTCTATCTATCTATCTATATGCATGCGTGCATCTCTTATCTACCTATACAGGTGTGTGTGTGTGTGTGTGTGTGTGTGTGTGTGTGTGTGTGTGTGTGTGTGTGTGTGTGTGTGTGTGTGTGTGTGTGTGTGTGTGCGTGCGCGTGCGCGCGTGCGTGCGTACATCGTGTTTGATCATAAATGATACTAAATACACACTTGGACTTGATTTCATCTCCAAATTCCACAATCCAATGTGTGTGTGTGTGTGTGTGTGTGTGTGTGTGTGTGTGTGTGTGTGTGTGTGTGTGTGTGTGTGTGTGGAGGGGGGGGGGGGGCAGAGAAAACGAACCGCCAGTCTGCGCAACCAACGCTCTTCCAGGCCGAACTTTCTGCCATGTAGGATCAGTCGCTGAGGCACAGTGGTTTGAGTCGCCAGCTGAGGGGTGGGAGGTCGTGGGTTTGAGCCCCTCAGAGGGCATTTATTGATGGGATTTGGTCCGCCCGGGTTGACTCCTACCCACAGCTGAGCGCGCTATGGATTTAAACAGGCAGACTATAAGCACACAGTTGAGTTTCCTCCACTTGATGGACGTCTCTCAGAGAACAGAGCTTCACTGCATGATCTTGATCATCTCATCTTCAATGATCACCATTTTCACAAAAGTCAAACGCCGTGGCCTTTTATGTCCTGCACTCTTGTGGTGACCTCAGTTTGTTTTTTTTTCTTCCCCCGTCCATGACAATGACGACTTTCAAAGTCGTCAGTACTGGACAGATTTTGGAACTGTCGCGTGGTACCTCCAGACGAACACATTCTCAAATGGTGACTCTGAACGAAGCAATCGTTGTCGTCAGTAAAAGGGCTTAGGAGGAAGAGGAGGTGTCCTGCGAAAGTTGGACCCCAAAAGGCACCACTGAACACCATCCAAAAATGACTCGGGTGCAGTGCAGCGTCTCCTCTGGTGGGTTGCCTCATGACGACGTGTTGCTGATTGATCCTTGTGGACTGCCGTGGCCGGGTCTGCAATAGGATGAACTAGGGTATGGCAGAGTATCGGGGGAGGGGGGGGGGGGGGATGGAGGAGATGTGGAAGTATTGCCACCAAGAGGATACAGAAGATGAGATACAAAAACAAAATTTGTTTGAATTTGACAAGGGCGTATCATTGCAATATATCAGAGCCACAACGTGTATCTGTGAATTACACAACAAATAAATGTTTAGTATTTGGATCTTGTTTAACAACCGTCACTAACATGTCGGAAAATCCACCCACCTCACCCCCGAGAGTTCGTTAAAGCAGGCTGTCCGTAGCCGCCAGGTTGGAAATTCAAATCCTGTCTGAACTCATCTCAGCTGGCGTGTCAGACACGTGTTCGTCATCTTCACACACTGATTGACTTGATGATGACAACCGTCTCGTTCACAGCGACCCTGCCGAAGCGAAGAGAGCTCACGTTGAAGCCCAATGTCTGCTGCGTGATAAAAGCAATTTTTGAGTCAGAGATGAATAGACACGAGAGAGAGAGAGAGAGAGAGAGAGAGAGAGAGAGAGAGAAATATTAAATGTGAACCGATTAAAATCAAGCATGTTTAATCATCATCAAGTACTTCCCGCTCTCTCTCTCTCTTCCCCTTCCCTTTTCGCCCGCCCCCTCCTCCCTCCCCTCCCCCCCCCCCCCCCCTTCGAAATTTTAAAGGCTTCATGGTTTCATGATGGCGGGAAGAGTGCCAAATCCGATATCCGAGCCAACAACAAAACATTTGAATACTCTTCTACCCCATGAACTGTTCCTCGCACCAGACAAACATCCGTTTGAAAGTTCTTGCTTGTGGAGATAAAAAACACACCACACACACACAACGCACAACACACACGCACATACACAACACACACGCACAACACACACACAACACACACACACGCACACACACAACACACGCACACACACACACGCACAACACACACACACACACAACACAACACACACACACGCACAACACACACACACACACACACAACACACACACACGCACAACACAACACACACACACGCACAACACACACACACACACACACACAACACACACACGCACAACACACACACGCACAACACACACACACACACGCACAACACACACACACACAACACACACACACACGCATGCACGCACGCACGCACGCACGCACGCACACACACACACACACACACACACACACGCACAACACACACACACACACACACACACACGCACAACACACACCCACACATACACACGCACAACACACACGCGCACACTGTCACGGACAAAAAAAAATGAAACAACCTAACTTGGGGGAAACAACCTAACTTGGGGAGTCGCCAGCCAATTTGTTCGGACCTAAGTCCAAACTCAAACATTCTAGGCGTCAGAAAGACGGGCCCATAGGTCGGGTCCGGCCAATTAAGCTTAGTGGAGAGGTTTCACGAGACGGTCCGACCCACCCAGACTGACTAAGCGGCTTTGACCGACGCCTCGATGTCTGCCCAGACGTACCTCAGTGCCTGGGCCAGCCTTATCCGGCCAATTTGTGGAACCAACGTCATTGTTAGTCGGACGTCGCAGGTTAAAGCAGGAAAGGGAGAGAGAGAAGGTAGTGTGTGGTGGGGGTGAAATCTAGCTAATCAATTAAATGACCAATTGACCACCACAGAGAGTAAGGCGTGTAGACGGGACTGTCGTGATGTGAATATCCAATGGAATTAGAGGGAGACAACTTCGGGGTGTCAGGGGTAAAAATACTGAAAAATGGTACGGGCCCCTTTGGGACAGGGGGTTGGCATAAAGGAAGTTTGGGGGAGAGAAAAAAGGGGAAGAAAAAGACGACGACAGGAGAGGAGAGGGGGAGGAGTTCGGGAGAGTAGGCTCCGCCTACGGGGAAGGCAGGGAGAGGACAAACAGAGACAGAGAGATAGGGGGTTTTTGGGTGTACTTCCCGGGGGGGAAAAAGGCAGAGAGTGAAGAGGGGGGAACGAGGGGGAAAAACAAACAGAAGGGAGGGAGAAGATTTTGAGTGGGTCTGCGGGAAGAAGGGCAGAGAGAGAGAGAGATGAGGGAGGAGAAAAGAAAAACCAAGTTGGAGTTAGTGAGATAGCGCGGGAAGGACTGGGGAGGATGGGAGAGAGAGAAAGAGTTGCAAATTTATGAAAAGAAAAAAAAAGAAAAAAAAAAAGAAAAGAAAAGCAAAATGCCTTTGATAAGAGCAGACAAAAGGGGGAGAGAGAGAGAGAGGAGTGCAATGCGTTAATGCAGGAAAAAAGAAAGGAGAACGTCCGATTTTAAAGTCACTGTTCTACCCTAACCGGGGGTTCGACCTCATACCGGCAGGTCACTCGCCAGCAAACCCAAGCCAAGCCAACAGTCTCCCCCGACCAGGGCCACAACCAACAAGTCCCGGCAGTTGTGTCGTTTTGTGAAAGGACGTGAAAAGAAAAAGAAAAAAAAAAGAAAGACGTGACGTGATTTAAATCCCCTGGCCGGGAAAGTAGAAACTTTTTATCCCCGGGTTAGTTAATGATTTTTTAGATAAATGATTTTGTGAAGTTAAAGGAAAGAGAAAAATTTTTATTTTGTTTGATTCTTTTGCATTGATGTTCTTTCTATGATCATGTATAGTAAAGTTTGACTTACTGGGTTTTTGATGTGACATGCAGATTTGAATGAGATCGTAAGAAAGCGTGGTTGTTTGGGCTGGCGCTAGCCCTTCCCTCACTAAAAACACCCCGGGTTGAAAATTTATTGGGCGAGCTTCCCAAAAACGGGCCCCATTTTTATAATTTTTCACTTCCAAGAGGAACTGGGTGGGATTAAGTATTGTAACCCAAAGAAAAGGGGTTGTCTTTGTTTTTCCCCAAATGAAAATATGGCGGGCATTGCTTAAAGATATTTTAATACTAGCTTGGCATTTCCCCCCAAGTACTCATTTCGACAGATTTCTATATCCCTCATATTTTGGGGGTCGGCGCGGGGCGTCTTATAAAAACTAACTACGTTGTCCCAAGTTAATTTATCATTCAAGGATTGTGCATTACGCACTCGTGTGGGAAAACCACCAGTTTGGTGTCGTTTTTAAAAAAATCTTGTTCAAAAAAAAAAAAAAAGAGTAAATGGGGAAGAAAAAAACCCCCCATTGAACAACTCGTGAGCGTCGCTCGTGTTTAGGAATTCGGGAAAGATTGCGAGCGTTGTTTAAAAACCAGAAAAAGTTTGGAAAGGGTAGCAAAAGGAGAACGCCTATCGCATCGAAAAAGCAGAAGGGGAAAAAGGTAGGGAAGCGCAGGAAAAGAAAGAAATGAAGGGGAAACAGAAAGAGAAAGGGGAAAAGCGCGGGAAAACAAAAAGAATAAAGCGGGAAACAGAAGAATAAGGGAAGCGCAGGAAACAAAAGAAGAAGCGGAGCAAAAAGAATAAGGGAAGCGCGAAAAAAAAAAGACAAAGGGAAGGCAGGAACAAAAAGAATGAAGCGGGAAACGGAAAGTTTAAAAGGTTAAATTTTAAGTAGAAAAGTGAGAAACAGGGGGGGGGCCCGCCGGGATGGGATTCAGTTTCCGGGGACTTGTGCCAGCTATGCCCCCCGACCCAATTCCCAAAAAATTCTCGAAGGGACCGATTCGTTGACCATACATCAGTCTTTTCGAAAGTTGCGACCAGCGGGTTTGGGCCCCCGAGAGGGGGCAGTCTTTTTGTCCGCTTTTGGGGGGAAAGGCATTCCCAATTTTCACTGCTTCCAGCGAAAAACATCTGTTTTTGGTGCTGGGGTCTTTAATGAAGGGATTTGACCTCACAGAGGAAGGATTCGGGAAAAAATTTTCGTTCAGCTAAATTACAAGCAGGTAGAGTACCTCAGTTGGTGCACGTCTGATACTATTTTGAAAAATGGTTAGAGTTGAGTGGTACGAAGAAGGATTTTCGCTAAATTGAAAGAGTATTTATGAAAGGGGGATTTTGTCAGGTTGCGGCCCTGATTAACCATACATTTAAAAGGAAAAAGGGGCCAGGGGGACAGCGGAGAGTTGTTAAAGTTCGCAGAGGTTTTTAAGAAAAGGCCGTTTGGGCATAAGGTGCAGGAGAAACGGGTTTGCTAGGACAGGGAGAAGAGTGAAAGGGAGACTAGGGGAGTTTCCTGCAAAGTCTGAAAACCCCAGTGGTGGGCAGAAGGAAGGGCAAAGGACATTAGGGTTTCATTTGTCACAAAAGGGCATGTGGCGAGGGACTGTCGCTGAGGTTCCAGAAGGAGCCCCTTGCAAGAGGTGGTAAGGGTCGTCAAGGGAAACGCCTGCCGGAAACCCAAAAGGGGTTAAATTAAAGGGGTGGAGTGCACCCTTTGGGGCTAGCACGGACGCGTCGTGGGGGTGGGGGGCACTGGCTGAGTGGTTCGTTACCAGTGGAAAAAGGGGGTGATTGGCCAGCGGGGAAGGGAGACACTGGTTGTTCATGGGGGGTAGTCGAACAACCTGGTCGAGAAAGGGGATTTGAAGGGAAAAACCCCAGCCCTGTCCTAATCGAGGGCACTGTGAGGGAGTTTCCAGTTGCTAAGTGAAGTCGTCCCCCTTACTTCTCAGGCGATTGTCGCGTTGGTATGGAAAACCCCTTCTGATTTGTTTTCCGGAAATTTTCCCCGGGGGAAAGGGATCCGGGGGGATCCGGTTGTTGAGTACAGGGGCAGCTTTTTCGACACGGAGCAAAAAGGAGGAAAAGGTTTTTAAAAACCGTTAGTTTTCCGGAAGAAGTGGGCATAGACTGTCGCCGTGAGTTTAGGGCGGCCAGGAACAAGACCTTCGCTCGTGAAGTCTTTGGGGGGGTTGGGCAAGAGGTGGAGAGAAAAGGAGGTTAAGGAGGGAGACGAATTTTTTGTGAAAGGGGGGAGGGGGTTTGTACCGGTGTTTTACCCAAGGGGGAAAACAGGTAAGGTGACCACTCAGTTAGAGGACCAGCGTGGTTACGTGACACTTCTGTCATGGGCAGGTCGCTCATGGGGGAGTCATTCCGGGACCGGTTTTTAAAAAGGTGAAACCCAAACTTGAGATTTTTATTGGCCCGGACAATGGCAGACATAAAGCGTTCTGCATGCAGTGATGTGGTCAAAGGTCAGCCCCAAAGAGGGGTGAAGAGGAAGGCGCCTTTAAACATCCCCCTTTAATTGACCACCTTCGGAGAGTGGCCCTTGATTTTTATTGGCCCCAATCTCGCCTGTTCAAAGGGGGCACAGGGGGCAGCATGTAAATTTGCAAGGGAAGGTTTGCAGGAGGCTAGGGTCGGGCAGAGAAGCAAAATTTTACGGAAGGTGAGGACAAACCCTCAAGGGGGGAGATCAAGTCCCGGGGACTGCTTCCCAGGGGCACAACGCTGGAGGCTTGGAAAGGACCCTTCACCATCCGAAAAGGCGGTCGGATTACCGAATGTGGAATGGGAAACCCAAAAATTTTCCCTGAATTTCCCCGAAATATATTCAGGTGAGTCGCCGTAGGCGAGCAGCAACATTGATGAGGGTTGAAAGAACCCAAAGAAGGGGAGATTTTGTTGCCCAAGTTTCCAGAAGAGCATACAGGGGTGTGTCACTGTTTGAAGGCTAGACAGTAGGAGTTCCTAGGTTTTTTTTGCGGGGCGAACAAACAGCCCAAAAAGGGGGAAAGGGGGAGAAGATGATAATTCAGAAGGCCCCAAAAACCCAAAAGAAGTCAGGGGTCCCCCCGCTGTTTTTTGGGTTTTTAGGGAGTTTGTTCCAAATTTGCAGCAATCACGGTCCTTCAGTGATTTTGGCAAGGCAGGGAAAAAACCCGGCAGTGGTCGAATGGTCGCCTGCAGAGCAAAACATGCGCGGGGTTTGGAAAAAACTAGGTTCCCCCTCCCATCTTGAACTACCCTATGTCCAAAAACCCTTTTTTTGGGGGACGATGGGAAACAGGCGGGGGGGATAGGTGCAGTATTTTTCAGGAGCTGAAGGGGGCGAGTTTCCTTGAGATAGCAGCAGGAAGTTTACAAAGGGAAGAAGGGGACGCAACGGTGGAAAGGGGGGTGTTTTGTTGTTGGGCCGGCAGAAGTTCCACAAAAACTTTTTGGGGAAAAATTTTGTGATCGGGCGGTCATCAACCCCCTCAAATTCCTGCAGGGGGCCAGTTGAAAAAAAAGCAAGTTCTGCTTGGGGAATGGCACTGCAGCCCTACAGGATCGAGTGCAGTCATTCCCCGGGCGACAGAATGTCGGAGGACTTTTAAAGCCGTGTGCTGCAGGCTGCAACTCAGAGGAAATCCCGTCATCCGGGGTGCTTTTTTGAAATATGTGTTGTGACAGTTTGTTTTTGGAATGGGTCCATTCCATTTGGGTATGGTTCATATTAAATTTTTGGTGAACTTGTTCATTTTTATTTGTGGATTGTTCAGGGATTAGTTTTGCTTGGAGTAAGTCGCTTGTGTATGATGCATTATTGCAATAATGAGGATGGAGTTCCTCAGTGAAGTGTAGGGGTCGCGATCATATTATATTGGCTTTCATAAGAATTTTGGAAAAGGAGAATGGCAAAACCCCAGGTAGGGGGGTTGCATAATGCGCACGAGGTCGTTATAGAATGAGTTGAAAAAACGCAAAAGGGGCACGTCAATGATAATCTTGGAGTGGTATTCACTAAATTTTATATTTTATAACTTATAAAAAGTTGGTTTTTAAAGTATTTTCCAAACTTTGCGCGTGTAGCTGTGTGCAGCAAATTCGGTTTTTGTCCTTTTTGTACCGTTGTTTTGGACAATGCGGAGGCATGGTCTTTTGCAAGGGGGGAAATTGTCACGGGCAAAAAAATGCCCCCTAACTTGGGGGGGGGGAAAAAACCAATTGGGGAGTTTGCCAGCCAATTTGTTCGGACCTAAGTCCAAAAATCAAACTTCTAGGCGTCAGAAAAAAACGGGCCCCCAGGCGGGGCCCCGGCCAATTAAGCTTAGGGGAGAGGTTTCACCCAGCGGTCCGACCCCCCCAGACTGACTAAGCGGCTTGACCGAGCCTGATGTCGCCCGACGTACCTCGTGCCCGGGCCAGCCTTACCGGCCCAAATTTTTTGGAACCCAAAGTCATTGTTTGTGGATCGAGGTTAAGCGAAAAGGGGGAGAGAGAAGGGAGTGTGTGGTGGGGGGTGAAATCTAGCTAATCAATAAAGACCAATTTACCACACAGGGTAAGGGGGTAGCGGGACTGTTGTGTGAATTCCAATGGAATTAGAGGGAGCAACTTTTGGGGGGTCAGGGTTTAAAAAAATGACCCAAAGGATGGGCCCTTGGGGCACGGGGGGTTTGGATAAAGGGGGTGAGGGGGGAGAGAAAAAGAAGGAAAAAAGCGACGACAGAGAGAGAGGAGGGAGGGTTCGGGAAGTAGGCTCTCGCCTACAGGAAGGCAGGGAGATGGAAGAAAAGAGAAAAAGGTGAGGAGGTTTAGGTGATTTTCCCGCCGAGGGAAAAGGCAGGGGAGATGAAGAAAAGGGGGGAACGAGGGAAAAACGAACAGAGGGGGAGGAGGTTCTGAGTGGAGCCTGCAGGGAGAAGGGCAGAGAGAGAGGAGAGGGGGGGAGGAGAGAAGAGAACCAATTGAGGATTGCCTGAGATAGCTGCAAGGAAAGGGGAGGAGAGATGTGGAAGAGAGAAAAGAGTTGCTAATTTTTGAGAAGAAAAGAAAGAAAAAAAAAAAAAAAAAAAGAAAAAGCAAACCCTGTCCCTTTGTAAGAGCAGACTAGAAGAGAGAGAGAGAGAGGAAATGCAATCGTTAATGCAGGAAGAAAGAAAGGGGGAAAAGATCGTGTTGATAGACTGTTCTACCCTAACCCGGGGGGTTGACCTCATACCTGGCAGCGTCACTTCGCCAGCAAACCACAACCCAAGCCAACAGCTCACCTGCCCGGCGCCATCAACCCAAAAACCAGTGGGCCGGCAGTTGTGTCGTGTTGGAAATGACAGTGAAAAAAAAAAGAAAAGAAAAGAAAAGACATGATTCGTGATATTAAGATCACCTGGGCCCGGAAAAATGAAAATTTTTTATCCGGGGGTTAATGATGTTTTAGATAAAGATTTTGTGAAGTTAAGGAAAGAGGAATTTTTAAATTTGTTTGTTCTATTGCATTGATGTTTTTCTATACATGTATAGTAAAGTTATAGCTTTACAGTGGTTTGATTGCGAATGATGATATATGAAGGATCGTAAACAAACTGGAGTGTGTTTGGGCTGTGCGCTAGTCCTTCCTCCACTGAAACACCCCGAGGTTGACACACACACACACACACACACACACACACACGCGCGCGCGCGCGCGCCACAACTGAATCGCAAGGAGATTGTACAGTCAAAAGAAAAAAATCTGACAGCTTATCCTTGTCAGCACTGTGTAGGGAGAATTCTTTTTTTTTTTTTTAATAGGGAAAGGGGAGAATATGGTTCTGGGATCGAACAGTGTTTACAAAGTTTCTCCCCCCCCCCCCCCCCCCACACACACACACACACACACCTCCCCTCCTCCTAATGCCTTCACTCCATAAGCCTCAACTAAGACTGAGCTTGCCGGGTAACTTCCCAAAAAAAACACAATACGATGTTCTTCCACACTTTCCTGGGGTTTTTTTTCTGCTGTTCAAGGGCTTTCCGCAACACAAGGCGATGTTATTCGATTCCACCGTTCGCCACTTTCTTTCTTTGTCATGAGTCGGCCGAATGTTCTCGAGCATTTAGGCAAATTAAGGGTAGTTTTGCTGTTGTTGAGAGCAAGTTCCTTGGGTTTTTCAAGTGTGCGAACTCAGGCATCACCAGAGGGGAATACCCCGGGCCGTGTACTGAGGGAGGGGGAGTTACTGGGAAGTGTTTCACATGTCCGAGGGATAGTGACAAGGAGTTGCCGACCTGCCGGTCCTGGGTAGAGGAGTGTCCAGTCCGACCACTGGCTGGCTATTCACTGGGTTCTCCAGTGGGCCTGAAGGGAAGGCGATCATGTCAGGTGACCGTCACGGGTAGGTGACCGTCAGCCTGCAGGCAGAGTACAGCGACCATTCAGTCGTCCTTGTTCTGGGGAATGAATGGAAGGCTTCGGCCTATTGAGTGGTTTGCGCCTTGTTGTCTATAGAGGTAGTAAATACTTGAAGCATCAGTCATGGCTGGTAGAGAAGTCCAGGCTGTTAGTATAATGGGTAGCTTCGGGGAATCGAACCTGAGTTTGAATAGGAGGTTATGCATTAACCACTTGGTACCCAAGTCTTGGTTAGCGCTAGCAGCTGTTGTGTGTGTGTGTATGTGTAGGTGACTAGTGATTCCATTGGTGGAATAAAAATAACTTGGGAATTTATTGGTACAAATCGTGTGATGTGTGTGTGCCCGTGATTCCATTGGTTGAGCCAGTTAAACTCGGGTTCTCTCTTGTTTGAGAATGAATATAAGCTGCTTGGAAAACCAGGGAGAGTGTGACTCACTTAAGGGAAAGTGAACTCGCCCGTCTTGCTGAGGGCTCAAGAAAATACAGCGTGAAGCAGAGGTTAGCTGTCGCCTCGTTGTCTCCTGGGTGGGGACGTATGACAGTGGAGGTTGCTGTAGCCTCGGAGCCGACGACGAGAAGAATTGTCTCCCGTGTGGGGACGGTCGACAGCAAGACGTGTCAGCCTGTTGGAGCCTAGACAGGGAGCTGCCAGACAACGGTGGGGTGTTTGCAGCCAGAGAAGGCCTGTGGGGGAGGCCGACAGGAGCCCTTTCCGTGGAGAGGGCGAAGTGTGGTGGAGTCCGGGAGACTCGGTGTGAGGGTGCGACTCAAGCTACATTGCCAGTGTCCCCCAACTGGGATTTGGCCAATCGGGAGGACACAACAGTGTGGCAGCTTCAGCTCGTAGTCGCACAGTGGGATGAGAGAAACTGACGGTCAACCGAGGAATGCTGGCAAGTTACGGACGTTTTATTTGTTCTTAAGTTTATAAGTGTGCAAACAGAATTGTGGAATATTGTCTTTCCTGGTTAATGAAGAGTGACTGAAGGAAAGGGGATGCGATTTATGAGATTGTCTGTATGCTGTTTACATTGTTGTATGATACAGATAGTTGTGTTGTGTAATGACGGGTGGGGGCTCGGAGTCAAGTTAAATAAAGTTGATTATTTCTATGAAATGTTATTGGTTTCCCGTCACCTTTGTGCGGGCCCGATGTGAGTGACAGAGTGCGTGTGCCTATGCGAGAGCGCATTTTGGTTGTGAAAGCGTAAATACTTCTGTCTATAACCCCCTGCATCCCTGAATATGAAAATCATATTTTAATAACGAGGGGGAGTGTCGGAGACCCGTCACAAATTGGGGACTGTCGTCCGGGATGAACATAAATGAGCCATAAGTGATTTTGATTTCTGGGTTTTGTTCAAATTACAAGGGATTTGAAAATTGTCGTAATTGTGGAAACCTAGATTTTTTTTTCTTACCTGGAAAGACGTTAGTCATGTGTTGATTGTTTTGATCTTTTTTTTCATGACTGGGCCTTGTATTTGAACTTGCTTGATTTGGTTGCTGTTGAGGTTGATTGTGTGTAGCACAACTATTTGATCGCTTATTTACAAGTGATCGTGTGGATATCTCGCTTGTTACTGTGGTTGTGTTAACTAGCTGATCGAGGGTTAGATAGCTTCAAAATGTCGACTGAAGAGGGTGCTGAGACAATGGGTCCGCTGAAAAAGATGGACCTCATAGAAGAAGGAAAAGCGTTAGGACTAAAGGGTCCGGAACTGAAAGCATATGTAGATGAGAACTGGCCCCGTGTAATCGAGGCCCAGAAAATACAAAGGGAACGGGAAGAAGGAAAGAAAAAAGAGGAGAGAGAAAGGGAACGGGAAAAAGAGGAAAGAGAAAGAGAACGGGAAAAAGAGGAGAGAGAGAGAGAACGGGAAAAGGAGGAGAGAGAACGGGAAAGAGAGGAGAGAGAAAGAGAACGGGAAAGAGAAGAGAGAGAAAGAGAACGGGAAAAGGAGGAGAGAGAACGGGAAAAGGAGGAGAGAGAACGGGAAAGAGAGGAGAGAGAAAGAGAACGGGAAAGAGAGGAGAGAGAAAGAGAACGGGAAAGAGAGGAGAGGGAAAGAGAAGAGAGAGAAAGAGAACGGGAAAGAGAGGAGAGAGAAAGAGAACGGGAAAGAGAGGAGAGGGAAAGAGAAGAGAGAGAAAGAGAACGGGAAAGAGAGGAGACAGAAAGAGAACGGGAAAGAGAGGAGAGGGAAAGAGAAGAGAGAGAAAGAGAAACGGGAAAGAGAGGAGAGAGAAAGAGAACGGGAAAGAGAGGAGAGGGAAAGAGAAGAGAAGAGAAAGAGAACAGAAAGAGGGAGAGGGAAAGAGAAGTGAAGAGAAAGAGAACGGGAAAGAGAGGAGAGGAAAGAGAAGAGAGAGAAAGAGAACGGGAAAGAGAGGGAGAGAGAAAGAGAACGGGAAAGAGAAGAGAGAGAAAGAGAACGGGAAAGAGAAGAGAGAGAAGAGAACGGAAGAGAGGAGAGGGAAGAGAGAAGAGAAAGAGAACGGGAAATGAGAGGAAAGAGAAAGAAGGGAGATAAGGCAGTTTGAGTTAGAAAAATTAAAATTGAAGAAGGAACGGGACGGGGACGCAAAACCTCAAGTGAACTTTGCACCACATGTCAGTCCTTGATCAGTATGCCAACTTTTGATGATAATCCAGATCATTTAGAGGATTTAATCTCACAGTTTGAAAGGATTGCCAAAGATCAGGGCTTACCCGAAGTACGGTGGGCCACACATCTGTCCGCACTGTTGACACCTAAGGCTAGAGAAACGTTTTTCTGCCTACCATTGGAAAAACAGACGGATTATGTATCTGTGCGTGATGCTTTGTTTCAAAGGTACCAGGTAACTGCTGATAGAACAGGAAAAAGTTCAGAGAGGCTGTGCGTAGGCCAGGCGAGGCACATGTAACAGTTCCTTTATCGGGTCAGATCTCTCTTTGATAAATGGATGAGAATAGGGAGTATTGAACAGACTTTTGAACAGTTGAAGGAAGAGATCGTTAGAGAGCAAATCCTGTCCACGTCCCGGAGAGATCTCACTGTGTTCTTGGCAGAAAGAGAAATAAAAAGCTTAGAAGAGTTAGTGAAATTTTGCAGACAGGTATGAAGCTGCCCATGATCAGCGCTGTGTTTTTGAAGGGAACGAACTGCTTGTTCCGTTATGCGCAGACCACACAGTCAGAGAGTGAGTCGCTGACTCACTACAGAAAGGAGGCGAGACCGCAGTTAGAAGCGCATTCTAAGTCCCAAGGCAACAGTGGAACTCAAGAGAATGTTAGAGTGAAACGCACATGTTTTAAGTGTGGGCAAGAGGGTCATATCGCCAAGGAATGTAGCGGACTGCGAATACATTCCGTTGTTGCCGTTGATACAATTCAACAGGAAGGCAGAGTACCACCACCAACTACTAGGGCAGTAGTAAACGGGAAGCAGGTGACCTGCTTATTAGATACGGGACTGACTCTAGCGGCAATGGTAGAGCCCGGTTTGTGAGGGGAGAGACAGACTATACTGGGGAAACCACCTGCGTGCGATATGCAGATGGAAGAATTAATCGGCTACCTTTGGCCCGTGTCAAAGTAGAGTCGAGTTTGTCAGGAGTACTCTCACTGCAGCAGTGCAAAACAATCTTCCATATCCAGCTTTGTTGGGGGGTAGGTATATCCTCCCGAAGCCTAACCAGGCTGCCAGTCAAGTGGGGAAAGCAAGGGCAGTGCAGGGTAGGAAAGTAAACAGACAGCAGGTGAAGTGCACAGGGGCCGCTAACAGTAGAGCTAGTGTAGGCCATGAAGGTGGCCATGGTGGTGGTGCAATGGACCATGAAATAGGTCGTTAGTGGCGGTGCCGTAGGCCATGGAGGTGGCCGTAGTGGCGGTGCTGTGGGCCATGGAGGTGGCCGTCGTGGCGTGCCGTGGGCCATGGTGGCCGTAGTGGTGGTTCAGAAAGTTGTTGGCGTTGCCGTGGTAGTCAGAATGTAGGAGCCACGGTGCGGACCTCAGGGTTTGGGGTCAACATGGACCACAGAGTAACTGGAACCAGCAGTGGGCTGGGACCAGGGAGGCGGTAATAAAACGCATGGCAAGAAGGTCGGGTGACCAGCTATCGTTAGAAAATGCCAAAGATAATCAGCTCAAAGGAGCAGATAATCCAGTGTCAGGAAAGGGTAAAGTAATAAGGCTCATCAAGTAATGGGCATAGGCCATGAGCGGGATTCGAACCAAGGAATTTCCTTAGAGAGAAGGAAAATCTGTTCGGATAAGATGAGTGAGGGGTCATCTCTTAACAATTTGAAAAGGGGAGATGATCGTCGTCGCAGTGAATAGGTGCGACAGCCCAGTTCACGTGATCTTCGAACAACAGACCCTGAGGCAATGAAAGCAAAGGGGACTGAATGTCACGGAGATTTTGCCCAACAGGCTAGAAGAGGATCGCGCAGATTTTCACGCGCTCCTTTAAGGACTAAAATGTGTGAAGGGTGTGCTGACTCTCTTGTAAAGCTGGAACGCGCAAATTATCTGCCCAGGTACTATTGGCGAGCCACAAACGGCGGTCAAGATTGGGAGGGCAGGAGTTGGTCAAGGGTTGGGAGTGATTCTCCAGGGTATTGCTGTTGTAGTGTGAACAACAGAAGTAGAACAATGGTAGGAGCAATGCCTCCGGGGTGCTGCGGTTGTGGTGGTGGTGTGAGCAGTCATCTGTTACGGACAGCTACTGTGTAAATGATGTAGCTGGCCAGTTCTGTTTTTGATTTTGATTGCCCAGTATAGGGCGGGGTTGAGCCTATGTTCATGTGTTATTTTTCAGTTTTGATTTATGTTGCTTTTGTTCATTGCCCATTATGGAGGCGGGGATCAGTACATGCTCACGTGTTATGATTTATGAATTTTTCTGGTTGATATCTGTTTGCTCATGTTGTTTTGTCACAGCTCGGTAAAGTGTGAAAATGTCCTAAGTTGTGAATTCAGGATAAATGTTTGATTTGCATATTGTGTGTGAGACCGTGTGGCAGATTGGGGCCACACGCCGGAATTTGAATCTTGTCTTTGTGGATTGTGGCCACACGCCTGAATTTGATTTTGATGTTAGTAGGCTGGGCCACAGACCTGAATTTGAATCTTGTGTTAATCATGGTTGTGCTGTATTAGAAGTGAATGGAATGATTAATTAACATGTATGGACATGCTGATAGCTAACGTTATAGAGAGAGTTCTTGTTTTATATGTGAGCCAGTTTATGACTGAGTGATTCAATGGACTGACTGATTTATTATTTTTAATTGGATACATTATCCATGTTGGAGATGTTGATGGAAGTGATGTCTTGACGCATAGGGTAGTACTGTTATACTGATCCATGCCACTGAGTTTGTTTTATCCAATTTGAGAACATTCGTCCTTGAGGAAATGTTGATTGGAACAACATTCTTAGGTACGGGGGTGTCATGAGTCGGCCGAATGTTCTCGAGCATTTAGGCAAATTAAGGGTAGTTTTGCTGTTGTTGAGAGCAAGTTCCTTGGGTTTTTCAAGTGTGCGAACTCAGGCATCACCAGAGGGGAATACCCGGGCCGTGTACTGAGGGAGGGGGAGTTACTGGGAAGTGTTTCACATGTCCGAGGGATAGTGACAAGGAGTTGCCGACCTGCCGGTCCTGGGTAGAGGAGTGTCCAGTCCGACCACTGGCTGGCTATTCACTGGGTTCTCCAGTGGGCCTGAAGGGAAGGCGATCATGTCAGGTGACCGTCACGGGTAGGTGACCGTCAGCCTGCAGGCAGAGTACAGCGACCATTCAGTCGTCCTTGTTCTGGGGAATGAATGGAAGGCTTCGGCCTATTGAGTGGTTTGCGCCTTGTTGTCTATAGAGGTAGTAAATACTTGAAGCATCAGTCATGGCTGGTAGAGAAGTCCAGGCTGTTAGTATAATGGGTAGCTTCGGGGAATCGAACCTGAGTTTGAATAGGAGGTTATGCATTAACCACTTGGTACCCAAGTCTTGGTTAGCGCTAGCAGCTGTTGTGTGTGTGTGGTATGTGTAGGTGACTAGTGATTCCATTGGTGGAATAAAATAACTTGGGAATTTATTGGTACAAATCGTGTGTATGTGTGTGTGCCCGTGATTCCATTTGGTTGAGCCAGTTAAACTCGGGTTCTCTCTTGTTTGAGAATGAATATAAGCTGCTTGGAAAACCAGGGAGAGTGTGACTCACTTAAGGGAAAGTGAACTCGCCCGTCTTGCTGAGGGCTCAAGAAAATACAGCGTGAAGCAGAGGTTAGCTGTCGCCTCGTTGTCTCCTGGGGGGGACGTTATGACAGTGGAGGTTGCTGTAGCCTCGGAGCCGACGACGAGAAGATTGTCTCCCGTGTGGGGACGGTCGACAGCAAGACGTGTCAGCCTGTTGGAGCCTAGACAGGGAGCTGCCAGACAACGGTGGGGTGTTTGCAGCCAGAGAAGGCCTGTGGGGGAGGCCGACAGGAGCCCTTTCCGTGGAGAGGGCGAATGTGTGGTGGAGTCCGGGAGACTCGGTGTGAGGGTGCGACTAAAGCTACATTGCCAGTGTCCCCCAACTGGGATTTGGCCAATCGGGAGGACACAACAGTGTGGCAGCTTCAGCTCGTAGTCGCACAGTGGGATGAGAGAAACTGACGGTCAACCGAGGAATGCTGGCAAGTTACGGACGTTTTATTTGTTTTAAGTTTATAAGTGTGCAAACAGAATTGTGGAATATTGTCTTTCCTGGTTAATGAAGAGTGATTGAAGGAAAGGGGATGCGATTTATGAGATTGTCTGTATGCTGTTTACATTGTTGTATGATACAGATAGTTGTGTTGTGTAATGACGGGTGGGGGCTCGGAAGTCAAGTTAAATAAAGTTGATTATTTCTATGAAATTGTTATTGGTTTCCCGTCACCTTTGTGCGGGCCCGATGTGAGTGACAGAGTGCGTGTGCCTATGCGAGAGCGCATTTTGGTTGTGAAAGCGTAAATACTTCTGTCTATAACCCCCTGCATCCCTGAATATGAAAATCATATTTTAATAACGAGGGGAGCGTCGGAGACCCGTCACAAAACCTTCCTGCTCTCCAATTAGTTTCCACAAAACAAGACGATGTTACTCGGCTATCTTCTCTCGTCTTCTTTTCTTCTTCTTCTTCCTCTCACTCTCACGCTCTCTGGATGGCCACAATTAACGCCCCAGGACCCGAGGTGAACACTTTCTATGCCGGGTTGGCTATGATCTGGATGGCCACAATTAACGCCCCAGGACCGAGGTGAACACTTTCTATGCCGGGTTGGCTATGATCTGGATGGCCACAATTAACGCCCCAGGACCCGAGGTGAACACTTTCTATGCCGGGTTGGCTATGATTCGGATGGCCACAATTAACGCCCCAGGACCCGAGGTGAACACTTTCTATGCCGGGTTGGCTATGATCTGGATGGCCACAATTAACGCCCCAGGACCCGAGGTGAACACTTTCTATGCCGGGTTGGCTATGATCTGGATGGCCACAATTAACGCCCCAGGACCCGAGGTGAACACTTTCTATGCCGGGGTTTGGGTATGATCTGGATGGCCACAATTAACGCCCCAGGACCCGAGGTGAACACTTTCTATGCCGGGTTGGCTATGATCTGGATGGCCACAATTAACGCCCCAGGACCCGAGGTGAACACTTTCTATGCCGGGTTGGCTATGATCGGATGGCCACAATTTAAAGCCCCCGGACCCGAGGTGAACACTTTCTATGCCGGGTTGGCTATGATCTGGATGGCCACAATTAACGCCCCAGGACCCGAGGTGAACACTTTCTATGCCGGGTTGGCTATGATTGGATGGCCCCAATTAACGCCCAGGACCCGAGGTGAACACTTTCTATGCCGGGTTGGCTATGATCTGGATGGCCACAATTAACGCCCCAGGACCCGAGGTGAACACTTTCTATGCCGGGTTGGCTATGATCTGGATGGCCCCAATTAACGCCCCAGGACCCGAGGTGAACACTTTCTAGCCGGGTTGGCTATGATCTGGATGGCCACAATTAACGCCCCAGGACCCGAGGTGAACACTTTCTATGCCGGGTTGGCTATGATCTGGATGGCCACAATTTAACGCCCCAGGACCCGAGGTGAACACTTTCTATGCCGGGTTGGCTATGATCTGGATGGCCACAATTAACGCCCCAGGACCCGAGGTGAACACTTTCTATGCCGGGTTGGCTATGATCTGGATGGCCACAATTAACGCCCCAGGACCCGAGGTGAACACTTTCTATGCCGGGTTGGCTATGATCTGGATGGCCACAATTAACGCCCAGGACCCGAGGTGAACACTTTCTATGCGGGTTGGCTATGATCTGGATGGCCACCCAAATTTAACGCCCCAGGACCCGAGGTGAACACTTTCTATGCCGGGTTGGCTATGATCTGGATTTGGGCCCCAATTAACGCCCCAGGACCCGAGGTGAACACTTTCTATGCCGGGTTGGGTATGATCTGGATGGCCACAATTAACGCCCCAGGACCCCAGGTGAACACTTTCTATGCCGGGTTGGCTATGATCTGGATGGCCACAATTAACGCCCCAGGACCCGAGGTGAACACTTTCTATGCCGGGTTGGCTATGATCTGGATGGCCACAATTAAACGCCCCAGGACCGAGGTGAACACTTTCTATGCCGGGTTCGCTATGATCTGGATGGCCACAATTAACGCCCCAGGACCCGAGGTGAACACTTTCTATGCCGGGTTGGCTATGATCTGGATGGCCACAATTAACGCCCCAGGACCCGAGGTGAACACTTTCTATGCCGGGTTGGCTATGATCTGGATGGCCACAATTAACGCCCCAGGACCCGAGGTGAACACTTTCTATGCCGGGTTCGCTATGATCTGTTATCACCCTTCGCTACAAGACTGCTATGAAATGGCAAGTGCGGATGAAAACGTTATGGTAACAGTACGTGCATCCATACTTTTCCCGGTGTGGTCCTGCCCCAAAGGGCGGATGAACATCATACTGGATGCTACATTGCATTTAGGCACTTACATTTTATGTGTGCGAGCAAACACACACACACACGAAAGCACTCAAGATCGCACGCAGTCACGAGAATGCTGACGACTCCATTAATCAAACAAACTGAGGACGTTAATGTTTGGTGCATGGGGACAAAAACAAAGGCTGAACACGGAGAGGTTTCCTCTGTGACTTCCAGTCTCGTAAGACAATAATTATGTAGGTGTATCTTATTCACATCGGAGATGAAGTAGATTCACATCAAAGATGAAGTAGACTCACAACAAAGATGAAGTTGATTCACATCAAAGTAGGGCTAGATAAGAAAGGGAGCTGAACTAAGACTTACAGAAGGTTTACACTTCGTCTCTGTTTTTCGTGTCTGTCTCTTTTTCCTTGTGACTATTTTCGTGGATGTGGGACCACGTGATTTGCTCACTTCCTGTGACCTTCCTTCTGATTGGCAGGGACAGACCGCGGTGTTCTCCTGTCGCAGGACATACCCACACCCTCAGTTCTTCCGCTCCCTCGGTCCTGAACAATTCAGCTGCTCTGGAGTTAGTTTAACTTCCTTCCTGCTAGGCGATTTAGTGTCGTGATCAGCATTCGTTTTCAGCCTGGACCAAAATACTGATTCCATTGCAGCCCATTTTCGATGCATCATGCATAGATCTAACTCCAAGGCCGCTTAGGCCAACATGAGCTGATTCGAGATGATCGTGCAGTAGATTTCGTTACAGCTGACTTCGTGACATCCAGGTTCGGCGATGCGTGACAGGATCGATCTGCAAAACTTTCTTCTACAGAGCAACATTCACGACAGAATTGCTGAGCGGAAGAGTGTGCGTGTGTGTGTGTAAGAAAAGAGGAAGGGAGAGTGGGAAAGAAGGGACATTGGCGGAGGGAAGGGGGGGGGGGGGAGGAGGTAGTAGGGGCTCGGATTATGGGCAGTAGTTTTTCTCAATTTGCGAATGAAGCGCACTACACTCACCACAAGCATGGAAGTAGTTGGGAAACGGAGGAAGGCCAGTGTGAACAGGTGAACACCGCGCATAGTCAGTCATTAAATAGTTTGCTGATGACGTGTCCCTGTGACGTGTGTTCAGGTTTTGTTGTTCAGTTGTTCTTTCCTTTTCAGGAATGTGCATGCAGATTGTGTGTGTGTGTGTGTGTGTGTGTGTGTGTTTTTTTGTTTTGTTCTCTTTTTTTTTTTGGCCGAAGTGGTGTGGAATGAAAACGCTGCCCGGAATATCTGGACTCTCCACCCCTCTCCTCACCCACCCCCGGGCCCGACTTACGTAATCCACGCCTGGACAGACACAAAAGGTACAATGCAGGCAATACCCGACCGGGTTATGACGGAAACTCGACACGTAAGAGACAACAACAACAAGAAAATTACAAAAAAATAAAAATAAAAAATAAAAAATCAAGACACTGAGATCATCGCAGGCGGACAGATCCCCGTGCACCGGTTTCCCCTTTCACACGTCGCACACAATCACGGATTGACAACCAGTGTCTGTGGCCGACAAAGCGGCCCCTACCAGACCATCACCACGGCACATCTCCAGGATCCTTTGTCCCGCGCGGGTCTGACGGGCGCCGACGCTGCCATGCGCGCTGGTGACCCACTCGTTTTTGAGTGAACCGTATTTTAGGAAGAAGAAGAAGAAGAATGTCCACGCACAGCGACGACTGACTTTCTGACAAAGTCTGGAATCATCTTTCAGTCCAGACAGCGGTGTTACGTCGACGTCATGAAGTTATGTCAGGTATTATTAACTGAATAGAAAGTGTATACTCTCCTCAAAGATGATCATACATACAAAGAAGGGGTCAACAAAACAAAACACAAAAAAAGATCAAGAGTATGGGTGTGCGGAGGGGAATGGGAATTGGTAAAAGGAAGGATAGAGGGGGAGGGGTTGGGGTGGAGGGGCATGGCGGAGAAGACGGTGGGAGAATTGAGGTTGGAAAGGGGCGTGGAATTAAAAATGAAACTTACCGCTGCAGGCCTTCAGATTCCTGGGAAAGAAACCCTGTACAGCTCAGCCAAAATACTAGCTGGTAAAATTCCTTTCAGTAAATGGTCAAAGTTTTTTGTTGGTTTTTTTAATCGTTCATACAGCCCAGTGCAATGTATCATTTACCTACACTGAAGAACTGACAAATGGCTTCCAAGCCAATGCATGTCCTGTGAAGTACAGCATTTCCCATGAAAGCCTCGGTCAGAAACAATGCTCCAAATTAACAACAGGTCTACCTGTTCATTGATGATGGAATGGCCAACAAGTCAGGCAAGCCACAATAATTAATGTAGATTTTGACAGAGCATATCAAGCAGACCCCTTCTAGCCAGTGACCGAATCACAGAGCAAACTGCGATGTCTTTACTGGCTGTAATTATCGTGGAAAGGAAGATGGAGGTGATCAGGACACGAGTATTACTGCCATATTGGCCGCAGACCATCAAAGACAAGGTGGTAGCTACATGCTTAAGGTCAAAATACAAATAAAGAACAACTGAGTGAAAAGTAACATTTAATGCACAATTCAAATGAATTTTCGACCATGAGTTCTTCAAATCTCACAAGCAAGTGAAACTGAACGGAAAAAAAGATATTTTTCAGACGTCACAAAAGAGACATTTAACAAAGACGGGATTTTTGTTGTTGTTGACAAATATGTCTTCTTCAGAAGTCACAAAAGAGACACTAAACAAGCAAGGGATGTTTTTTGACTAACATGTCTTTTTCAGATGTCACAAAAGAGACGCAAAACAAATAAGGGATTTTTTTTTTAACAAACATATATTCTTCAGATGTCACAACAGAGACCAGAAACAAACATGGGATTTGTTTTATAAGTAGGCCTGTGTCTTCTCCAGACATCACAAACCACAGACATTAAACAAACAAGGGATTTTTTGACAAACATGTCTTCTCCAGACATCACAAACCACAGACATTAAACAAACAAGGGATTTTTTGACAAACATGTCTTCTCCAGACATCACAAACCACAGACATTAAACAAACAAGGGATTTTTTGACAAACATGTCTTCTCCAGACATCACAAACCACAGACATTAAACAAACAAGGGATTTTTTGACAAACATGTCTTCTTGAGACGTTACAAAAGATACACTAAACAAACAAAGGGAGTTTTTGACAAAGATGTCTTCTTCAGATGTCACCAAAAAAACCGAGAAGGAAACACCCAGAAATTAAACAGTAAAGGGAAGTTTTGATAAAGATGTTTTCCCCAGTGTTCACAAGCAACAGACTTAATGCACAGAACTGCAGTATGAGAATCTCAAATTCATTCGTCTATTATGTGTCGTGAACTGAACAATTCGGCAACCATTTTGCGCTAGATTTAAGATAAGTGTGTGCTCGTTCTTCGTTTTCACTGTCCTAAATGTTGTATGTTTTTGCCTGAAGAAGACCCAAGAGGTCGAAATGCGTAGTGCTTTGTCCTGTAATCTGTTTGTATTGTATGCGGAAATAATGTCTTTCCTTTTCAAAAATGAACAATTCAAGGTATTACGTTACACTCTGTTTTGTGAGGCAATTTGTATTTTCGCCTTTTCTTTTTGGATCTAAAGTCTTTCAGTTTTATTGCACTGAAAGTGCGTCACGAAGGATTTCAGAAACACCCATGACCCTGTTTGTGATTTCGTGTCTGCCTAATTGCTGATTCTGTCAGTTATGTGATGAAGTCACCACTTTTTTTTTTGCGGGATTTCATGAATTGATGTTTATACAAATTAATCTCAATCTGATTTACGATTTCTTTCCGCATAATCATGAAGATGGACGTCTAAATGTCCCTACGGGCTAAATGTCTGAAAAAAACATCTTTTCAAAGACAATAATACATCCAGTGAGTACTGTCTTCAAATGCCGAACCAGTCCACCAGGAGCAATCTTGCGTCACCCTAGGAAGCCTGAGCTATGAAGACATCGTGTGCAGGCAAGCACAATGGATTCCTTTCAGTGGCCAAGGGACATAACCGCTCCCTGGCAGATGCCATCATGTGATGGCCATCGGACGCGTCACAACAGAAACTCCACTGAAGCATCCCAATGGGCGTACCAGTCCCTATTTCATGACTGAAGCATCCCAATGGGCGTACCAGTCCCTGTTTCATGACTGAAGCATCCCAATGGGCGTACCAGTCCCTATTTCATGACTGAAGCATCCCAATGGCGTACCAGTCCCTATTTCATGACTGAAGCATCCCAATGGGCGTACCAGTCCCTATTTCATGACTGAAGAGCCCATTGGGAAAAGACTCCTCCACCAAGCAAACTACTGCGTGCATCCTACAGCCCCCCTCCCC